>ML783184.1:569601-629420 GCA_009831015.1 Picea engelmannii
CTAACCCTGAATGCAACAATAATATAGGTGATGTCACACCTTTTGATCTCTTGTTTTGCTTGCAACGTTGTGACATTTGTCATCTTATTTGATAGGTTTTGAGCCATTGACTACATCTATAAGCTTGTTTAATAAAATGTTTTTCTCTTTGCCTCTCAAAATAACTCAATTCTAGAGCGGACGTCACCCTATTTTCTTCATAGTGACGCAACAACATTATATATATTGAGCAGATTTATAGTGCATTGTGACATAATATTGGGATTGATTGTATACATTGAATGCCTTTATCTCTTTGTATTTATTGAAGAAGTGATATAAATCCATTTGTCTTTTATTAGTAATCATTGACTTCGTCAATAATTACATTTGATCATTTCTCATATATATATATGTTAAAGATAGTCATTGACAATTTGAAGTACTAACCATTGCAGCACATTCTATAGTTATTTGTCTTGTCTCGCAAACAGGTGCCATTCAGTGGAAGATCTCCTTTGACTATCTCATTTTTGGCAGTAATCTGTGAAAGGGAATCTCTTACCTTGATCCATTAAACCTTTAGCCCTTCAGAAAACCAGATTACATAGGGACGTCTCCCTTGGACCAACCATCCTAAATAGAAAGTGCTCCCCATCGAGGTGACAGTGGGTGGGGAAGCTCTTGTTACGCCAGTTTGAGGCCTTGACTCAAGCTAACCTAAACCCTTCCTACAAACTGTGTGATAACATGGACCATGGTGTGTGGTGGTACCTATTAGTCCATCTGCTGAGTAAGACATCCCATGTTTGTCCTGGCCAAATGGCCTAGGTTTTGGAAGATCAGGAAGTACCGTGTATAAGTACCCTAACTGTGCATAAATGAGGTCATACTGTTGGGCCTTACTGATGTCTTCCTCTTTAGATTGGGGGAAGGTGGAAGCTACATCCTTACCGAGAAGAGATACAAGGGATCTAAGAAACCAGTCGAGACATTGTTGCTTGGTGGTTTCTGCTTTGCACAAACTACGTCACCTATGCCACTCATGAATGTGGTCAGCGATGTGTGTGGATGAGGTTTGTTTGAAGTTAGAAAGTAGTTCTAGACCATTGTCATGGCAAATGGGTAACTGGAAGAAGGTCAAGAATTCTTTGGCCAATGACTCAAAGGTTGTGTGGGACCCTGATTTTTCTTCGACATACCATTTTTCCGATGGGCCGGTGAGTGTGCGTTGAAATAATCGCAGTCTAATGGAATCATCCATAATGCTATTGGAGGAGCACCATAGATGAAAGGTCATGACATGGTTGGCAGGGTCATCGCCTGCCTTTCCTTCAAATTTTGGTATGTCTTAAGGTAGTTTGGTGGGCATTGCAGGCCATGTGGGATCATGCAATATAGGATCATTGGTGAGTTTAGTGAGATCCGGTATGTTGAGAGAGGCCAAATATGGAATCTGTAGTAGGGGGGGAAGATTAGCTCTGACCATTAGTGTGTTTTGAACCTAACCCGTGAGGGGGGCTAGGTGGGTTGGTGCTCCCTCCTTGAGAGGAAGTGGGTCCCCCGCTTCTGTGTAAAGGAGAGCGAGTGAATGGATGACCTTGGGAAGTTGACCCAAGTAATGTAGAACCAAGAAAAGCTGATCCTAAGATAGTAGCACTCACAGGAGTGTGTGAAGGAGGTGTCGATGAGCAAGTATGACCAGATACTCCCCCTAATATAGGAGGGAGGTTGAGCAAGCGTCGTGAACGATGGGGGTTTCGTGGTTCCCCTATGATGTCAGACTAGTTGTGTGTATGTGTGCAAAAAGTGGTGAGAGTAATATAGAAACAAGAGCCTTTACGTTGACTGTTTACACAATATATATATCCAAATCAAACTGTAATCAGATGTGCATCATACATAAAATGAGAAAGAAGCATATATGTGGGTAAGTGGGTTTTGTCTGCATGGGGGAATCAAAAGAAAGCAAATGCTCGTGTCCTAGAAGACGTAACGTCCTTCCTCTAAAATAACACTGGACCTTCCAATAGTACTCAACAGTGGGGTCTGAAGTCACCAGAAGAGAAACTAGTGAAGGATGAAATAATTGGTTATAATGAGGGGTAATGGGGGCATATCCCAAAAGAGTTGGCGATATTTCCCAATAGCCACACAAAATCCAATCAAGGTGCAATTGCAGCCCACAATTTTCACCTGGGTAGATGTCCTAAATTTGGCCATTAGGTACCTCGGTCAAAGTGCGGCATTTAGATTTTCAGCCTAAGAAATGGGTCACGGGCTGGATCCTGTCCAAGAGGTGGATGCCTCAAGGGGGGACGCACAGAACAACCAGACCTCGGCCTTCAACCCTTCACGGGTATGTCCCTGCCTTATGGTGATTGGAACACTTGACTTGGAGGATTTTCAGTTCCCTATTTGACAACCTCTATGTTTTGACAATGTGAGAACCAGATAATGGGGAGTTATTTGGATGCCTATCCCCAAAATCCTACCTAGAGTAAGAAATTTCTTTTGGCACCTCCTGTGGAGGAAAACTTAGTGAGTTTTTAGAAATATTTTCGATGTAGTTGTTTTGGGAGGTTGGGGGTGCAAACCAACCTCGTTGATTAAAAATGGGAGTGGATAGTCCTGTTAAGAAAAGATGGGGTATTTTCAGAATCCCTTTGGAGGAAACTTACTTTGACCTCCACGTTTCAAGAAGAAGTTATGTGAGTGATGAGTGACTTTTGTGTGTGAGTGAAAGTGTGCTATTTTTTAGTGAATTAGATGTCACCTTGCTGCATGTGGACTTCACTTGGTCCTTACAAGAGTTTTATTACCTAATTAACTAAGAACCTTTGGTTCAACCTTGCATAATTCAAAATCCCTAGGAAGCTAGCATGTGGACATGTGGTTCCGTTACTATCCTTTAACTCCCTATTGTGATGTAATCTAAGAAAAGATTTGAAACTATCCTAGATTGAACATGTGGGCATGTATGGGCCCGTTACAAACCTTTAAACCTCCCTAGTGTTTTGATCTAACAAAGCAAAAAATTCAAACACTATCCTATCTTTGTAGCATGTGGGAATGTATGGGCCCGTTACAATATTAAGATGTGTTTGAAAAAGCAAACTAAGAGGAGTCCCAAAAAGGATTGTTGTCCTCTCCTAAAGGTTTTAATGTTCTTTAAGGGAGATGAAATTGTTTCACAATCTTTTTCTGATTCTCAAGGTCGCTTGAAGGCGCAAGAGAAGAGCATAATAAGCGATTGTAATTCAACTTCTAGTCCCAATGTAAGTTAAATGTGATTAAAAATGATTTCCAACTTATATTGTAAGTCAAAACAAGCCATCCATGTGGCCAAAAGCAAAGAAGGGAAATTGATTTTATCCTCCTAAGTGCCTATGTTTTTTACTAACCCCTTTATATGATGAGGGGACTAAGTGTGGTGTAGCTTTAAAACATGTTTGAAATCATTTTTAAGAGGGCAGATGGCCTTCCCCACATCTGAACAACTTACAATGTGAAATTTTGCACAGATGCGCGGGTCCCAGTGGAGACAGAGGTGCACAGAGCGCATGCGCGCGAACAGAGACAAGTTAAAAAGTGCACGTGCGTAGAAAAGAATCGTGAGTCAGGCGCATGGGTGCATGATGTGTGTATGTGGGCCCAAAATCCTGTGCATATGTGGCACACGGCCGAGAATGAAAAATCTGAGTGGATTTCTCTTAATTCAACTTGGAATTGGCTGATTGGCAGGTCGTCTTAGGCCAGTTAGTGCACCTGCAAGTTAAACAAACTAAAAGAAGAGAAAAATAAACCCAAATGAGGTAGGAAATTGATACCTTTCCCCAGTGGAGTCGCCAATATGTTGCGCATCTTTCGTCACCTTAGTGAGCAAATAAGAGGTGCTTGCAAGCTCAGTTGGGTCTGCTGAGCAGGATAGCTGTAAAGAAAAGAGTTAGAGAAAGAAAAACAAAAACTAAGATTAAGAATTAAACTAATAGATGCAATAAAAACTAAAATCATAAGCATAGGTACATAGAGATAACAAGAACAAAAAGACCCAGGTCACCAATGTTTGAGGCTGATCTATTGATAAAAACAAAGCACCAAGAAGAAAGGGGACTATGAGTCCCTTCTTCCTCCAAGGGAAGGCTCTTGGACCCTCACTAGCTAGCTCTTCTTACAACAAAGAAAATGAAAAATGGTGATGAAATAAATCCTTACAAATCCACTCAATGGTGAGATGGATTGTCCATTGTAATGGTGCCAAAGTGCTCTTGTCAAGGATGGAGTCCTTAAAACAATATAGGTAGCATAACATTACTTTGAATTCCTTGAGAAAATGAGGTGCATTCATGGATTTTTATAACATTGCATTGGGTTATTGTGTAACTTCTTTGTAGTGTGAAAAGAGGCCATTTAGGGCATTATTAGGTATTTGACCAGCCCACCAGTCGGATCCCGCCCAGATTTGAGGGTCAAATCGGCTTGGGAGTTGAACCATAAGTGGTTGGGAGGCCGACCTCTTTCATAAATGCACCGTTTAGAAGGTGCAAGGATTTTTGCGCTAACAATCGTGCATCATGCACATATGCATGATTTATATGTTCTTGTTCCACGCATGTGCGCGCGCGCCCAATGTCTGCAAAGCGCTCTTCAATTTTTCACTACTTTGTATACTTTTTTGACCTTTTTGAATGCTGTGGTATTAATTCAGGTTCATGAATGACTCCATTACTGGTTGACGATGCTGAGTTCTTGTAACCATGTGCGGACAAATTTTCAGTGATAACAGTGGGCTTGGTTAGAGATTACTTAATATTACATGGATTTACTAGTTCTTATATTTCTAGTTCTACTAAATTTTACTTTTCCTTGGTCTTTTCCAACAAGACCAACACTTTTTGTTTATCCCTGGATTCAAGCCAACTTTATTTTTCCAAATTTATTTCACTCTTATATATGGGTATGAGGGTGGGGTGGGGTCTCCCACAACTACACCAATTAAAATGCTCGTCTCCAACGATTACAACCCTTTTATACAGTTTAGTGGTGATCTCTTTAAACATGTTAATATGTTATTTCAACCTGAGGGGTCTCCTTTTGAGTTGGAATGAGATCATTTACTAGCTTGTGTTTCCTCCTTTTGTGAGCTCTAATGCCTCTTGCAAAGGCATGGTATTCCTTGCATGGTCCCTGTAATGATACAAAAATTCTTGTCTTTATTTCTAGGGCTTGAGGTATCTATGTTCAATACTTATATTACATCAGTCCTATCTATCAACAACCTCTCACTCCCCTAGAATATTTCCAGCCTCTTGTAGCATACAAATAGGAAATTCCACCAATAATTTTCGAGGACTTAAGATTTGTAATTGCAAATTGGCATAATGGAAATACCTTGAATGGAATTTTTTCAGTAGATGTGTAAAAAACAAGCTAGTTCACAAAAGTTGCCACTTGGGGGCCATATTCAAAGTCTACACCACTAGTGCAAAAACAACTTTTTTCTTTCAATTCCAAAGGATTAGTGGAGCCATCTAAGGAACTATAATCAAATTCAGTTCCTACATGTCAACCCAAGCCCCATGGAAATGTGCACTCTACACCCTCAAACCTAAAGTGTGAGGCTTTTGAATAAGGTATCTATACATTTCTAAGACGATTTAGTTTGTTTGCACCCTATATGTATACATTTCACATATTTTTCTTCAGTTTTATTCCCAATTTTAATATTAATGCATGGTATGATATTCACTTCTCAACATGACTTTATATGAGATTTCTTATTATTAAGTTTATTCTTTTCATGTGTAATACCTTTTGGCATTCCCCCTTTCTTTCTTCCGGGGTATCCTATTTAGGATTTCTCTCATTGTCCATTTTTACAACATGGCATAATGTATTACCCTCCGATCATTTTCGGATAATGTTTTTAGCAATCCTTACCATGGTCAAAGCTGTATTGGTACATTTTAAGGGACATACTATGATTCATTATAAAATGAATGGTAATGTGTGGGTTGGGTATAATATATAGATATGCATTATAAGTGCAAAATAAGATAGGAAGTAAGTGAATATTCTTCCAATTTCGTTTTACATCATCTCAATGTCTAGAGTTTTTTACTAGTAGTTATACAAAATAGTTCTGCTTTATGCAGATAAAAAACACTTGTATTTTCACCCCAGTGTATCACCAAAGCTATCTTCCAACCATTCAAAAATAGAAAGAACTAGAAGAGAATGCTATAATCATCATTGCATCTATAATTGTCCCAAGAATAACATCATAGACAACAATAGTTACTACATATAATTCGGGTTTTTGACAGTAATAATTCATTGTAAATTTATTGGCAAACATGTCACATCCTACAAGTTTGACAAATTGTGATAGATAACTCATGTCTCATCATCTGATGGAAGAAGGAAGAATCGAAAGTACCAGTTAGTCCATGTGTTGAGACTACAAAAGTGTGTGTTTTGTTGACCTTCCCAAAAATGACAAGGAAGCCACAACTATGGGTAGCATGGAGTACCAGCCCCATCTAGAATAATGTGACTTATACAGAGTGCCATGTTCTAAAATATGATTTAAACTGTCAATTACTGACATCTATGAGCAACAATTTATTCGACCTTGTTCTTATATAGAACATTATATTTCTCCTTATTGGGCATTTGATTGTCTACTCAAGAAAACTTTAAGGAAATTTGTCCATTCTTTCTTCAAACTAGCGACCTAGACTTCCTATTTTCTATTCACCTTTTGTACACCATGCACAATACTCTACCTTCCTATTTTCTACTCATGCCACGATAATACTAAAAAATAATAAGATATGGTAGTCATATATCTTTTCAATGGGGAAATGAAAGGCATTTCCCATCTTCCACTACATGGAGGGATCACCCATCTTCTTGTTAACAATCAGTGCAATATTTTCAAATGTAGCTATGAAGGTGAATTGTACTCTATACTCTTGGATGCAACCAAATACAAAATTTGGAGTGAGAAATGTGTAAACCCAAAGGTTGGGAGTGGATGCAGGGTTTGGCATATTGGAACTTGGAAGAGCGTTTCCAATAGAGAATGCACATTGCAGTACCCAACAACACCAGTGGAGGACACAAAAAGGGAGGATGGGTGTTATTGAAAACTTCTATAAAGAAGAGTAGTGAAAGATAAGGTGTATACCCCAGCTTTGGGTGTTTTGAACAAGAGAACCATAGTTTGATATGTAGGCTCAAAGGAATTTAAAACATATGCTCCTAGATGTGAACATAAACAAATTTTGAAAACAATTCATTCCCCACAATGAAGACTATGGCTTGTAACCAATAGTACTACCCACAATGAAGTAAATGAGAAAGGGTAACATATAATGCATGTAGGGAATAACTATGTAAGCATTCAGGACTTTGTATGCCATAGAGAGCAAGATAATCTAGGAGGATAGTATTGTAAGAGGAAGGAGAAGGGAGGAAGGTCTAACCAAAAAATGGTTACATACATAATGTCAAAGGAGGGTTACATACATAATGGTTGAATGGATGTGATGGGAAGAGAATATGAGATCTATAAATGATCTCATCTTTAATATATTTTCTAAATTTTTAGTTTGTATATATCTGAATTTTGATTTAATTTATTAAAATTATATAAAAAAAATATATATCTAAATGGGTAAGGTATAAGTTGACATTTGCAAGAGCGTCAAAATGTTTGGATAGGTTCTTCGAGATGAATCATTACTTCATCGGGTTTATAAGATTAGAACCTAGGTTGGATCAAGTGGGGGCTCAGATCATAACCCAATTTTCTTTCAGTTGGAGTTGAGAGATGAAAATCCCTCTAGCCCTTTCAAGTTTAACCCAATCTGGCTTAAGGAGGAATAGTTTCAAGAATTGGTCAGAAGTGAGTGGAAGTGTTTCAATGGGGGAATTAGGGTATCTGTTGGAAATAAATTTGCAGTTGATTTGAAGGTTGTAAATGTGAAGTTTTTTGATTGGGTAGATGAGAGATACAAGAAAATAGATCATGTACTTAAAGATCCAGAACATGCAATTGCAAACCTTTTCAATACCAATGTCAGTGGGATTTTTGATAGTGTTGAGAAACAAACACTAAAAGACTTGGAACTAAAAATGAAAAATTTGTTGAGGGACTGAGAAGCTAATTGGAGGATGAAGAACATAGCCATTTGGCTCAAGATAGGTGACAAAAATACAAAAAAAAAAAATCATAGATTTGAAAATCATCAAAAGAACCAAAACATCATCTAGGAATTACCAGCCCCTAGTGGCAAGACATCAAGAAGTTTCTAGGAACTTTCAAACTTGCGGGTACATCATTTCTCATCAATTTTTAAAGAACCATATATTTCCAATACTATTGAGATAGTCAAGGTCGCTTCCTATTTTCCAAGGTTGGTATCTAAGGAAGACAATCATGAACTATTTGAAGAGGTTTCCAAGGATGAGTTACTACTTTTTTTTTGTTCTCTCAAAAAAAATAAGAGCCCTAGTCATGATGGATGGATAGTTGAATTCTTCCTTGTTTTTTTAAGTTGCAACCTGTAGGGTGATAATCTCTTGCAAGTGGTTGATGAGACAAGGATATTTGTAAATATTTTAGGCTCTTTCAATTATACCATTATTGCTTTGATCCCAAAAAACTAAAATCCAACAACACATGATTATTTTAGACCAATAGAACTTTGCAATTGCATGTATAAAATAATTTCCAAAGTGTTAGAAGCAAGGCTTAAAAATTTACTTTCAAAGGTTATTTCTCGAGAACAGTTTGGATTCTTAGAAAAGAGGAAGATACACGAAGTTCTCGTTTTTACTCAGGAAGGACTTCATATGATCAAATTGAAAAATTTGTCTACTATGGTGATAAAAATTGATCTTTCCAAGGCTTATGACAAAACTTGCTTGTTATATGTTAGGATACTATTAATTCATGTGGGTGTCCCATTACAGATTGTAAGTTGGATAATGAGATGTGTGACTTTTGTTTCATATGTTGTCCTGGTTAATGGGGCAAATTCCTCTTTTTTCAAGCTCACTAGGGGACTGAGACGAGGATTTCCCTTGTCCTCTTACCTATTCATGTAGGTGGCTAAGGGTATCAATAGGTCTATTCTTGAAGCTATAAGTCCTAGGAATGCACATGGAATTAATATAGGGGAGGTTTTCAATTTAACACATATTTTATTTGTAGATGATGTTTTGCTTTTCACTTATGATTCAGTGGAGGGGAGGAAGCTACAAGAAATTCTCTGGTTGTATAGAAATGAAATGGGCATGATAATAAATTTTGAAAAATATGTTATGTGTTTCAATGAACTGGATGAAGTTCAGGTTTAGATATTGGATAATATGTTTCCCTTTAGAATATTGGAGTTTAATGAGGGGTTAAAATATTTGGGTTTCAATATGAAACCAAATGATTATAAGAAAGGAGACTGGGGTTGGTTGCTTAGTAAAATAGAAAAAAAGGTCTACATGTACTGTAATAGATGGCTCTCCTGAGGAAATTTTGGTAAAATCAGCGCTAGAAGTTATTCTTGTGTATTGGCATTCTTTGGACCATACATCTAAAGGGGTTTTGGAAAATATGAGGAGGATAGGTGGAAACTTTCTGTGGCGAGGGAAGGATGAGAAGGGAGGAAAACACTAGACCAGAACTTTTGGGTGGCATGATCGCATAGAAAAATACACAATAAGGAAGAACAATAACGAGATGAATCCATGAATCTAACCAAACCACACATGAATCCAACAAGACATACCAATATGGTCCGTCAATGGGGAATCGAAAGGGATGCCCCACCTTCCACTACAAAGAGAGATCTTATGCCTAACATTCAGTCCCAGATTTTCCATGGAGTTTAGTCTGGATAAGCATCACACGAGAGTTTGGTTAAGCGTCACCCATTGGTGAGGGGAGATATAACCATTGCTGCAGAGGAAAATACATACAGTAAAATACTATTTTCTTAAGTACTTGACTATACATATTATTTTTTAAATAAACAATAAAAAAATGTTATTATGCATTAATTATTTTTAATTTATTTTTAATATAACCAATAAAAATACTATTTAGAGTTAATTTTATTCCATTATATTTAATAATGCGGTCAATTGGTAAATTCGAAGAGTTATTATTTTTTAAATAGTTGTTAAAATCAATGGAGGATGTTATAATAATAATAATAATAATAATAATCCATTTTTAAGGTCAAATCTTAAAGTATATATATATTGGAAATAAGGGATTGGGTCTCCTTCCTCTAACAACACCATTCCTCTAACAATTTATCTAAATTTAATACAACATACTTTGGTCTAAATTTAATACAACATACTATGTGGAGGCAAAATGAGAAAATTACTCATACCTAAAATAGTAAAATTTTGATCATGTTGATTACTTTCTCTAAACAATTGATCTATTGATGGATTATCAATCATCATGTACACAATTACAATATTAGATGTATTAGAGTTTCAAGAGAAAAAATCCTCATGTAGAAAATTTACAAATAATATGAAATTTCTAGAGTTCTTACAAAGAAAAAACTTAAGAAATAAATCATTCATTTACAGAGTATTCTAAGTAAAATAATTATTTCTAAGTTATTCATTGTAATTAAATCTATAAATCAAATAACGATAATATAACTTTTCTGGTTTTTAAAAATTAGACAATAAGTGTTTAATGCATAATAATAATAATAATAAACATTATCATAAAATATAACATTTTAAAAATATCCACATTATCATAACATATAATATTGTAAAAAGATTACACCATTATTTAACCTTCAAACAATTATAAAAAAATCCACCATTATTTAACCTTAAAATAATTATCAACTGTAAAAGCAATGCATGGAGAAAAAGAAAGTAAACACTCATACATTAAAATCCTTGAAGATACCTAAAGCCCAACGTTGATCCTTGAGTTATGGTAGCTAAACATTCAATCTATTTGGGATACCAATCGTTATTCCTTCACGTCGCCCGCCTTTGCAAGTTGTATATCTACTTCGACAACTGTTTATTCATTTTACTGTGTAAGCTTTGCGCCACTAGTATATATGTCCATACAATGTTACTATGTACCTAGAATGCCATACAATACTATATAGTTATTACTTTTGTTTTTTAACAAAAGATTGGATATTTCTACAAAGATCTTCTAATTGATTTTGCAAGCTCAATTGAGACTCCATAGCTATTGGTTCACAATTTTTTTGCTTCTACGCGTGAATGAAGGTGGAAGAATATGCATTCTCTCATTTCCATCATTTATGTGGTGTTTAGTGGTAAATAAAATTATTGGGAATGGTATAGAAAGATCAAAAGCACTTTGATCTTCAACGATCCATGACTGGGAAATTGTGAAGCATCAGTTTCCAATTAAGAAGAAGAAGAAAAAATTGACTTAGAAGAAAATTTGAAGAATAGAAGATCGACTATTCCTACATCAAAAAAATAACCTACCATATGGAAGGAAAAATACCATAAATCATATGTTGTGATTTCTGCAACAGTAAGAGAAGAGAACTAGAAATCATACAACTCATGGTGAATCTCTTCAACCTAGAGATGAAGAATGATGACCTTGTTACCCCACCATGCCTAGGGGTAACTTGATCGATATGGATATCAGTGGCCTCCCACCTATTCCAACTAGATCATTTTGGCAGTTTTCCAGTTCGACATGTTTTTCCTAGTTTTCGGGTCCTTGACTTCCAAGGCCGTTTTGAGGCCCTAAACGATGTTTTTAGGGCTCACCACAAAATAAATGTGTACGTCTTGCCACACGAAACATGTGTATTCCTTGGATATATCTTTCTAATAGGATATCGTGCACCAAGATCATATGCAAAAGTTACGACCCCAAGAAGTTGATGTACTAACTTACCCAAACGGGGCCCACATGATTTTTGACACGTCATATCCTAGGGTTAGTTTTTTGAATGTCTAGGGTTTTTGAAATTCCTGTTTATTGTAAAAATCCCTTAAGATCCTTATTGTAATCATATTCTTGTGAATGAGTGCAACCATCACATTTCTTCTCAGAGATAAGCCACCACCATTCTAGCAAGCTTGTTTTCTGCTGCACTTTACAGTTTCAGCCTATTTCCCTATTGAATAGAAACCATTTTTACTGTATATATGTTATTATGTGTGAAGAATAATTTGATAATAATCTATATTCATTTCATTCTTCTCATAAAATCCAGATAAGTGGTATCAGAGCGGTCTTCTCTTTTTCGTTCTTATTGCATGTCCCCAACGAGGTCAGGGTACAAAGAATTGGGTCTTGATATTATTTCTATTGAGGACAATTTATCTCACATGCTCAAGAAACCTCTCATGGTAGGAGAAAATAAATATGATGGGACATGAGATCCATTCAAAATGTTTCTCGAGGAAGCCCCCTTCAAGGTACAAATCAACTTCGATATTCCTATATTTGAAGGTTCGATAGACGCAAATGTTGTAGACAAATGGTTGAATCTATTAGAAGGGTATTTCTCTTTCGATATCTTCTCAAATAGAGAAAATATTACTTTTTTTCTCCTCAAATCCATTCCCCATGTCAAATATTGGTGGGAAACTTTCTATGAGCATAAGTAAACAGAGGAACCCTCATTAATTATTGTTGTGGTCACCTGGGAGTCCTTTAGGGATGTTATTAAGGAAACATACTGCCCTATGGGAAGTTATGATGACATGTATACAAAATGGACCACACTATGGTAGGAAAGAGACCAAGCAATGCCTAAGTTCAAAAATATATTCTATACCTTGTGCACCAATCTGGGTATCAAAGATTCTGAGAGACATTTGGTGCTCAAGTATTGCGACAGTCTGCATAGATACATCTAGGCTGAAATGGATTTTTTGGATATCTCATCCTTGGACGTGGCCTACCAATAAGCTGTCAAAATAGATCAAAATATCAAACAAAAGGCACGACAATTTGGGCCTGGGAACTGCTCAAAACAAAATCCAGGAAGGGGCGGCCCCAACCCACAAAACAAAGGAGGACGGAACAAAGAGGGACCACCTCAGGACAACCAGTCTAGGCCATAAGAAAAGAAGGACACTAGAAATATAAATAAAGATACCAAGAAGTGGTGCAACTTCCATAAGATCCCCTGACATAAAAATGTTGATGTCCACTCAAAGTAGTCGCTGGTGGCTGAGGTGAAAGCCTCTAAATCAGATGTGGGTTCCGACTTTGATAGAGAACCAGAGAGGGGGAGATAGATCATTGATGCAAAACCCAATGCTACCATTTCTACCAGCAAGATCCATCCCAGTGGACCATACAAGTTGGAGGAAGACAAACACATTTTTCATTCATATATTTGGGTGAAGGGTACTTCGATGCACTTCATCGTTGATAGCGATAGCCAGAAGAGCCTCATATCAGCATAGGTTGTCACATGACTCCTCCTGCTGACAACGCTACACCCATAGCCCTACACCATCAGATGGATCCACCAAGGAAGCAACATTCGCGTCAGCCAAAAATGTCACCTATAATACAACATCTATCCCTTCAAATACGAGGTATTGTGTGACGTTTCCCCTCTCAAAGTTTGTAATGTTCTTTTGGGCCAACCATATTTATGGAAACACCATGTTGTATATGAGTCTAGGCCTCGCAGTGTTATTATTACTTTGAACAAGAAATTTTGTCTGTCTAGTAAACCCCTAATTTTCTCATCACGTGCATGGATTACCCCCGTGCTAAACCCTAACCTACCTTCACTTTCTCTCAAACTTTTACTAGTCTTTGTAACACACCTGGAAAAACATTTAGTATGCACATTCTCGAGAAATTAATAAGAATACGCCTGGGAAATCTAGTTATAATCATTCTTAGGTGTTGAATATGAACCTAGTATCCATTCCCATGTATGTGTTTTTAATTTTTGTCTTGACTACTTCACTTGTATAGAGCCTGTACGAATCCTCTTCCATCTTGAAGAATGATTTTGGTCGTTCCTCGAAACCCTATCATCAATTTCTCATGCATTTGTGGTTGAGAGGTTGTGGTTTTCGTCCCACTGCCTACCAAGGTGTTGTACAACTTGTCTTGAGAGAATGTTACAAGTGTGTGAATGAGTGAGATCCAAAATGGGGATCTACTTCTATTTATACAAGACCTAGCACATCAAATAGGACCTCTTCAACTGAATAATATAATTAGACATTACACACTATTAAGTATATTTTAAATGGCGGGGCTGAATTGTAACCTTCACAAAATAAATTAGGGTTACAACAAATCTTACTCTCAGACAATATAGAAAGGGATCCATGCATCCTCTAGTGTTGATCCACTAGGGACATGTCCACCTATGCTCATCCATAGGGAAGTCACTCTCAATAGATCAACTCAACTAATTCCATAGGAGCACCATCTAGAGAGCCATCTCATGTTGACTCAACTAATTCCATAGAAGTTAGACAGAAGACCATCCCAATTTGTCTCAACTCGTTCCAAAGGACCCCGACAAGAGACCAAATGTCATATCAACTTAGTCCTAAGGAGTAGGAAACACTCATCATACGGGCTCTCTCACAAAACTCTCAACTCATTCTAGAGGAGAACAATCTAGAGAATGTCTCATGAAGCTGCGATCAACAATACTCCCTCTTAGCTAGGGAGGCATTCTCCATCAAGCCAAGTCTCTCATGGAAGTACTTGAACTTCATCTTGGAAAGCAATTTGGTGAAGACATATACAACTTTATCATGTGTAGAAAGGTACTACATGTGTAATACTTCCCTATGCACCATGTCTCTGATATAATGGTATTTTATCTCAATGTGTTTTGACTTATCTTGAAACACACAATTCTCGGAGAGATTCACACAGCTTTGGTTATAACAATGTATAATGGTGGAATCCATCTCATGACCAAATAAGTCTATAAGGAGCTTGCGAAGCCACACTACTTCGCGGACTTCCACACATAATGCAATGTAATCTGCTTCTGCGGTACTCAAATCCACATAATGTTTTTTCCTACTACACCAGGAAACCATGGTAGACCCCAAAGTAAAACAACAACCAGATGTGCTCTTCTAATCCACTGTGCTCCCTGCCCAATCTGCATCGACATATCCTTGCAATTTCATGTCTACATTGGAGGTTTATCTCAGGACATAACCAATTGTGCCTTGTATATATCTCAACACATGATTTTCTTCTATCTAGTGTGTGTGTATCGAATAACTCATAAATAAATGAGGACACTCACTGTGTAGCATATATTAGGTTTAATTTTAACCAGATACATCAATGATCCAATCAGTTTTATGTAAATATATGGATCAATCTCGCCTGACTCAGAATAATCCTCATTCATCTTCTTCAAATACATCACGAGGACCTGCATGTCCCTCTACCTCCTGCAGAGTTTGTCAATCCCAAGAAGGTCTCTTATGGCCTACTACAATGTCTCTAGGAACATCAAATGGAGCTATGGGATCAACTCGATCAATAATTGTCTCCCTTTGAACTACTGAAGGAAGATAAGGTGTTGTCTCTTCATTCTTCTCACTTTCAATCTCCATATGATATTCTTTGGATCTTCAAAGGGCTATCTCTTCCTCAAATGTGACATCTCTGCTAACATCAATTTGTCTCTAACCAAGGATGTATATCCGGTATGCCTTTGAAGATTGACATACCCGAGAAATGTAATCTTTTTTCCTGAAGGTTCTAGCTTGGTCCTCTTCTCCTTGGGTACATGAATGTATACCAGACACCCAAATCTCCTAAAGTGTCCAACGTCCAGCTTCACTTAGGTGATAGCTTCTTCGGGAATCATGTTCTTCAAAATCCCATGAGGAATCATGTTTTGAACATACACAACTATCATGGATGCCTCTACCCACAGAATCATAGGTAGATTATGATCATGTATCATCACTTTGTTTTCCTCCAAGTGTTAAAGGTTATATGCTTGGCATTCTTGTTATCATTTGAGTGTTGAGTTCTACATATCTTTCCTTCAGCTATGTTCTATTACAATATTTTTGTACAAGTGAAACAAAGAAATCATAATGAGTGTTAAGATCTGAAGTTTCCCTTGTTGGTGATTTGCACACATAATCCTAAATATATCCCCTAACAAATTGATGCAATATATTAATGAGTGGCTTGGTATTCAAAGCTAACTGCTTAAGGGTTTCAACACTTGTTCAGTGCAAAGTTATGGTCTATTTCCAAATCTGAATGGTAACATTCTTAATGCATGATCTAAGACACTTGAATGGTTAAGTACTCCACTGCTCATCCACTTTACTTGTATAGTCACACTTATGTTTATTGTTTCTAGAAGTTGGGGTTTCTACCTCACTCTTCACTATGCCCTTTATCTCTGATTTTTTTAGATGGTGATGATCTATCCTAAATACATGGTACATGTTCTTTGAGTACTCGTATATTTCTTGATTCTTAAGCATTGTAGATGCATCAAATAATTTCATTTTCTTGGGCCACCTTGAACACTAATTTCAAATAATGATAAATATTCCCTAAGAATATTTGGTTTAATCTATTTTGACTAAATGATGGAAAGTTCATCTTGATTTCTGGAAATTTTATGGTGTTTCCTGAGCATCGTTGGCAGTTGAATCTCACATCCTAAATTCTTGTTCTCATGCTTAAGATAACACATAAGTAATATATGTTCAATAACATAATTCCGCACACTTTGGATGATATTACTTTGTTTCCCTAAATGCTAACGTTTATACTTGGGGTTTGAACCTTTTGACACTTTAGAATGGTACTACAATAAAGATTATCACCATCCTTCACAAAATTTCTAAAATTCACATTCTCATGGTTGAATTTATAGTTTATGGAATAAATCTGATGACAATCCACTATGGTTAAAGATTGACACTAAATAAAATAAGTGGGATTGGTTAGAGATTACTTAATATCACATGCATTTACTAGTTCTTATATTTCTAGTTCTAATAAATTTTCCTTTTCCTTGGTCTTTTCCAGCAAGACCAACACTTTTTTTTTATCTCTAGATTCAAGCCAACTTTATTTTTCCAAATTTATTTCAATCCCATATATGGGTATGAGGGTGGGGTGGGGTCTCCCACAACTACACCAATGGAAATTATCCTCTCCACAAATTAAAACCCTTTCATATAGTTTAGTGGTCATCTCTTTAAACATGTGCAAATCTTATTTCAACCTGAGGGATCTCCTTTTGGGTTGCAATCAGATCATTTACTAGCTTGTGTTTCCTCCTTTTGTGAGCTCTAATGCCTCTTGCAAAGGCATGGTATCCCTTGCATGGTCCCTATAATGATACAAAATTTATTGGTTCTACGTCCGAGGCTCGAGGTATCCTTTCTCAATAGTTATATTACACTGGTCCTATGTATTATCAACCCCTCGCTCCTCTAGAAGATTTTCAGCCTCTTGTAGCATACAAATAGGAAATTCAACGAATATGTTTCGGGGACTTAAGATTGGTAACTACAAATTGGAATAATGGAAATACCTTGAATGGAATTTGTTCAGTAGATGCATCAAAAACAATCTAGTTCACAAAATTTGTCATTTGGGGGACATATTCAATCTCTAGACCACCAGTGAAAAAATAATTTACTGCAAAAATGCAGTAAACAAGGCTGTGACTGGTGAGAAAAATAGAGCTACAATATATATAAATGTCAAAGAGAATACTCTAATGCATGCATGAAAATCAAAGATAATATTATAATTCATTCATTCCGCATTCAAATAATTGCAACTAGGCTATGTGCATTGCATACCAGGAACTGCACTCCTCAACTGAAAAGATTTTTCTTCAAATTGAATTGAAGATGAACCTAAGCAACATACTAAGGCTCAAACCATCACAACAGTGGTCGTAGAGGTTTTCATTTTCTCTCTGCACAGGCTCATGCGTACTCTAGATCGAATTTGTGATATTACAAGAGAAGATATCAAGAAACATACTAGAAGGAAGCAAGCACAAATGTATAATAATGAACCTATTGGGGCGTGTTGTCTGATAAGATGTTTCCATGTGCATTTCAAGTTTCATGAGAAGCTTTATGACTTATGTATTTAAATGTATGAGTTTCCTTCATGGCTACCCCCTTTAGCACACTCATGTGCCTCTAGGCCACCAGGAAGGCATATTTGGAAGAATTGAAAGAATGTACTAGAGTAGATATGGAAGAGTAGAAACATCACATTCTAGCATATACAAAATAATTGCAACAATGGATTGTCATGAAATGACCTAAATCCAAACAGTGATCCTTGAGTTATGGTAGCCAAACATTCAGTCAATTTTGGATACCAATCATTATTCCTTCACATCGTCCTCCTTTGCAAGTTGTATCTTTACTTCTATATTTTTTTCTTCATTTTCCCATGTAATCTTTGTGCCACTGGTATATACATCCATACAATGTTACTATAGACCTAGAATGTCATTCAATACTATATAGATATTACTTCTATTTTTTAACAAAAGATTGGATATTTCTACAAAGATCATCTCATTGATTCTGCAATCTCAATTGATACTCCATAGTTATTGGTTCACAAGTTTCTTCCTACTATGCGTGAATGAAGGTGACAGCATATGCATTCTCTCATTTCCATCATTAGCTTGGTGTTGAGTGGTAAACAAAATTATCGGGAATGGTATAGAAAGATTAAAAGCACTTTGATATTTAACGATCCATGTCATGTAATTTGGGAATAAGTAGTTTCTAATGAAGAAGAAGATGAAACAATTGACTCAGAATAAAATCCAAAGAATAGAAGATTGATTATTCCTACATCAAAAAAATAACCTACCATATGGAAGGACAAATACCATAAATCATATGTTGTGATTTCTACAACAGTAAGCGAAGAGAACTGGAAATCATACAACTGATGGTGAATCTCTTCAACATAGAGTTGAATAATGATGACCTTGTTACGCCCCCATTCCTAGGTTTAGATTGATCCAAATGGATGTCAGTGGCCTTCCACCTATTCCAACTGGCTCATTTGGTAGTTTTCTAGTTCGGTAGTTTTGTCCTAGTTTTGAGGTCCCTGACTTTCGGGGTCATTTTGAGGCTCTAAACAACGTTTTTAGGGCTCGCCACAAAACACATATGTATTCCTAGGATAGAACTTTCCAACAGGCTATCGTGTGCCTAAAACAAAGATAGTATGAAAAAGTTACTACCCTAGGAAGTTGATGTACTAACTTTCCCAAATGGAGCCCACATGAATTTTGGCGCTTCATCTCCTAGGGTTAGGTTTTTGGATGTCTAGGGTTTTTGACATTCCTATTTATTGTAAAAATACCTTCAGAGCCTCATTTTAATTATATTATTGTGAATGAGTGCAGTCGTCACATCCCTTCTGAGAGATAATCTACCACCATTCTAGCAAGCTTGTTTTCTGCTGCATTTTACAGTTTCGACTTATTTCCCTATTAAATAGAAACCAATTTTACTATATATATGTTATTCTTTGTTAATCATATTTTGATAATAATCTATATCCATTTCATTCTTCTCATAAAATATGGATAAGTGGCATCAGAGAGGTTTTCTCCTTATCGTTCTTAATGCATGTCCCCAACGAGGTCAGGGTACAAAGAATTGAGTCTCGAGCTCATTTCTCTTGAGGAAAAAATCTCTCACACGCCTGAGTGATATATCATGGCGGGAGAAAAGAAAGAAAGGAGGACATGATATACCTTCAAAAAGTTGCTCGAGGAATCCCTCATGCAACTGAGGAATGAGATGATGGATATTTTTGTGCAAGTCGTTCGATGACTACCAACACTAAACGCATCTTCCTCAAATAGAGGTGCTTCCCCCTTCAAGGTACAAATCAACTTCGATATTCCTATATTTGAAGGTCATATAGATGCAAATGTTGTATACAAATGGTTGAATCTGATATAAGGGTATTTATCTATCCATAACTTCTTGAATAGAGAAAAGATTACTTTTGCACTCCTCAAAGTCATTCCCCATGTCAAAGATTGGTGGGAAAATTTCTGTGAGGAGAAGAAAATAGAGGAAACCTCCTTATTTATAGTCTCTTTCACTTGGGAGTCAATTAGGGTTTCTATTAAGGAACAATATTACTCTATTGGAATTTATGTTGACCTATATAAAAAATCGACCACACTACAGTAGGAAAGAGACCAAGAAATGCCCAAGTTCACAAATATCTTCCATACCTTACGCACCAAGTTGGGTATCAAATATTTTGAGAGACATTTGGTGCTCAAGAATTGTGGTGTTATGCATAGATACATCCAGGCCAAAATAGAGTTTCTGGACATCTCATCCTTGGGCGCAGCCTATCGATATGTCATCAAAATTGAGCAGAAGCTCAAAAAAAGACACGATAATTTGGGCCTGGGAACCCCTCATAGAAAAGTCCAAGAAAGGTCAGCCCCAACCCACAGAACAAAGGAAAAATCAAATACAGACCACCTCAGGACAACAAGTCAAGGATGCAAGAAAATAAGGACACCAAAAAGATAGAAAGATACCAGGAAGTGGTGCGTTTTCCATAAGATTCGCTTGCATAACATTTTTTTCATTCGAAGAAGTCACTGGTGGTTGAGGTGAAAGCCTTTGAATTAGATGTGGATTTTGACTCTGAGTTAGAACTAGAAAGGGGGATATGGATCATTGATGTAGAACCTAGTGTTATCGTTTCTACCACTAAGCTCCAGCACGGTGAACCAAATGAGCCAGAGGAAGGGGAGCACGTTTTTCATTCATAGATGAGGGTGAAGGGTACCCCACTACAATTCATTGTTGATAGTGGTATATAGAAGAACCTAATCTCAATAGAGGTTGTCAAGTGACTCACCCTACCAAAAATGTTGCATGAGCATCCCTACACCATCGGATGGCATTGCCAAGGAAGTGACATCCGCGTCAGCCAACAATGTCACCTGTCAGACAACATCAAGCGCTTCAAAGGTGATTTATTGTGTGATGTTGCCCTTATCAAAGTTTTTAATGTTCTTTTGGTCCAACCATATTTATGGAAACACCATGTTTTATATGAGTCTAGGCCTCGCAGTGTTATTATTACGTTGAAGAAGAAATTGTACAGGATACTGAAGGCAGTCCCACCTAGTTCTATTTCCTTGATCTCTGCTAAGAAATGCAAGAAGGTCATCTCTCAAATGGTTAAGTTTGTCTTCTTCATGATTCTCTCTCAAAATGAGCTAAAGATCTCAACCACATCTAGGTTCTTCATGGTTAACCTCTCCACAAAGTAGAAGAAAGTGGATAAGGTTGTGGAAGCATACTTAGATATCTTCTCCTCACCTACTGGGGTACCTTTTCATTTTTAGGTCAAGAACCCCATCAATCTGACCCCCAATGCACCGATGCCTAATGGGCTAGTCTACCGCTGCTCTCTGTTATAGAATGAGGAGATAAAGGGACAGATCCACAAAATTCTCCACAAGGGGCATATTCATCCCAACGCATCACCTTGTGGGAGACCAATCATGATGTTACGAAAGAAATATGGAACCTGGCAACTCTGCATTGATTATCAGGCCTTCAATAAAATTTACAGTCAGAAACTGGTACCCGATTCCCCGAACCGACGACCTCCTTGATCAACTCACAAGGGCCAAACACTTTAGTAAGATTGATATAAAGTCTGTATACCATCAGGTCTCTATAGAGCATATAGATGTATGGAAGACTTCCTTTAAGTCAAAGGAAGGTATTTTCAAAGGGTTGGTGTTATTGGATAAATCCGTAAGTGCAGACACAAACCGATCTCCCTAGATCCACCTGGATCTAGAACAAAGCAAGACAGAACATGACTCTTTCCCTAGATTTTGACCATTGAATTAAATAGGAGGAAAGAACAAATGGCATACCTTATTATCGCTTCCTATGGTCTTTGTTGCTCCTACTTCACTCTAGTGCTCTTGTGCAGTCAATACCAAGACAACACAAACCAACCAAAGTGAAGAAAGCATGATCTATTCAACAGTTAATCTATGTATATGATCAAGGAATCATACAATAAAGTGGAAATAGCTTTATGGGAAAGGGACATATTACTGTATCATATTGATGGAAAGTAAAGATTACAACCTGGGCCTTGATGTCGCAAAATTCCTTTCGATGGCCCTTGGCTTTGACACACACACTTGCTCACTTGAATGAAGAAGATCAAAATCCTTATGATATCCTTGCTAGAGTTTCCTAGCCTATTGTTCAAGCTTCAATTCTTCACACAATTCTTTCACTAATTCTCCAATGAATCTTGCTTAATCTTGTTTGCTTTACCTTTTCCATGAGAATTCCCTCAATATATAGGAGAGAATGAATTAGTTACTTGGATAAGAATGATCCCAAAATATCAAGGAATCCAGTACTAGGATAACCATTCGAATGCCATCTCATCCTTCTAGAAGATTCCCTTCTAGAAGCATCGAAAATTCATCTTTTTCCTTGCTTAAGAAAGATTTTGCACCCTAGCAGTTAAACACAGTGTGAAATTCTCGTACCCTGGCTTAAGGTAGCCTACGATAATCATTCATTCTTGCAGGCAAATGTATTAGCAGCCTGCGAACCTCCTTCAAAAATGATATTTATGGAAAGAGAAGAAAGTAACTTTTCTCAGGAGAAAGTTCTTATGAAAATCCTGAGCACACCATCATCAATACATCATCATGATGACCAAAATCATGGGTAACATAATGCCCCCCCAAAGTATGAGGTTGGAAATAGTGACAATCGATAGACTTTGTAAGGTGCATGTGTGTGTCAAGAACCAGGAGCACACCTAATCGAAAACCTGCGAACAACCAAGCATCTGCAAAATATCATATATATCAATTCTGAGGTAGGCATTCCCATACTCAGATCATAGACGGATAACATTGTAGACCTGGTTCATGGGCACCAATCATCCACTGTGGATCCATGTCATCAAAATATAGCATAGCCACTCGGAATACACTAGGGATCTATGCGAAAAATTTCAAATCAAGATGACATAGCCACGAGACATACACAGTGGATCTATGTGTCACAAATTATACATACTCCATCGCAACCTGGATCACAAAAATGATATCCAGGGTCTCCAATCTCGTCGCCCAAAGTATGAATCTAGCCATGTGATTACATGTGTTGAAGTCGAACATGGTAGAAACCACTTGATTACCGATCATTGATGAAACCATTAACAAGTGCGAGGGAAATCACCATTGATGTCAATGAATCCCAAGGTACCATAGTACAATCCATCGAGTGTGAATAAATGAGTTGAATTCGAACAACCGATGGAATCTTTTGATCAGGATTCAATGATGTAAACCCACTGTCGAAAGTGAGGAAAACTTCCATTGAGGCATGCAAGCTCCAAGTTACCAAATAATTTCTAAGTCTTGATTCTGGATAATGAGCTGAAGTCGACGGAACAAAACTTGTCACAGGAGGGCCTTGATGTATCCCCCATCAATGACACGAAATGAGTAACAGATTTTGAAGGTAAAACAGAGAAGGACTGGACACAGGGAAGGCCGACACGGAGAGAATGGATAATTGCAGATGGCCAACTTAATATAGGTTTCAGATGGACTTCTCTTGAACATATGAATGACACGACCAATTATTTGGCAGCATTGACTCAAATACGACACAGGGAATGACCTTGTAGCAAATCGAATGAGAGACAAATGGATTTCCCAAACCGTCTTCAAATGTAATGAATAGGGGGTGTCATGTTCAAGAGAGACACTTACTGCCAATCAATACGACGATGAAAACATATACGTTTCCCAAATTTTCCCCAACCATTTATGGCGAGTACCTCTTTACTTTTACGCGAGCTTGAGGAGGATAACATATGCTTGTTGATGTAAGCTCATCCTTCGGACGAGTCCCTCGGAGTATGTTTAATGAACCCTAAGAAGGAGTGGTTCGGTCCCATCACGGGTCTGTCAATGTTTGTTTAACCAGTCCAGAGATAGAAAACTCGAAGGTTTTTCAAGATTATAGAGTTTGGAAAAACACTTAAAAGAGGACTCTCTCAATTCCTTTTTCATAAAATAGTCCGAATGAGACCGAAAAAGAGATAAATTATCACTCACCAGATGCTTACCTCAAATACTTTATCGAGCGTGAAAATAGCAAGATCGCTCGACGATCTTTTCATGTTTAGAGAGTCTAAAAAGATATTAAAGAGGACTCCAGGGGGGTTCCTTTTTCGTATAACCTTGTTGAGCCCGAAAAAGTGATAAAAGTATGCTCGATCGTGTTCTCATGTATTTATGAGCGCAAGAACGGATAAAAACGACGCTCGAGGTTTTATGTAAAAACAATAAAATAAAATAAAAAACACACAATAATCAAAGAAAAACATGTTCGTAGCCCTGTATTGAATCATCAAAGTCATCACACCTGCAAGAATTACACTCATCATGCCATTAGTGGATTAGGGTTTAGTCAATAAATAATCATAATAACCCAAAATGATATAGTAAAAGTAAATAAAATGAGTAAATACTCTTTTTTACCACACCATTTTACATTTCCACTATTGAGCTCAAAAAATCCCTCTTTTACCCTCCAAGTTCAGCGTTAGATTGTGGGAGCTACGAGAGACCATTTAGGGAGTCGTCTACGACATTAAGGTAAGATCTTCATCCTTGACATTTTCATGGTTTAAATTTGTAATTTCATTGGTTAAATTCTCAGTTTTAAGTTGATTTTCTAATCCCTATATGCGCACTGTCATTCTCGCAGACAGCCTATACAGGGCCTATGAGAATGATGCATTCTCACAGGTGAGCCTTAAGTCACCTGCGAGGTTCTCGCACTGTGCACATAGGGCACCTACGAGAACCGCAAAGCCCAATTTTTTTTTTAATTTTTAGCAAATGAAAAAGATCCAAAGCATGAAAAAAAGTTATTAATCCTCCTTTTATGTTCCTTGTGAAAATAATTGAACATAAACATGGTGTTTGAGTGGCGTGAAAGGGAACATGAAGAGGACAATGCAATGGTCAAAAATCATCCACCTACCATAGCTGCATTAAGATATTGTGGGCTCTTGAAGTACTTTCTCATCCCGGGAATGAGGGCCCAAGTCAGACTACTAGAGTACCTGGTCCGTATGTGGGACCTGGATCAGCAGGTGTTTCGTGTGGGGGTCCACACACTGTCCTTAGACATTAAGGAAATTACTTTTTGACTGGATTGTCCCAATGGGGGTACTATGTGAACCTAATAGGTAGCATAAGTGGTGGGATAAAGATGAGTGAGTATTGCAATTTACACTACATCCCTGACGCTGAAAGAAAGAAAGGAAAAGTGGTTATTTGGGGGGTACGAGACTTGACCCTCCGTACTATCCTTTTCACTATAGCTCGGATGGTTGGGAGTTCTTCTCCTCATATGACGTTACAGAGCTATTTCCAATATGCTATTGAGTGTATTGAGCCTCGAGTGTTCAACTGGGCAGATGTTGTGCTGCGCAGTATAAAAAAGCAATTGACCAAATGTAGGCAGGGTGACCTGAAGCAATTTGGGTATGGATCTTTATTGGTATCCTTCTTTCTTGAGCGAGTCCCTTTACTGAGGCTATAGGTGGAGTGGAATTTATCGGCTCCCAGGGATCCGCGGATGTTGATATGGTGTCGGCTCATGGCTCGGCACGTAGTAGGACCGATCATCAGATATGATGATACTTTCTTTGACTGGCTTCAACCACAAATGTTGATGATTGATGACTACGCTTATGTTGGGCTGGATTTCCAAGTTGATCCAGATTTGGTATTACCAGAGGATGCTCAGTGGGGTGACCTTGGTAAGAGGTACACACATTTTCTCTTTTTAAATGTTTTTGAATTTTTTATCATATTCAAATGTTTTGTTTTATGTGTTCATCCAAAGACTAATACAAAATTGTTTGTTGATAACATAGATGTTGGACCGTATAGACCTCATGGAACTTCTCCTATCCAGAGGCCAGGAGAGGTAGCAACAACACCACAATATGTTGAGGATTATCAGGTGGTGGAATAGAATTTAGAGGGTCTGACTGCAGACATTCCAGACATGACTCTAGAAGAGGTTCCATGACGCGATCAACGTCATACTATAGGGGTATCAACATCTATGAGTCGACTGCTCCATAGGGTTGCTAGGGAAGTCGTGTGTTACCGTGAACATCATCCGTGATGTCACTTTATAGAAGCTATAAGCTTCAATTTTGACATTTTGGTCTTCGGACAAACTTTTTGTAAAAAATTCTTTTATATCGTTATATATACAGACGACTTCTACCGTTTTACTTTATATTGTGTGAATTTCGATGTGTTTGATTTATAAATGATTCAAATTCCTGTCCAATACATAATTAGCCAATGCATCTGTTAATGTATTTAGACATCTAGGAATATGTTGATATTCAATGTGATCAAAATAACGTTCCAAGAGGCGAATTCGCAAATACACCCGTAACAAAGTAGGACTTCGAATAGAGTAGACATTACTTAACTGTAGTACTACAAGTTGCGAGTCAATTCGTACAACCAAATGACGAATTTCGAGTGAGATAGCATCAACTAATAATTCAATAACAACGATATACTCTACAATGTTATTGGTTGCATGGTCGAGACACACACCTCGTAAAGATACAAGTTCGTTTGTTGGGGCATAGATTACCCACACAGTGGAAGTAAGGTTTCGAGTACTACGGCTAGCACCATCAACGAAGCTAATATAGGGTAGCAAAGACTCCAACATCTGGAAATCAAACACAATTTCACATAAGGGCAGAGACCAGATAACAAACAAACAAAATTATAGTAACAGACACAAAGTATGATACATTAAAATACAAGTACTCGTGCACAGATGATTTATGCATAGTACTTCTTCAAGTACAACCCATTCCTGGGTTCACTCAAAGGGATACCATCGTAGTCGACCAACTCATATGCTCCCTTTTCCAAAACTCGGTGAACGATATAAGGACCTCGCCACAAAGGTTTTAATTTCCCAGCTCCTAAAAAATCTCAATCCTGTTCATAGAGAAGAACAAGATCACCTTCAGAGAAAATGCGAGGCTTGACATGCTTGTCATATTGGGCCTTGACACACTTTTTCTGGGTTTCTATTACTAGAGTGGCATCACATCGAGTTTCGTCTAATTGCATAAGATACAATAGATGTTCTTCTTCAGCAGAAGTGTTGGGTAGGAGTTCGACATCTAGCTTCAGAGAGGGTATCTCGCATTCTATAGGAAGAATGGCTTCTACACCATAGACTAACCGAAAAGGTGTAAACCCAATAGCAGACTTGACAGATGTCTGGTACGCCCACAATGTCGAAAACAACATTGTGTGCCAACTTGTTTTATGAATTCCTATCATCCGTTGAAGCATAGTTATGAGAATTTTGTTGATAGCTTCAACCTGGCCATTGGCTTGTGGATAATAGGGTGTTGAGTTATCATGACGAAGACCCAACTTTTCTGTAAGTTCAGAAATCATAAAATTCCTAAAATGTCTACCGTGATTAGTGATGATAGCTTGGGGAACACCAAAAAGAGCTATGACGTGATTAAAAAGAAACAAAGATGCGGTCTTTCTAGTATTGTCGAATGTCGGCATCACCTCGACCCATTTCGTAAAGTAATCAACGGCTACAATGATGTAACCATGCCCCGCGGCCAAGTGAGGGTGACATGTCATGAAATCGATGCCCCATTTTGCAAAAGGACCAACTGAGACCACAGGATGAAGAGGAGAAGGATGCGACCGAATTTTCTTATTGTAGGTCTGGCAGGCATGGCATTTTTGAACGACAGTAATGCAGTCGTTAAACAAAGAAGGCCAAAAATAACCTACGCGTAAGATCTTCTGGGCAATAGCATACCCAGACATATGACCACCACATGCTCCGAAACGACAGTCATTCAGAGATTTCTCAGCTTCGTCGAACGTCAAACAACGTCGAAAAATAGAGTCAATTCCCTGACGGTAAAGAGTATCCCCGAGGATAATGTATTGATGAGCTTGATAGTGGATACGATGTCGTTCAGTACTAGACAAAGCAGGCCGAAAATTGTGGGTTTGGAGATATATAATGATATCCCCATACCAAAGATCATCAGTGCTAATAAGAAAAATAGATTCATCGGGTAATGAATCTACTGCTACATTTTTCGTTGCAGAGTGAGGAAAATCACATATCAACTCAGCAAAAACTAAGGATTTCTTGGACTTGGCACGATCGAATTCCAAGTCAAACTCCTGGAGTATGACAATCCATTTGGAGTATTTCCCCCCTAGCAATTGATGTGTCAAAATATGTTGCATAGGGTTGCAATGAGAAATCACCATAGTTTTCTGTGAGAGGATATAGTGACGAAAGCGTTGATGGCTTGAATAGTAGCCAAGGCCAGTTTTTCGACATGTTGATACTTGATTTCAGTTGGTGTGAGACTTCGACTCAAGTAGTAAACAACATGTTCGTCGTGCGCATCATCCTCTTGGACGAGAACCATGCCAATAGTGTACT
This sequence comes from Picea engelmannii, assembly GCA_009831015.1. NCBI lineage: Eukaryota > Viridiplantae > Streptophyta > Pinopsida > Pinales > Pinaceae > Picea > Picea engelmannii. The sequence continues at coordinate 598,210 of ML783184.1, forward strand.
TCGAGGCAACAAGATAAAGGAAACAATTGTGACTATAATTGGGAGGAAAGAGAAGTGGAGCTCGTGTTAAGGACAACTTCAAAGATTCAAAATCATTGTTGGCAATGGTGTCCCAGACGAACTCATAATATTTCTTCAGTAGCCGCGTAAAACCACGAGTGATCTCGGCGTAATTAGGGATAAAATGACGAAGAAAGTTTTCTTTCCCCTGCAAAATTTGCAACTGGAATAGTGTAGAAGGAGGAGGTAGATTAAGGATCACCTCAAACTTAATAGGATACACCCGGATCCCTTGACGCAAAACGATAAAACCTAGAAGACGGTCGGATTCTACGCAAAAAATGCACTTATGAGGATTTAAACGCATACGATAGAATCGACAGCGAACGAAAATGGCTCGGAGGTGGGTAGGGTGATCGAATCTGGGCATAGAATGAGTTGGTAAATCGTCCAAATAGGGTTGAACGATATGATTTATATCATGAAAATTATAAGACATAGTGCATTGAAAAGTTGCACCCACATTCTTAAGACCAAAAGGGAGTTTCCGATAGGCAAAATTACCCCAAGGAAAAATAAAGGAAGTCTTATGTTGGTCCTTGGGAGCAATGTTAATTTGATTATAGCCGAAGAAACCATCCATGAGGGAGAATATTTCACTTTCGGCGCAGTCATCGACAATATGATCGATGAAGGGGGTAGGAAAGTTGTCCTTGGGACAAGATTTATTAATATCCCTATAATCAACACATACACGAATAATGTCGCCTTTCTTATCAATCGGGATAGGATTGGAAACCCATTCTGTAAGATCCACTGGATAAATAAAGTCGGCTTTCAAAAGTTTTTCAACTTCAATCTTGATAGCAACCGCTTTACGTGGGTGAACTGGACGAAGGCATCGCCGGATGGGTTTAGCGTCAGGGTATGTCTTTATCTCATGTACAACAATTGCAGGGTCGATACCTGGAATTTCTTCGTAGCTCCAGGCAAAGATGTCACGAAATTATTTGAAAAGAGACGTATAGGTGACGATTTCGTTGGGAGAACATGAAGCTCCAATATGGACATTTTCAACAATCCCAGGTTTAACGGATATGTCAATGGGAATCATGGGCGAGATATTACATAGGTTCCCTTCAACAAACACATCGTGTGTAGTCGCGGTAACCGTCGAGATGACAAAAATGGTCGACAGAGTTGAAATCCATTGGTACTTCTCAAGAGTGTGTTGTTCCAGAAAGAGTATGGAATGATGATGCCCATCGTCCCAAGGGGTGTCCTCCATGATGGACATGATCATCTCGTTAGTGGGAAAAATAACATGAAAAGGATCGGGAGACAACTCATCAAGAGAGGGGGTAGAAGGTGTTTCCGATTGAATGGCCTGATAGGCGATATAACCGGACTTAACGACATTGCGTCGCCGAAACGAAAATGATCTCCAAGGTCAGGGACTATCCAAGGGTCGGAAGACATAGGAAGTTCTTGAGGCATGGTGGAAATCATGTTGATAGAAGCAAATAACAGGTGTGGAACATCAGGTGGTGGAATGGGGAAAGTACCCATTAATGAGGAGTCCTTTAAAAGGCCGACACCGACATTCTCATAACCCGGCGGGGTTTTAGCAATAAACGACACGTTGCCAGTACGAGTATCAAAATTGAAGAAGGCAAGTTGGTCAATGGTAATAACCTTTCCTTGATGAGGGAAACGTACTTCCTGAAAAAGGGTTGACACAATGGCGCTCATGGAATCAATCCAGCTACGGCCAAGAAGAAGACTATAATCAAGAGGAGCGTCGAAGACTTCCACTTCAACTTGGACCGTTTTACCTTCTAACATAATAGGAAACGAAGGGAGGACACCGTAAGGCTTAAAACAAGAGCCATTGAAGGATTTAAGAGTGTTCTGGGATTCATGCAAAGGAGGAGAGCCAGAGGCTTTCCAACAAGCAAGAGACATAACACAAGTCGAGGCACCCTCATCGATAACAGTTCGACAAATCTTCTTGTCAGAGACAACAACTTGGATTTGAAACGCAAGTTGAGGGGGTAACCTTGGAATGTGATCTTCCAAGTCAAAGACTATTAAATTCGTATCTGTCGGGTCAATTCCACCTATAGCTTTCAACAGTTCCTTCCATTGTGCGGGACAAGACTGAAGGACTTCAAGGGATGACATTGCTGAAGGTGCCTGAGCCAGATCTTCAACAATGTTGTAGTTCTGGGCCGAACGAGCATGAGGATTGAAAGACAATTTTAGTACAACACCCTTAGGGGGGGGGTCGTAGAACTGTATCGAGGCTCGGTCGTTCGAGATGAAGAGGACCATTAGTAGGTGGAGTCACCGGAGAGGGTTGTACCAAAGCAGGAGGTAAATCGTCAACCTTCTCCTTAGATGGAAATTAATCTTTGGCTCGAGTCGTGAGTGCAACGTTGTTCTACTTAGAATCACCAGTACACATCAAAACACATGATGTAGTAGAAGAGGATGGTTGGTCATGAATGACCAATTGAGCCTGTTGTTGAGACGGGAAGGGTTGGGACAAGACAGTCGGAGTAGATGGTTTTGGGGCTCCTTGAAGGAAATTATTAACCTCGGCACACCGTGGACAATCCTTTGTATAGTGATCATCACCACAGATAAGGCAAGGATATCGGGGTTTTCACTTATCCCGGTCCTCAACAGGATTAGTTTTAGGTTTCTCTGTTTGATTATTATTTTTTCCCTCCTTATTCTTACCTCTCCCCTTTTTATATTTGTTTTTACCGGCTGGGGTAGATTGAACAACGTTTACCTCAGAAGTTTTGCCGGTGGGAATGGCAGGAGACAAAGCATTTTGAACATTAGAAGAAGAAGATTTAGCGTTTTTGCTTAAAATAGAATGTGATTGAGCTTGGGCAGTACCAATCACACCGTCAATCGCATGCGAAGCAATTGGAGCAGTTGAAGTGCTGGAAGTATTAGGACAAGGTAAATCGGGTAGTAAATCGTAAAGAGTTCCTGTTTGTGAATAAATGAGATCAAGATATTGAGCACGACTTATAGCCTTCTCTCTCGTGACGACACCACCCATGGAAATATCCTTACCGATTTTGTTCACAAAGGATTTTGTAAACCATTCCGCCAGTAACTGATCGGGGAGCTCAAGTTTAATGAGACATCGTCTCCTTCGCCACTCATGGATATGATCAGATATATGGGTGCCTTTAATTTATTTAAGGGAAGTCAAAATCTCAGTCCCTATATCATAACGGATCGGTAACTAGTAATGCGTAAGGAAATCCATAGCTAAAGTGTTAAAATCAGAGAAGAAACCTCATGGAAATTCAATATACCACTTCGCAGCAGAACCGGTAAGGGTTCATTGAAAAAGACGTAATCGAACAGAGTCATCCATCAACGATTTGGATGAACACCATAGGTGAAAAGTCATAACGTGATTGTTTGGGTCCTCTCCCACTTTACCGTCAAATTTAGGAATGTCTGAAGGAAGCTTGGCCGAAATAGTAGGCCATTGGGGAGAGTGACGAATAGGATCATTTAAAATCCTAGACAAATCTGGAAAATCCAAAGTAGCGAGAAAAGGTAACTATCGATTCACCTACGGGTACTGGTGGATTTGGGGTAGAAGCCCTGTAGGCAAACCAGTAGGACCATAAGAAGTCTGCACATGATGAGAAGATCCAGGCAGATTCGGTGGTGGTTGTAGAGGATAGTAACTCAAGGAATTGTAACCTTGAGTGGGGACATGAGTTTGAGAATTCGTACCCCAAATAGGATTGGGTATACCTGGATATGGTTAGCCTATAGTAGGGACAGGCAATTGTTGCCCCCCAGTCGTTTGAGGAAGATTTTGTATCATCTGATTCCAATACTGGGCCAAAGTAGGAGGTATATTTTGTCCAAAAGGTGGGGTTGGTCCCCCTATCGTAGGCGGAGTTCCAACCAGATGTTGTGTCGCAAGCGAAGGTTGTGTAGTAATTGGAAAGTGTCTGGTAAGAGGAAATGGAATCATACCACCTTGTCCACCAACGGGAATCTGCAAGTTTGGTGTAATGGATGGGACAATGCCACTAGGATTAGGATTGCCAGAAGGAAATTGAGGGAGTGTCGGAATAAAACCGGGAATAGGGTGCCCAGGAAACGAAGGACCACCAAGAGTACTAGATGGGGTTTGCAGAGGTGTTGGAATAGAATCATTCAACAAATCATTCAACGCATGGTATCTGGGTCGTAGTGTCGGAGTGACATCGGGCATTCGTTGTGTGTTTATAGGAGCAAGACCAGATGTAGTGAACCCGGTTGGGACACTCGTAGTATTTGCAAGATGGGCCATCTCGGCAGGGAGAGTAAAGTGATAAGTGGTATTCAACGGTACAGTCTATGTCTGAGAAAACACCAGAGGGTTGATCTCGAAGACCACAGGTGAACCAGGACTAAAAAGGGTCCTTCAAAAATCACCTGTAGACCAAAAAGGATCTTGGCCTTCTACATTGGTAAAAGGCCCAACGGGTGATCCAGAAAAGTAACAACTAATTCTCCAGAATAATTCAGTCGTCTAAAAGGGCGTTGAGAATCACTGGGAATTCAAAAATTCTCTCAAGTATTTGTAATGCGAAAACGTTCTAGAGAATCAGTTCGTTCCACTTGTGGTGTGGTGACGATTGTGGCTTCACTGTACCCAGGAGAACCCTCAGGTATAGTTGTAGGCAAGGGTTGAGAACCGTCCAGATGCTCTGGATATAAACCTTTCATTCTACGTGAACAACGTGGAGGATCTATTGTAAACGAATGACAAACTTCGCGAAGAAAATCCTATGGTCAACTTCGAGAAACAAACAACACGCGCTAGTAAAAAAAATCTAGGAAGCAATCACCAGGCAAACAAGACCTTCTAATTTTGAAGCCACTAATTGGTGATGAAATCCAACGTCGTAACAACAATACGAGAAGTGGCGGGGCTATGGTGGAAAAGTTATGTTGACGACCTGCTTAACGGACTTACACCCTGGTGCAAGCTCCCACAAATAATCGTGGGTATACCCTCCAAGGAGCCCGAGTGAGTTTGGTCAACGTCAATTCCAGGTACCGTGAAGACTTTCCCCTCCACAGTCACCTTGGGTAAGAACCTAGAAAGATAGGCCACTAAGGTCACCACCAACAACAATAAATCTTGGGGGAACAGTCGACAGTCCGATCCACACACAAGGGCATGATATCTAGCCCACAATCAACTCAAAAGGCTTCCACTCATCATTGTGGGTATACCTTCGAGTGATCCTTGTAATACGTGTAATCTCTACACTGATATCAACAAAGCAGTGTGAGTAACTCTGCCAATATCAATGCAACCTAGTGTTTGACCCTTGTGTGAGAAGGGCTTCCCAGGACAAGATGTTGCAAATGGAATTTAACACTCCCTAACACAAGATGTTATTGTGTGTTTTGTGCTTTTGGAGAGTGTATCTCTCTTCCTACTCCAAAGCACTAGCCTAGCTAAATGTTGGTGTAATGGATCCCTAGAAAAGAGTTACTAAATAAATTTTATGATTACACAATGTTCTTAAGAGCTGTTGTTTACTCAAAGGTAACGAAAATGAAACTTATGTTGTATGACTCTTACCCAAACAATGTAAGGATGAGAATGAAATGTATCACTTTTCGTTCAATGAATCCTATGTATGGGAGAGAGAGAAAGTTTTCCAGATCAACCCTGAACTACAATGAAATTTTTTCTTTAAAATGCAAACACAAACAATCACTTATCAAATGAAAATGCTCTATGTGTCTTTTTCAAATACTTCAACAATCTCGATAATTTGATTTTCAAAGTTTTCTAAAATAAAAAGAATTTTCTGAAGAAAAAAAAAAATTGTTCACTTTTCAAAAAGGACCCTCACTATGACAGCAAGAATACAAAACATCAAAAACCCAAATGAAAAAGCAAAGACAAACCCAATCAACTATTTCAATGAAAGAAAAAATAAACAGCAAACCAAAAAGAGTCTTTTCAAATGCAAAAGAAAATGATATTTTAAAACAATAAGCAAATGAGAAGAACCAAGTACTCAATTTTCAACCAATAATTGGTTCTTAACTAATCAAACACACTCAAAGTCTAAAGTCAGAGAGAATGGTTTTGCCAAGAAGAATCAAGAAACGGAATTCAAGACACAAAGGACAAGAAAAAGCCTGTAAATCCTAATATTGTCGATGCATGCAAACTAAAGCAAGAAATATATCAATCAATGGTCCAAGAAAATCATAAGAGGTAATCCAACTGATCTGGGCAGTTAGAAAGACCAAAACTCAAATTCAAAATTTTGAAAAATCGTGTTCCCAGGCAGGATGCGAGAACCTCGCACTAAAACCTAAAGGCAAAGTGTGAACTCTACCAATTCTCACAGGCTGCAATGAAGTGCAGTGCGTGAATCCCTAAACATAATAAAAAATTTGAAAAATGAAGCAAAATTAAAAAAAGATTCTGGACTCAGAAGGTCTATCAGGATATCCTGAAGACTCAGAGATTGATAGGATAGGAGAAAAATAAAACCAGAGCAAATGGCCACAGAAAAACACAAAAAACCACAAAGAAAATCGGATTGCTCCCCATTGGAGTCGCCAATTTTGTTATTGGATAAATCCGTAAGTGCGGACACAAACTGATCTCCCTAGATACACCTGGATCTAGAACAAAGCAAGACAGAACATGACTCTTTCCCTAGATTTTGACCATTGAATTAAATAGGAGGCAAGAACAAATGACATACCTTATTATCACTTCATTTGGTCTTTGTTGCTCCTACTTCGCTCCAGTGCTCTCATGCAGTCAAGACCAAGACAACAAAAACCAACCAAAGTGAAGAAAGCACGATCTATTCAACAGTTAATCTATGTATATGATCAAGGAATTATACAATAAAGTGGAAATAGCTTTATGGGAAAGGGACATATTACTGTATCATATTGATGGAAAGTAAAGATTACAACCTGAGCCTTGATGTCGCAAACTTCCTTTCGATGGCCCTTGGCTGCGACACACACACTTGCTCACTTGCATGAAGAAGATCAAAACCCTTATGATATCCTTGCTAGAGTTTCCTAGCCTGTTGTTCAAGCTTCAATCCTTCACACAATTCTTTCACTAATTCTCCAATGAATCTTGCTTAATCTTGTTTTCTTTACCTTTTCCATGAGAATTCCCTCAATATATAGGAGAGAATGAATTAGTTACTTGGATAAGAATGATCCCAAAATATCAGGGAATCTAGTACTAGGATAACCATTCGAATGCCATCTCATCCTTCTAGAAGATTCCCTTCTAGAAGCATCGAAAATTCATCTTTTTCCTTTCTTAATAAAGAGTTCGCACCCTAGTAGTTCAACACAATGTGAACTTCTCGCACCCTAGCTTAAGGTAGCCTGCGAGAATCATGCATTCTCGCAGGAAAATGTATTAGCAGCCTGCGAACCTCCTTAAAAAATGATATTTCTAGAAAGAGAAGAAAGTAACTTTTCTCAGGAGAAAGTTCTTATGAAAATACTGAGTACACCATCATCAATACATCATCATGATGACCAAAATCATGGGTAACAGTTGGTCATGCCCTTTGGCTTGAAAAATGCTCCAGCCACTTCCATGAGGATGATGAATAATATCTTATGACCATTCACTAATATTTTTCTAGTGGTGTATCTAGATGACATTCTCATTTACAACAAGACTTGGGCATAACACTTTTAGCATATTCAATAGGTTTTGCACACCCTGTGGCAACACAAGCTATACACCAAATTGGAAATGTTAGATTACTGAGAGGGGGGTGAATCAATAATAGCATAATTATAATAGTTTTTCTCCAAATAATCCAAGTGTTATATCAATGTAGAATTATTATTCAATAATGAGCAATAAGAAATGAACAATCACACACATACAAAGTACACCAGTGTTTTACGTGGAAACCCAAATCGGGACAAAACCACATAATGCTTTATCTTATATGTCTTGAAGAATTACATTCATTGGAAGCACCAACTTCCTTTGTTTTCCAGCTGCAAATGGAAGGAGGCTCAAAATCTCTAGTTTCTTAGGCTACAACCTGGGGGAATCTCCAACTCCGCAATTCTCTGGCTACAACTAGAAGGAAGCTACAACCCCCTATGTTCTTCGGCTACAACTGGAAGGTGGCTACAACCACCTGTCCTTTCTCCATCCGACCACCTTGAAGTAGAAGTAGAATGATGGAACCACTGCCACACTATCACTATGAGATATGTCGTTGTAAACATGTACCAATAAACCTGAACCATGCATCAACCTGTACCTCAACCTATAATCAACCTGTACCATAAAAAAGTGCATCAACCATGCACAAACCTATACCAAACAATCTGTAATCAACCTGTACCGTAAAAAAGTGCAACCAACTATGTACCAAGTATGTACCAATCATGTGTCAAGTACTCATCAACTATGACTCATCAATATGTACCAACATCATCAACTATACACCTCATGTATGTGCCAACTCATCAACTACTTGTCTGAACCATGTACCCAAATTGTACCTCAACCAAAAGTACTCATTAATTTCATCATCCAAATATGATTTGTAACTCTGTAATAGACCTGGTGTATATGAGCACATACCTGTAAAGCTTCCTTAACTTTAACAACAAGAGACTATCATTTTCATCAAACGTTTCTTGAATCTCACAAGACTAGTTTTGGATTAGTCAACAACCCTAACTTGAAAAAATAATAACTTTGTACTTGTAATGAATAAAGATCTAAAACCGATACACAATGTTCTTTAGTGTGTTTAATGCAATTCCTCCAGGGGTCATTACCTGTAACCTCTCAGAAAAGTATTTATGGAAAAAATGGCACACCTTGCTAAATTCTGGATTATTCTAGAGAGCGACCTTGTAGAGCATTCTCCACATGGAATATTTTTTGAATTGATTTGAAACTGTTACACAACATATTACAGGCTTTACTCTAACCAACACATTTGTTCTTACTGAATTTGGATCTATTATGAATAAGTTACGACATTTTTACCCGAAACACCTTATAAAGAATCATCAAAAGAATTTATCCTTCCTTGAATTCTGACCTTCTTTTATTCAATTTCCTTAGAAATTAGGCTTAGATATCATTTGGTTACATTAGACACCTATAGGTATTCAATATTCTTAAGTGTGTCTTAAATGAGAGAGCCTTGCCTCTTATTTATAGTCTCTAGTTAGCTTCCTTAAAACCATCTTCCAGGTCACTTTGCCCACTTTCCTTATTTTAGGGTTAACCCACTTCTAATTTATTTATTAAATTTATTATTGAATTAATTTATTTTGTATTCACTTTGAATTATAGTACACTCATCACTTTACTTTATTATTTACCTTTTAAAATATCTTAAACAACTTTGACTACTTTGACCTTTTGGGGCTTCTAGATGACATATGAGGGTCCTCCAACTTCATAAGGCCATAACTCTCAAATCGTGAGGAGTTATGTGAAGTTCCACATACCACCAGAAATGGAATGAAATGTACTATCCATATAGAATAATATTACCTGAAAATATATCAAAAATCATACAGTTATCCATCAAACAAACTTGGGTCCATTACCCAAACCTGGGTTCTCCAACTTCTCATGGCCATAACTCTCTAACCGTGAGGAGTTATGTGATGTTCCACATACCATTGAAAATGGAATGACAAACACTATCCATATAGGATAGTTTCACTGACAAATTCATTGGTGTTCATCTCATTACTCCACAAATAATCATGGGTTATCTAACCATACTTCTAGTATAACTCAATCTACAAAGCATCTTCCCATGAGGGTTTCACCATAAGGGGACCACTTTGGAGTTCATACATTTCTACTTATTATAAACCATGAAAAGACAATAATGATTCATCTTTATATCAAACAATCTTGGGTCCACTACCCAACCTTTATGCTACGAGGATTTCTTCAAGGGTTGATATCAATGAAAACCAACCTTAATCAACAATCTCCCCCTCTGGCATTGATGGCAACACTCTGATGCAATAATGAAATCATATCACTCATGCTCCCCTTGGAACCATGCCTCTTTCCTCTGCCTTTGTCCTCTGCATATGATAAATCTCTCCCCCTTTGTCATCAATGGAAAATGTATCTTTCCATCTGGGGTTGGTCCCCTTGACTGAACTATCCTCTTATGGTGCTTCCTCGTGTAAATATATGACATATAAGATAAGCATTAAAAAAGAATGCATTTTGGAATAGAAATAACTCCAAGTCTCTGGAAAATATATTCAAAGGATTCTCATGGAAGTGGTTTTGTGAAGATGTTTGCCACTTGTTCTTTTGTGCCCACACACTCAACTCAGATGTTCTTTTCTGCAACCTTCTCCCATAGAAAGTGATACTTTATTGGACTGTGCTTCATCTTGGAGTGCATCACCAAGTTCTTTGAGATACTGATGGTGCTTGTATTATCACAATAGATTGGAATGGGCTCATCATACTCAACCTATATATCTGTTAGAGTTTGTTTCATCCAAATAACCTGTGTACAACATGATGATGCTGCAATATACTCAGCCTCAACTGTAGATAAATATATTAATGGTTGTTTCTTTCTTATCCATGATACTAAACACTCACCCAAGTAGAATGATGCTCCACTGGTGCTTTGTCGGTCATCAATACAGCCTTCCCATTCTGCATCTATGTAGGCAATAAGTGATATATCCTTTCCTTTTGGATACCATAATCCAAAATATTTTGTTCCTTTGAGATATCTGAAAATCCTCTTCACTGCTAACAAATGTGACTCCTTTGGTGTTGCTTGAAATCATGCCACCTTTCCAACTACCTGCATTACATCTGGTTTGGATGCTATCACATATAGTAGGCTTCCAATCATTGACCTGTATCACCTCTGATATGTAGACTTTGAATCATCATCTTTGCTCAACTTGCAACTTGTTTGCATGGGAGTGATAACTGGTTTGCAATATTCCATTACGAAGCTCTTTAGCATTTCTCTGATATACTCGGTTTGAGAAATAAATATTCCTTGGTTTCTTTGATGTATTTGAAGTTTAAAAAATAAGGATAGTTCTCCAGGTAACGACATTTCAAATTCATTCTGCATATCTTTTGCAAATTTATGGCTTAACTTGTCATCATCACTACCAAAAATAATATCAACATAAACTTCAATTAATAAAATATTACCTTCACTTACCTTAATGTAGAGGTTATTGTCTGCACTTCCTTTTTTGAACCCTTCCTACTACAGATACTTATCCAGTCTAAAGTACCATGCTCTAGGAGCCTGTTTTAGACCATACAAGACCTTCTTTAATTTACACACATAATTTGTGTTCTTTGACAACTGAAATTCTTTTGGTTGTTCAATGTAGACTTATTCTTCAAGTTCCCCATTAAGAAAAGATGATTTTACGTCCATCTGATATACTTTAACATTTGTGTAGCATGCATAGGCTAAAATAAACTAGATTGCTTCCATTCTGGAAACTAGGGAAAATGTCTCTTCAAATTCAATTCCTTCAATTTGTGCATATCCTTTACATATCAAGATAGATTTGTTCCTTTTAACTTGTCCATCTTCATAAAATTTATTCCCGCAAACCCATTTTTTGTCAATCACATTCTTATTCTTTGGTCTTGGAACCAATTCCCAAGTGTCATTTTTCTCTATTTGATCTAATTATTCATTCATGGCCTTATTCCAAAATTTATCCTTGTTGGCTTCTTCAAACAATTTTGGTTCAATTGTAGATAAGAATGCTAGGTGTGCTTGTTCTGGTGAATGGATTTTTATTCTAGTCTCAACTCCTACATCTTTTCTTACAATAATCTGATCTGAAGGATGATTCTTTTGTACTCGTTTGCTAGGTGTCTTTGAAGATACTTGTTGAACTTGCTCTTCTGTTTCTGTTAGATTCTCTTAATCTTCCTCTTCTACTTCATCTTTTGCTTCTTCTTCTTCGAAAAGTTGTTCCATTGATTTGTTTTCTTTTTCCTTTGATTCTGGTCTGCCTGTTTCATCAATTGTTACATCGATGCTTTCCAAAACTTTGTTCAATCTTACATTGTAACACTTGTATTCTTTCCTTGTACTTGAGTAACCAACAAGTACTCCTATGCCCATAAGAGATTCAAACTTTCCCATTCTTCCATATTCTCTTTTGATGTAGCATTTGATTCCAAAAACTCTGACGTGCTTCATATTTGTTGGTATTCCTTTCCATAGCTTGTAGGGAATTTTATCAATTTTGTTTCTAAGAATTACTTTGTTTTGAATGTGAAATGTTGTATGGACTACCTGTGTCCAAAATATATCTGTCAATTTGGAATCCATTAGCATTGTTCGAGCCATTTCCTATACTGTCATGTTATTTCTTTCAACAACTCCATTCTGTTGAGGTGTCCTAGCAACATAGAATTGCCTTTTTATTCCATGACTGTAGCAGTAGTCCATAAATTCCTTTGAAGTGAACTCTCCTCCATTATCATATCTCAAGCATTTGATTCTTGAATCCATCTCGTTTTCAACCATATTTTTGTAGATATTGAAGTTTTCAAAAGCTTCTGAGTTATTCTTGAGAAAGAAAACTACAGTCATTCTTGTATAATCATCAACTAATAACATAAATTATCTCTCATATTTTAAGATATTTGTTGTAGTTGGTCCAACTAGATCAGTATGCACAATTTCCAGTGGTCTTGTTGTTGAATATTCCTTTGATTTGAACCTGGTTTTTGTTTTCTTTCCTTGTTGGCAATGCTTTCATAAAGTGTTGGTTGGTTTCGTGATCTGGGGCATTTCTCTGATTGCTTCTCTTTTCTTACTTTGACAAGGTTATCAAACTACCTGTGACCCATTATTTTGTGTCATATCCAACTTTCATCTTCCTTTCCTATACAACACTTTTCATTTCCAATTTCACTTAACACATATATGTTGTTTGATGTTGTTACAGCTATACCGACCAATTTCCCTGAACCTTCTCTTCTTATCTCACACTTTTGTGAATCAAAAGTAACTTTATGAACTTGGTCACACATTTGACTCACACTTATAAGATTATGTTTCATATCTTCTACCAGTAGAACATTTTGTGCATTTTTATTCTTATTCCCAATTCAGAATGTGCCTTCTCCAATGATTTTGGCTGAATTATCATTTTCAAAGGATACTGATCCATTTATTTCATTTCGCAATGTAAGAAATTTGTCTCTATCACCTGTCATGTGTTTTGAACACCCACCTTCAACATACTAACCGTGTTTCTTCTGCTTATCTTGTAGAGCGACTGTGCATTCTTCATTGCTATATTGATCTTTCTTTCTTATCCATGTCATTTTCTGAGGTTCTTTTATGTGACTATTGTTATTTTGTTGAGGTTCTTTAGGAGAGGATGTCATTCTACAATTTTTGGCCACGTGTTGAAAATTGTTACATTTGTAACATTCCACTTCAGTGCTCAAATATTCAAACATGTTGTAACTTCTTCTTCGTGTTTCACTAGGTCTTCTTGAGTAACCCCTTTGTGTACTCCTCTTAAAGTTGTTATTCTTCTTGTTGTTATCTCTGCAATTCACAACATTATGTCCAAAATTATTACATGCATAACATAAACCAAAAAATATAGTTTGATACCTGGGAGTTGAATATCTTCTAAAAGAAGGTGCTCTTATGAATCCTTCTTCTTCTTCAGGCCTATCTATCTGTTGTTGATTATGAAATCTAAATCTTCTCGGCGGAGGAGTGTCCCTGTAATATTCCTTGTACATCTTCTTATCCCCTCTGATTGTTTCTGCATAGATTTTTGGATTTGTTTCTTGCTCTATTTTTTTGGAGCTTGATCCCATTTCTGTTTGATTGTATCCAAGTCCAGACTTGTCAAGATGAGATTTTTTATTGCTGATAATGTCATCCAAAACTTTTGAGCTATTCTACATATTTTTCTTTTGAATATCATTTCTTAGTGTGACAATCTCTACTTCCAAGTTTCCAATGATCTTTTCATTTTCTTCTAGTTGTTCTTTGAGTGCTTCTTCAATTCTTTTATCTTGTTCTATTTGAACCTTCAATATTGTGATTATTTGTTCTAGTTCTCGAGTGTAATTTTTCTTGTCTAGTTCTTCTTGTAGTTTCTTGTTTTTTTTCTTTTCTCTTCTGACAACTTTTATGGCACACATTAATTAACTTTAACAACAAGAGACTAGCATTTTCATCAAACATTTTTTTAGTCTCACAGGACTAGTTTTGGATTAGTCAACAACCCTAACTTGAAATAATCATAACTTTGTACTTGTAATGAATAAATATTTGAAATGGATACAAAATGTTATTCAATATGTTTTATTCAATTCCTCGAGGTGTCACTACTTGGAACATCTCAGAAAAGGATTTATGGAAAAAATGGTACAACTTCCTGAATTCTGACTTATTCTAGAGAGAGACCTTGTAGAGCATGCCCCGCATGAAATATTTGTTGAATTGATCTGAAATTGTTACATAGAATACTAAAGAATGTAATCTAACCAACACATTTGTTCTTACTAAATTTGGATATGTTTTGAATAATTTATGATGTTTTCACCTAAAACACCTTAGAAAGTATCATCAAAAGAATTTATCCTTCCTTGAATTCTGACTTTCTTTTCTTCACTTTCTTCATAAATTCGTCTTAGATATCCTTTGGTTACCTCAGACACCTATATTTATTCAATATGCTCAAGTGTGTCTTAAATGAGTGATCCTTGCCTCTTATTTATACTCTCCAAGTAGCTTCCTTAAAAACATCTTCTAGGTCACTTTGCCCACTTTCCTTATTTTAGGGTTAACCCACTTCTAATTTATCCATTAAATTTATTATTGAATTAATTTATTTTGTATTCACTTTGAATTACAATACACTCATCACTTCACTTTATTATTTACCTTTTAAAATCTCTTAAACCACTTTGACTACTTTGACCTTTTGGGGCTTCTAGATGACATATGAGGGTCCTCCAACTTCGTAAGGCCATAACTCTCAAAGCCTGAGGAGTTATGTGATGTTCCACATACCACCAGAAATGGAATGACATGTACTATCCATATATAATAGTATTACCTAAAAATATATCAAAAATCATACCATTATCCATCAAACAAACTTGGGTCCATTACCCAAACACGGGTTCTCCAACTTCTCATGGCCATAACTCTCTAACTATGAGGAGTTATGTGACGTTCCACATACCACCGAAAATGGAATGACAAACACTATCCATATAGGATGGTTTCGCTTACAAATTCACTGACGTTCATCCCATTATTACATAAATAAGCATGGGTTCTCTAACCATACTTCTAGGATAACTCAATCTGCAAAGCATCTTCCCATGAGGGATTTCACCATAAGGGGACCACTTTGTAGTTCATCCATTTCTACTTATTATCAACCATGACAATACAATAACAAGTCATCTTTACATCAAACAATCTTGGGTCCATTACCCAACCTTTTTTCTACGGGGCTTTCTTCAAGGGTTGACATCAATGACAACCAACCTTAATCAACAGGAAAAATTCTCCTTCAGCATGGACAAGTTCTATTACCTAGGATGTGTCATTGATCAACATTGTGTACATGTGGATCCAGCCAAGATCCAAGTCATCTGTGACTGGCCAACCCCAACCACACTCACTGAGCTTAGGAGATTCTTGGGCGTTGCCAATTTCTACCACAGGTTCGTGTTGGGATTCTCCTATATTGCATGGGCCCTCAGTTGAGTAACCAGAGGTGGTAGTACGGAGAAATTTGTGTGGGGATGGTCCCAACAACAAGAGTTCGATGATTTGAAGCAGCGCTTGTGCTCATCCCAAATAATTTCACTACCGGACCTGCAACAACCCTTTGACAATGAGACAGATTCTTCAAACTATGATGTTGGCATCATTCTCACTTAGCATGGCCACCCCGTGGCCTATCATAGTGATACACTATCATATTTTTTCATTAAGTACCCTAATTATAAAAAATTAATGTACACCATTGTGAAAGTCGATCACCAATGGAGACATTACATTCTTGGGAAGGAGACAATCATCCACATTGATGATAAGCCACTGTAATTCAGGCAGACACAAGGCAAATTGAAGAATAACTTCCATTAGAAGTGGTTCACATACTTGCAGCAATTCCACCTTAACATAAAGTATAAAATAGGAAGCACCAACCACATCTTTGATTGCCTCAGTAGACCACCAGTCGCAACACTCACCACAGTGCTAGACTCTTGCGACCATGAGTCCACTGGATGGTCCCAACTATATGAGACAAAGTCAGACTTCGACACCACCTACCAAATGTTGGGCGCAAATGCAATTGTCGCTAATTTCCATCTTCATGATGGGTTGTTTTTTCATTTGGTCCATAGATATGTTCCATCAAGTGAGCGAGCGAAGCTGATCTGGGAAGCCTACTACAGTTGGGTGGCAGGACACTTCAATGTCGAAAAGACAGTGGAAATGTTGCAAAAACGTTTCTACTGGTCGAAACTTCGATAGGAGGTCAACAAGTATATCAGGTCCTACACTACATGCACTATTTCCAAATCGACCACTAGGAAACAAGACCTGTACACCCCTCTTCCTACTCCTAATCGGTCATGGGAAATTGGAATCCATATACATGGACTACATGTCAGGCCTCCCATCCCCCAAGTGGGGAAATGATTATGTTTTTTGGTTGTTGATCACTTTTCTAAGATGGTGATTATGGTCGCCTACAATAAGAGCATCACAGTAGAGGCCAGTGCCAAGCTCTTCTTTGAAGGAGTCTGGGTACATTTTGGAATCCCACAAAAAAATTTCGTAGATCAGGACATTCGATTTCTCAGCACATTCTGCTTGAGCCTCTAGTCACTGCTAGACACCAAGCTGAACAAATCCACATCCTTCCACCCCTATACAAATGGTGAAACTGAGGTTGTAAATCGAATGATCATGCATATCCCACACATGTATAACTCTAAGTACCCTTTCATATGGGATGAGAGTATTCCCCATTTCTAGCATAGCTACAACTGAGCCTTGCATAGCTCAACTAGTCACAACCCCTTTCAGGTAGGGTTGGGATTCCAACAATTGGGTCCCATAGATATTTCACTACCCCTTGTGGTCACCTCAGTTGACTCGTCTCCTTCTCCAACTGATGCTGACAAAGCCACCCAGTTCATTGAGAAAATCCAACACATCCTTCAATATGTTCAGGACATCCTACATAATTTCAATGATAAGTACAAGCAACTCCATGATCAACATCAAATGCCACATCAGTTTCAAGTGGGCAACAAAGTTTGGTTGAATTTGTAGAAAGAACGCCTTACCGGACCCCATAGAGAGATTTATCCACTCCATTTTGGGCCATACACCATCACCAAGGTTGTGGGTGATAATTCTTTTGAGCTCAAAATTCCTCCTTTCCTTGCCTTGCACCCAGTGTTCAACGTGGATCTCCTTCTACCTTATTTCCCACCATTAATGGACACCTCAGAGATAGAAAAAAAACTAACAAAAATAGATCTCAATGCCGACTACATATAACATGCATCTAGTGATCATATTGTGGAAAAATAGGTCAAGGGCACTTACCAGCAAAGGATCCAACTTTATCAAGTTGTCAAAGCAGGGCAACTCCTGCACCAGGGAAAGTGGATCACTCGGGGCCAAATTCAGAAGAAATTTCCTCATCTAATGGGGTAAATCAATGCAATGGATACCATTTGTTCCTAAGAGATATGATTGATCCATATGGATTTCGGTGGACTCCCACCTATTCCAACTGGCTCATTTTGGGAGTTTTCCCGTTCGACAGTGTTTTCTTAGTTTTTGGGTCCCTGAATTATGGGGTCGTTTTTGAGGCTGTAAACAATGTTTTTAGGGCTCACCATAGAACACATATGTATTCATTGGATATAAATTTCCAATAGGCTATCATGCTCCTAAAACGAAGATCGTATGAAAAAGTTACGACCCTCGGAAGTTTATGTACTAACTTACCCAAAAGGGGCCCAAATGACTTTTGGCGCTTCATCTCCTAAGGTTAGGTTTTTGTATGTCTAGGGTTTTTTACATTCCTACTTATCTTAAAAAGGCCTTGAGAGCCTCATTGTAATCATTGTCTTGCAAATGAGCGTATCCATCACATCTCTTCTCATATATAAGCCACCACCATTCTGGCAAGCTTGTCTTTCGATGCATTTTACAGTTTCAGCTTATTTCCCTATTGAAGAAAAACTAGTTTTATTGTATATTTGTTATTCTATGTTAAGAATATTTTGATAATAATATATACTCATTTCATTATGCTCATAAAATCCAGATAATAACTAGAGGATATCATGTCTCATGGTCCACAATGGAGAACATGATCATGACCATGATGATGATCAACATGTCCACAGTGTTGGGTAGGTGTTATATTCTTTGCATGTGTGTGTATGGGCGTGTCAGATATGACAACTGCGTCTACGGATTTTTCTATTTTTAGTGGTTTTGTAAATTAATCCCAAATTAAGGAATTGGGGTTTTGGTATCTATGAAATACCTAAAAACATTGTATATTTATTATATAGTGAATGGTGAAATTCGATATAATGAACATAAGAAAGGTTTTCCAGATTTAGGGTTTTCGGTATAAATCTCTGTGTACTATGTGAATGATCCATTGATTAATTTTTGTTTTGCTTAAGAATCTATATGCATTGTTTTACTTCACAAGTTTAAAACTTACATGTGGTATCAGAGTTCATTTTTTGCTTCAGAGGGATGCCTTTGTTGTTGAGGGTTTGGCTCAGTCTTGATAGATCAAGTTTATCTTGAGTTTGTGATAAACCTAGGTTTAGTGGGAGGTTTTGCATTGGATATTCCAGTATAGAAAGAGGAATGGTGAGCTCATTTAAAATCGAGATAGAGAAGTTCAACAGTAAAAACTTTGAGCTATGGAAGCTCAAGATGGAGGACCTTCTTGTAGACAAAGAACAATGGATCATTGTGGATCCTGGTACACAACCCACTGGTACACCGTCTACTAGCACACAGGCTACTGGTACACAACCTACTAGTACACAAACTACTAGTACACCACCTACTGGTATGTCGAAGGAATATTGGGAGAAGTTGGATAGAAGAGAAAGGAGTACTATTCGACTCTGCCTGGAAGATTCAGTTTTGTTGAATGTCTCAGGAGAATATACAACCAAGGAACTATGGAATAAGTTTGGGAATTTGTATCAATCAAAGTCCCTGGTAAACAAGTTTTTTCTTCGAAAGAAGTTGTATCATCTTAGGATGGAAGATGGAGATTATGTGACAGAACATCTAAATGCCTTTAATACTCTGGTAAGTCAACTTGTCTCTGTTAATATTATGATTGCATAAGAAGATAAGTGTATTACTTTGTTATGTTCTTTGCCAGACTCTTGCGATAATCTGGTTGTAGAAATTGGTAGTACCACTCAATCTACATTGAAGAATGAGGATGTACTTTCATCCTTGTTATTTGAAGATATGAGGTGGAAAATCATGGATAGTCATAGCACAAATGCTTTATTTATAAGATTTCATCCCCAAGACAGGAATCCGGATAAGCCTTCAGTGGGGGGGAGATCTAAATCTACAGGTAGATTTAAGTCTCCAGGAAAATCTTTGAGGAAATGCTAGAAGTGTAGTAAAAGAGGGCATTATAAGAAAGATTGCAAGTCTAAGAAGGTTGATAAACCAAAGGGATCTGATAGTACCTCTTCCACAGAGGTGAAAACCTCCACTGAAGAAGGAGGTGATGTTTACCTAGCATTTGTAGCTACACATGCAAATTGTGATGTATGGTTGATCGAATCAAGTGTGGCATGCCATATGACTCCTCATAGGGAGTCATTCTCTAAATATAAAAATTAGATGGTGGTGATGTATTCCTACGAGATGTCTCGACAGCCAAAATCTTGGGACGTGGAAGGGTTAAGTTGCTGCTAAATGATGGAAGGATTAGAACTCTCCCTAGGGTTCTACACATTCCAAAACTATCCAGGAGCCTAATATCTATAAGCAAGTTGGATGATGCAGGAGTGAAAAATATATTTGAAAATAACACTTGCAAGATGGTATGAGGAGCAATGGTGTTGATGAGGGGATTTTGGTGTGGAAATATGTACAAGTTGTTGGGAATCACTTATACTAATGGGTGTAACATTTATTTTGTCCTTGAGAATAAAAATAAAGAAGACAAGACCAATACCATCCCTGAAAAGAATACCATGTTGTGGCATCAAAGACTGGGGCATATTGGAGAAAATGGCCTTCGAACACTACACAGTAAAGGCATGGTTGAAGGTATGTCTAATTGCACTCTGGATTTTGATTTATGTGAACATTGAATATATGGTAAACATAATCGAGTAAGATTCCAATCTGGTGCTACAAGAGCAAAGGAGATCTTAGAATTGATACATAGTGATGTGTTTGGACTTGTGCATGTTCCATCACTAGGTAAGTCTATGTATTATGTTTCATTCATAGATGATTTCTCAAGGAACACATGGATTTATTTTCTTAGAAATAAATTTGAGGTATTTGATAAATTTAAAGAGTTTAAGGCTCTGGTAGAAAATCAGACATAGAAGAAAATAAAGGTATTGAGAACAGATAATGGTGGAGAATTCTGCAGAAATGAATTCAAAGAATTTTGTAAGAAGTGTGGTATAGCAAGGCAGAAGACTACTCCATAGAATCCTCAGCAGAACAGAGTTGCAGAAAGGATGAATAGGACACTGATGGAAAAAACAAGGAGCATTCTCAGCGATGCCAAGTTAGGACAAGAATTTTGGGCAGAGGCAGTGGGTAAATCATGTTTCTTGGTCAATCGATCACCCTCATCAACATTGGATGATAAAACTCCACATGAGGTATGGATTGGAAGGAAACCCTCTCTTGACCATATTAGAGTGTTTGGTTTTGATGCTTATGTACATGTTCCAAAGGAAAATAGGAGTAAGATGGATAATAAAGATGAAAAGTGTATCTTTATTGGTTATAAAGATGGTGTGAAAGGTTATAAGATTTAGAACCCATAAACTAAGAAGATTGTTTACAATCAGGATGTTGTTTTTAGAGAGGTAAAAGATGTTTCGAAGTAGGAATTCCTACCAAGGAAAGAAGAACCTGAGAAAATAGAGCTTGATTTGGATGATGAAAAATATTAATCATCTGAAGAAGATGAAGCAGAAGAAGAAGAATAACCTCATACCCCAGTATTGAGGAGATCAATGAGAGAAAGATAGAAACTAGAAAGGTATAGTCCACTTGATTTCCATTCCAATTTTTCTTTATCTATCACTGATGATGATCCCAAAATTGTCAGGGAAGCAGTGAATTCAGAGGATAGTAAACTATGGAAGAAGGCCATGGTTGAAGAAATGGATGCCTTGGATAAGAATGAGGCATGGGATATAGTTGAGTTGTCAAATGGAAGAAAATCTGTTGGTAGCAAATGGTTGTTTAAGAAGAAGTTTAATGTAGAAGGTAAAGTGGAGAAATACAAAGCTTGGTTAGTACAAAAAGGTTATTCCCAGGTAGAGGGAATTGACTTTGGTGTGATTTTTTCTCCTGTTGCCAAGTTAACATATATTAGATTTATTTTATCTATTGTTGTTTCTTTTGATATTGAAGTGGAACAGATGGATGTGAAGACAACATTCCTACATGGGGATCTAGAAGAATAAATCTACATGAAGAAACCAGAAGGCTTTGCAGTGAAAGGAAAGAAAGAGTTGGTCTGTAAGATAAAGAAGTCACTATATGGTTTGAAGCAATCACCTAGGATGTGGTACCAAAAGTTTGACACATACATCCTTGGATTGGGATTTGTGAGAACCACGGCTTATCACTGTGTATATTCCAAGTAGGTTGGTAATCACTTCATTTATGTAGTGTTGTATGTTGATGACATGTTGTTGGTAGGAAATGACATGGATGTTATCAGGGAGGTGAAATCACAGCTATCCTCCAAATTTTACATGAAGGATCTCTATGCCAATAACTTCATTCTAGGAATGGAAATTAAAAGAGATTGTGCAAACAAGAAACTCTGGTTGAATAAGAGAAAATATGTTGAGACAGTATTGCGGAAGTTTAATATGCATGGAAGTAAACTGATCAAGGTTCCTATTCCTATAGGTGTAAAGTTATCTACAGATCAGTGTCCCAAGACACAGGAAGAAGAAGAGGACATGTTCCATGTTCCATATGTCAGTGCAGTTGGCAGTTTGATGTATGCAATGGTATGTACTAGACCGGACATTACACATGCAGTGGGAATTTTGAGCAGGTATATGTCAAAACCAAGGAAGGAGCATTGGACAATAGTAAAGAGGGTCTTCAGGTATTTGTGTGGCACTACCAATTATGGATTGTGCTACCAAGGAAGACCAGGATTGGAAAGAGTGGTGGACATACATGTCTTTGTTGATGCAGACTGGGCTAGAGATCTGGATCACAGAAGATCTACAAGTGGGTATGTGTTTAACCTATTTGGAGGAGCAATCAGTTGGATGAGAAAAATACAGGCTGTAGTGGCACTCTCAACTACAAAAGTTGAATACATGGCAGCCACTCATGCAAGCAAGGAAGCAGTACGGTTACAAAGATTGCGTTGAGGTATTGAGTTGGTACAACAAGCACTGAGATTAGATTGTGACAGTCAGAGTGCAATCTTCCTAGCAAAGAACCTAGCTTATCATTTGAAGACAAAGCATATTGATGTTCACTATCACTTTGTGAGAGACATGGTTGAAGAAAAGAAGGTGTTGCTAGAAAAGGTTGACACTTTGAAGAATGTTGTAGATTCATTGACAAAGTTTGTGAGCACAGAAAAGTTTTCCTAGTTTAGAGTAAAAATGGGCATTCCTGCCCTGGATTGTTGACTATATAATCCCCTAGACCCATGGATGAAAATACATAAACAAGTGGGAGAATGTTGGGTAGGTGTTATATTCTTTTCATGTGTGTCTGTGGGCGCATCAGATATGACAATTGCGTCTGCGAATTTTTCTATTTTTAGCGGTTTTGTAAATTAATCCCATATTAAGGGATTAGGCTTTTGGTATCTACTGAATACCTAAAAACGTTGTATATATATTGTATAGTGAATGGTGAAATTCGATATAATGAACATAATAAAGTTTTTTTCGGTTGAGGGTTTCCAGTATAAATCTCTGTGTACTATGTGAATGAGCCATTGATTAATTTTTGTTTTTCTTAAGAATCTATATGCATTGCCTTACTTCACAGGTTTAAAACTTACACACATATGGCAACTCAACAACCTCCCTCATTCACCTTTACAACTACAAGTCAACCAAGGTTTATAAAATTCAAGAAACCCATAGTATGGGAGATGTTAATTCATCATCACCATGAGGTATGTTAGTAATTTTATGAAAAGTGTTGTTGTTAATTTGTTGGGTGTGTGGATGAGGATATTTGGTTGAAGTTGGATAATGGATCACTAGTTTGGGAAATTGTGTCAGTTTCCTTGTTTCACCTCAATGGTCAATCTATGTTCCCTAGTCCTGTGTTGTCACCACCCAAAGAAAAAAGGGTACTATTGGGGGGGACTTTCAAGGGTGACGTTATGCTCCCCATCAAACTTAACACTCTCCTTCTTGGATCCTCTCATAGTGTATTGAAATTCGGTAATGGGTCATGGATCCTCTCATAGAGTATTGAAGAGGACTAAAAAATTCAAGTCCAAATTTGAGCTCTACTCTTTTAGTGCTCACCTCGGTCCAAAAAAATGCAATGCTAATCGATTGAAACAAAGGGGACTTGCAAATATAATAAAGCAAGACTTAGAAAAAGGAAAAAAAGGGGGATTAGAAAAAATAGCATGTAAATATGGGGTAACTCAAGAGAAAGAACACCCTCCACAAAGGTGCTCATAAACATGGATTCAGTGACACCATTATCCATGAAGTAAGCCATAAAAGCATATCACTTTCACACTTACTCTTGAAGGGTTTTTACTTTCCCTCGTGACTCTCGGGACCTCTCACTCTACCTAAGTTGTTTTATTTCCTGTCTTAAGGTGGCACACCTAATAGGATTGGATGAAGGCCATCCCATACTTAAACTTCGTAACTCACATGGGGTCTTGGGTTGGGGAGATACTTGAAGGGGATACTGAGGTGAATTATCTTACATTTCTTATATCTTGAGTTGCAACTTACTTTGCATGTTTTAAGGACTAAAGTTTCTTATGAACTTTGGCTAACCATGTTTTATACTTTGATTTATTTTGGATGGCCCCGAAATGTTTCTTTAAAGGAAGTCCTAGGCCTGTATCCAGGATGTTGTGTTTCATGAAATTACAAGTAGTCAACACTCCCCGGTGTATCGTGACAAGGGACTAATCTCCTCTCATGGATCCTTGAAATCTAGTGGTGGTGACTTTACCAATCACCTGTGGGTTTTGGTGTAACGATAGTCGTATTACCAACAAATGGTATCAGATATAGAGGTCACGAGTTCAATACACACTTGGCTCATGCTAAGGGGGATATTGTTGCATGAAATTGCAAGTAGTCAACGCTCCACGATGTATTGTGACAAGGGACCAATCGCCTCTTGTGGACCCTTGAGTTTACCAATCACCTAGGTGTTTTTGTGTATTGACAACCATATTACCAACATGTTGTGCTATTATTACAAGACCTTGGCACATGTGATGGAGAGAAGTGGGTCATTTAGTCACTCACCACCCTCAAATATTGGCTCTCACATCCTTAGAACCCTGTATGATGAACATATGGGATTGGTTTGAGAAGATCGAATCATTATGGCACATTAATGGGATGGAAACCCCATAGGATGACCATAGTACCCTAGAGACTATTTACACATAGTATGGAGAACATTGTAGAAAAAATGATTAAGGAATTATTCATAGATGATATGAAACCATCCTTTCCTGGCCACAACACAATGAGGCCTTTGATGTGACCCTATTAAACTTGACGTCACCTTAAGGATGATTCCACATGGCCTTTGGAGGCCTTACCTTAGCCTTTGGAGGCTTGATGTCACCCTTCCTAGCCTTGACATCTCACATGTGTGGGATATTTTGATTTATTTTTTCTCTTTAGCATTTTGTAAAGGGTTAAATGATGGGTCAACCCCACTTCTAATTTATTGTTGACATTTTATGTGGAGAAATGTGTTAGGGTAGCCTCATATAAGAAGGCTACCCTCACTTTCATTTTTATGATCATCATTCACTCACCTTTTTGGGTAACACATATGAATGTTTCACCCTCTAAGAGTTACTAGCTCCCCCTCTCTCAAGTGCTATGCTTAGAAATGTCTCTTGTGGATGGATTTGCTGATTTTGGATGGATATTTATGCAATTAGGGTTACATTATCTTGGTTTCTTGAATTAAGTGAGTGTATTGTTCTATGAATCACCATCTACCTATAACTAGAGGTGATATCCCAAGTGTTGATCTAGATCCATTCCTCTCTTTTCTACCTCATTTTTTGTTGAGTTGTTTATATGTTTCCCAATATTTGTTGTGAAAATGACTAAAGGATGAACTTCACTATCTCTAAATATACCACCTTTTTGGAAACATAATCCTTGGGATTACGTTACCTATGTAAATATGATTGTAATTATGAAGATTCATAGGCAATAGAAAGGGTCACATAGAAGGTGAATAACAATCATCACTTAGAAATGTATTTATAGACATTTATGTTAATGCAATAGACAAGTGTGGAGTTACACATTCTTCCATTCCTATCTTGTCAGTGGTATCAGAGCACGAGATAACTACATAATTTGATCCCTTAGCATTTCATTTTCTCTTGTGAACATAAAACGCCTCCTCTTTGCATGTCAATTCCTCTTCCTTCTCTGGTCAATTCTATGTCTCTCTACTAGTCTGTCTATGTCCCATTTCTTCCATGGATTGTTCCAGTCTGTGTGTGTCATTTTTTATTTTTGCATGTCTAGTAAAAACCTAATTTACTCATCACGTGCACGACTTAACACCATGCTAAAACCTAATCTACTTTCACTTTCACTCAAACTTTTACTAGGCTTTGTAACACACCTGGAAAAACATTTAGTACACACAATCTCAAGAAAATAATCAGCATATGCCTAAGCAATATAGTTATGCTCATTCTTAGGTTTTGAATGTGAGCATGGAATCCATTCCAAAAAAGGTATTTTTACTTTTCGTCTCAACTACTTCACTCGTATAGAGCCTGTACGAATCCAATTCTAGCTTAAAGAATGATTTCGGTCATTGATCACAACCCTAGAATCGATTTCTCATGCATTTGTGGTTGAGAGGTTGTGGTTTTCATCCAACTACCTACCAAGGTGTTGACATTATTGAGCACCTAAAGGATGATGGAAGTAAGGAAGAGGATGGTGCGGAGAGAGGAAATGGTGGTTTTTAAAATAATTTGGCATCTAGCATAGTGATAATTTTTTGCATTGTTGTGACTGTGTTGGGAGCCATTGTGGTCATGGCTGTTTTCATTTTCTCTGTGCACGGGCTCATGCATACTCTCGATTGAACTTGTGATCATACAAGATAAGAGAACATACTGGAAGGAAGAAAGCACAAATGTATAATAATGCACCTATTGGGACCTGCTATATGATAAGATGTTTCCATGTGAATTTTGAGTTTCATGAGAAGATTTATGAATTACGTATTTAAATTTTTGAGTTTCCTTCATGGCTACCCCCTTTAATTCACTCATGTGCCTCTAGGCCACCAAGAAGGCATATTTGGAAGAATTGCAAGAATGTACTAGAGTAGAGATGGAAGAGTACCAACATCAGATTATAGTGTATACAAAACAATTGAAACAATGGATTGTCATGAAGAGACTTGTTGGCCCTTGACCAAGTTTTGGAGATCCTTGGTCAGGTTTGACCTATTTTTGGGACTTCGAAAGGATGTCGAAGGTAGAGCGCAAGATGAAGCGGATATCGTGGGATCTCGGCTCCTTTTCATGGATTTTTGGGTTTTGGGATTATGTAATGGGTATGGGGATGTCGGCCCATGGATTTACCCATGTATAAGCCCCTTTGTAAAGTATAAATAGATATGTTAGGTGATGTAGGAAGAGTCTGATCTGTGTGATTTGGCTTTGTGCATTCTGTGTGAGACTTGCAAAGCTAAGTGCAAGTGATTGTAAGAGACTGTGTAAAGGCTTTGTGTTGTGACCTAGCTTGGGGAAGGACGATCTAGCAAAGTTTGCACAGATCTCCTGTCCTGTGCGGAGTAGGATCTTGTGGCTTTGTGCATGTAGGAGATTGACAAAAGACAATAAAGAGAAGAAGAGTTGGTGTACATAGCCCCGAGCTGGGGGTGAACCATGTATATCATGTGTTATGGTTTCTTTGTGCTTTATGGTTGTTTTGTTGTTCACATGAATAATTATTAGTGAAATAGTGTATGATTAGATGTATCTCATATGATAGATTAGTGCATGATGATGTGAATACGATTCTATATCTGGTATGTTTCGTTATGTTAAGTGCTTCTATATGTTAGATCTGGTTGAATATTGCATTGCTTTGTAATTAGGGTTTTATTTGCAAAGTGGATACTGTGAACAATAACTGCTAAGTGCTCTATTAAGGTGTTGTAATCATAGATTTGTGTCCCAGATAAGGTTGCAGACATCTAAGTCTTGAAACCACCCCTTCCTCTACCTCGGGTGAGACTTCATCTTCTTCGTAGGTGTTTCCAAAAGTGTCGGTAGTTAGGATTTTGTTGGTGCGTTGTTGTAGCGTTGAACCCCGAGTCTGCCCTTGTGCCAAAAAATGCTTCTATTTACAAGACCTGAAACTGTGATTGCTAGGAACTAAGGAAGAAAGGAAAGATTTGTGCATAGATCTGTGGCCCTAGTGCACAGTATTCTACTTGAGTTGTAAAGCTTTGTTCTAAGAAGAGAAGTAAGATCTCAAGAAGAGAGGTAAGATCTTGAATCTTTGTTCTCTGATAAAGGTAGGATAAGTGGAATTTTTTTCTTTGAAAGTATGGATCTAGGTATGTTTAATCAATTTTGTCCTAGTCTGAAATCTAGGGAACAACTAGAAGAAAGAAATTTGATATGAGTAGATCTGATAGAAATAATGAAAGATATGTGATCCCTATGCATAGAAAAGATGTTTGGACTAACAAATGGATGCAGGATCCTAGAAATAATTTTTTGCAAGTTAGCTACTACAATCCTAGTGCGTAGTACAAGAGAGGCTAGGGATCATTTAAAAGAAAGATAGGATTAACTCTTTGTTACAGTTGCAGAAGACTGGGACACCTTGCTAAGGAATGCCCTAGTAGAAGACCTAGTTTTCTTTGTTGTAATGTTATGGACCATGAAGTTATTGATTTCCCTAGAATGATTACTAAGGTTGAAAGAATGAATATGATACAAGAAAAACATGAGGAATATCAAGAGACCGAGACCATGGCAAAACCCCATAAAGAATCAGAGAATGTATTACTAAAAATGAAAGAAACCCTGAATGATCACATAAATATAAACTTATCATAGATCTTCAAAGAAAAAGAGTGCATAGAAACAAGAATAGGAGAATTCGACATTGACTATGTTCTGGATGAGGAAACACGGGTGAATATCATGATAGAAAGAACCTGGGAAATTTTAGGAAAACCTGTTATGAGTCCTTTATTAGGAGGAATATGATTATTTAGAGGAAATCTGATAATCCTGTGTGCAAGACATACCCAGACATCTATGAGTTCTCATGGAACTTCAACAGAGGAATAATTTGAGGTTGTTAAATTTATTGAGAACAACGCCCCATTTGCTATGTTACTAGGAAAAACCTAGATTGAGAAAGATCAGACCAAAAGAAAGAAGAGGAATCTTTAGAACATAAAAAGAAAGACCTAAGAGACTTCATGGCTAGGAGAATAGTGCGCTTATTGAAAGAAAAAGAATATCAATCGAAGCTACTAAGGACCGGAGATTTGGATGAGGAAATTGAAAGAACACAGGAAGACTTGAAACTCCTGTCTCTACAAGAAAGTAGAGAACCTACCCTAGACAAAGAAGAAGTATTTCCCTTGAACCGTAGTAAATACCATCAACAATGCAAAGTTACTATGCCGAGAGGAGATAAGAATCAGAATGGAAAGATGAATACCAAGACTGAGATCACTAGGAAGAAGGATAGAAATCTCAATAAGAAAAGAGCAAAGATAGAAGAGTTGCAGGAGGTTCTAGAGGGAAATTCGTAGAAGGAAGGCTTGCAAAACTGGAACTTCACCCACATCTGTGAATGAAAAAGTTTCTCACATTCCTCTGGCTCATCTGGTTCACCAGGATGGATCTTTGTGGTAGCAATGGTAGCACTGGATTTTTCATCAATGATCTCTCTTCCCCTTTATGATTCTAAATCAGAGTTAGAACCTATTATAACTCTAGGTGTCTTTCTAGGTTGTAGCTCAAAGAAGCCTGGTAACTTAACTATTTTCTTAATTATTCTCTCAATTGGATCAAGTCAAATGACTAAATCAGACCTGCTCATTCAAGACATGCATAAACATAACCAGATGACAAGGCTTTTAACTATCACTGTTCAGAGGGTTTGTAAATAAGTGAATGTATGGAGAATTCTTACTATTCTAGCAGACTCACACATAGATATACATGAATGGCCAGTCACAATGAGTAAATGATATTTTCAATTCAACTCATCAAAGAAAATATAGGATGACAGTTATTAGGATTTATACAAACCGAATAAACATGAATTAAACATTCATGTGCAAATATAGAATAGACAGGAAAATGTAAATCTGAACAGGTAATTGCAAAAGAAGCTTCCATTAACCGATCTGGAAATGAGAATCTTAAGTACAACGTGTGAAAAAATCCCCAAATTTGAACCCTTACTTCTTCAAAAGTGATAGGCTTTATAGACTTTACAAAACAGTTTCAGATCCTATAGGAATGAATCTAATATACTAATAATATAAATTAATACAACAACTTTACATAAAATTTGGATCTTGATCCCTTCCCAGAAAGTTAATGATCTTGAATCTTCACATTCTCGACACCTTCATAGGTCTTCAAGGTGGTGATGAGGTAATTGGATACCCACTTCAACACCTGTTGTTGATATACAATCAAAATAGGATAACCTTAAATCCATTTTCCTTCATATCTGTCACAAATCTTTGAGGATATTTGGAAAGCTCCGATAAAAATGATATATATAATTATATTAATAACCTCCTTTGGTCACCTGTCTGCAAAATTCATGCCTTGAGACAAAAATTCATCTTCCCCATGTTTTTGCATTTTTGGCGGCTTGCTAGCCTAGGACAGGTGGAATTAGCCACCGAATGTTTTGGGATTCGGTGGCTTATTTCACCTTTGAAAATTGTTGTTTAGTGCTACAAACTCTTTATGTTAAGGTCCTAACCCGCACATAGGTAGATCAATGTATTCAGATGTAATAAAGGTCAATATTAATAAGACCTTTCAATAAAATAGAATAAGGCGGATGTAAGAAGACCTAATAGAAGCTTCCGCTTCTAGAAGGATCTTCCTCTAGATGTTTCTTTTTAGTATAAATAGGAGTCGAGGGTATGAGAACCCTAGCTTGGATATTATTGTAATAGAGCGCTGCTCGATTGGAGGTTGCCCCCTCGAAGAGGCCTGTGAACATTGCTATCTGATTCAAAGTGCTCTTTCTATTGCTATTTCGTATATCATTTATGTGTATTGTGAAGATTATGCTGGGTATTTTACTGTTATTCTATCATTTCTAACATTTCGTTTCTGTTCTGCATATTTTATATATCTGGTATCTTGCAAGTGGTATCAGAGCACTTTCCTTGGCAAAAATTGTGGGTATTTTTTTTTTCAGGGTAGAGACGTATTCCGACGTCTTTAAGCCACAGAGATCATTCGTTACGCGCATAAACCCGCGGTTGAGGGATTCATACATGCAGGAAATACAAGTGGTTCTTAAGCGCACATTTGTTGGCCACCCTTGTAACCCCTGTTGGTACCCCTTCGAGTGGTAGCGCATCAGACAACACCTGTGTACG
>ML783184.1:655301-675763 GCA_009831015.1 Picea engelmannii
GCATCGGAAAAACAACACCAGTGGGCTCAATGGTTACCCCTCGCCGAATGGTGGTACAACACTACATACCATACAACCACTCGTATGACTCCTTTTGAAGCAGTGTATGGACAGAAGCCACCGTCAGTTCTCTCCTACTTACCGGGTACCTCGAAGGTCCAGGCGGTTGACCAAACATTTACAGTCCGAGAGGATATCCTTCGTACCCTTAAAGAGAACTTGGTCATGGCCCAGAACAGAATGAAGCAGCAAGCAGATCAAGGTCGCTCGAAACGTCAATTTGTAGAAGGGGATCAGGTGTTTCTGCGGCTGCAACCATATAAGCAAACTTCCCTCAAGGCCGAGCAGTTTCAGAAGCTAGCACCCAAATTTTATGGCCCTTACACAGTTCTAAAGCGTGTGGGACAAGTCGCATATTAGTTAGCTCTGCCCAGTCAGTCGAAGCTACATCCGATTTTTCATGTTTCCTGCTTGAAGAAGGTGATTGGAACCAGGTGCCAACTTCAAACCAACCTTCCAGAGTTAGCTGAAGAAGGATCCATTTGGCTACAACCATAAGCAGTTTTGGACCAGAGGGAGTGTCGCCTGCGTCAGAGGACCATCAAGGAAGGAAAAGCCTTGAGGACAAGGTTGTTTTTAAGGGGGCAGACATGTTAAGGTCCTAACCCGCACATAGGTAGATCAATGTATTCAGATATAATAAATGTCAATATTAATAAGACCTTTCAATAAAATAGAATAAGGCGGATGTAAGAAGACCTAATAGAAGCTTCCGCTTCTAGAAGGATCTTCCTCTAGATGTTTCTTTTTAGTATAAATAGGAGTTGAGGGTATGATAAACCTAGCTTGGATATTATTGTAATAGAGCACTGCTCGACTGGAGGTTGCCCCCTCAAAGAGGCCTGTGAACATTGCTATCTGATTCAAAGTGCTATTTCTGTTGCTATTTCGTATATCATTTCTGTGTATTGTGAAGATTATGCTCGATATTTTACTGTTATTCTGTCATTTCTAACATTTCGTTTATGTTCTTCATATTTTATATATCTGGTATCTTTCACTTTATAAAAGAGTGAATTCAAATGTTTTGATTTGATATTGTTGGTTTCCACCTCATATATTTATTGTTGATCTTAGGCCTCAAAATATCTTTGAATGTTGATTTTGTGATTGATCTCTGGGGTGTGATTTTTTATTTGTTGATATTCTACTATGCCCTGCCACTTGTATCCTTGAATCTGAGTTGATATTTGAATGATTAACTATCTACCAGGTGCCTATGCCATTTTTCATTGGTTTCCATTTGTTGTTAAAAATAACATCCATCTTCTCTTACAACTTGTACTCTCAATCAATTTTCAAGTCTCTGTCAGAGCTCTCAAACTTTGAATCAAAGTGTCAAGATACACTTGACCTGTTGCTTCTCAATATCTTCTAAAACCTTCTCGCTGTAAAAGGTGATAAAACCAAAACTCCTAGAAAAAACAGTGTCTTTGTAAGTTGAGGCAAGGTTCGAATGGAAGTCCTTCAAAACCAACATTTATTCAAAGTTGCCTCAACCTTGGACTGTCTTCCAGACAAGCACACAATCCCAGGAACAGCTAGTGGCACCCTCCTCTTGAGTATTTTAAAAGTGTGATCTGCAACTTGTTGTGGGGTTTCTTTCTCCTTGTGCTCAACACAAGGAGTCAACATACTAGGATTTAACAAACTACCCTCGAACAACACAATGTTCTCTGCCAAGTAGAAGAAAACCTCAGTCTTGAATTTCTATGCCACTTCAAGGCTTCTATCAACGGAATGGTCTCCATAAAGCAGAATCTATGTCTTCACAATGGGCACAAGGCCATTGTCCTAATAAAGGGCAACATAACGTGCAAGTCCCTAGGAATCTTTCTTGACAGCTAAGTCATATGGCCCGTTTGGTATGCCGACAACAGTTGGCCATTTAGAAAATCTTGCACCCTGTTTGTAATACTCTGGCATATATTGAGGCTAATCCATCCAAACTATGGAACCAAGATTCATTGTTTGATATTTTCAATGGGAATGAACCCTTGTCAACTTTGATGCTAGGCATAATATTCTTCTCGTGCAAACAATCAATGAATTTAAAATAAAACACTTTGATGGATTTATCATTTCTACAACTGATGTCCAATTTAGGATATATGTATATGTCACTTATCATTTAGAAAACACAATATCATTGGTAGCATATCTATATCTATCACTGAAAGGCATGTTTGTGTTCTTCTTCAATATTTTTAATCAACTCATCCATGATCAAAATTTCATCCTTCTTACTGTCAATTGCTGGGTGCAAGACACTTTAACCTCGACATATGGCACTTGTATCATCGTTTGATTTATCTTGGTTCAAGGCACCTACAATCTTGCACATCTGTCAGTTTTTTACATTTGTGTTTGATTAGTTTAAACTTTGCTCATGATACATATCCTATATACATCGAGAATCTCTAAAACTTATAACCTTTAATGTGCCACTAGTTTCTAGGTTATCTCGATGACATAGGCGGAAATGGAGAGTTTTGTGTTTGTGCCTGAATTTGGTATGTTAAGTGGATTTTCTTTGACATGTGCACTCGGCCTCTTTGTCGACTTGTGTCTTGGGCTTGTCTGACCCCCAAATTTTGTTTAAAATCCATAAGACCCGAGAGACTAGGATTTAATTAAAAGAAAACTCCAAGGGTATCAAATGTAGACTTAAGCATAAAAGGAATTTGGTATATGGATAGATTAGGTATTTAGGCAATATAACAATTATTTGTTTATGTAATGCAGGTCAAGGACAGAGTCACAAGTGTCTGGAGAAAACATGATCAATGGGAACTTAATGGGGAATTTGAAAATATGGATTATGAAAAATGACAAAGGAAAATGACAAATTAAGCATGAAGGAATGAAATGCCTCAAAATTTACAAAACCATTTGAGGAGATAACATCTGGCTCTAGTTGGGATGGATACCTCCCTGTGAGTGTCCAAGAACCTAGTAGTTATAGTCTCCTTTACCATTGGGCTATGGAGTCATTTGGCCTTTACAATTGATCCCCTGCAAACCTGCAGCCTGCCTGTATCCTCCTTTTCTTATTTAAGAAATCAACAACTGAACATAATCTATCTACTCACATGAAGAGCTTATTGTCCTGCCTATTCCTACTCTAACACATTGTACTTCTTCTTAATCAAGTAAAATCATGCTTCCAATGAATCCATGTAAGAAACTGATTTACTGACATCATGCTTGATCTTGACCCAAAAAATAAAGGAATCCATAGCTAACAGAAATGTGTTTTGCACAGATGATAGAACCAACTTTCATTTGACAAGAATATTTTTCTCTTTATACTACTCAAGGATTCCAGAAAATCAGCAATAGGATCAATAAAATAATAAAGGAATGCCTCTTCTTGTTGTTGTTTCAACTGAAGACTGAGATGTTGTTGTTGATTGCTTTCACGGATCTCATAATTTACTGTAGACTGCTCAACCTCTGTCAGAGAAAAATGAAAGATGAATTGTTGATCAAGACTTTTCAACTCATCATCTTCTTCCTCATATCTGTTGTAATCTCCCTTATTATGCAAATCTTAAAACTGAGAACTACCCTTAGGATCTCTTGTAGATTCAAATCTGTCATATGATGATATAAAATATTCTCATCATTTTTCAATTTTTCAAAGGGGACAATCTGATCTTTATGACATCCTAAGACAATAGATTCATTTGGTACAATGTTAAAATAATCTAT
Source organism: Picea engelmannii (assembly GCA_009831015.1). NCBI lineage: Eukaryota > Viridiplantae > Streptophyta > Pinopsida > Pinales > Pinaceae > Picea > Picea engelmannii. The sequence continues at coordinate 659,076 of ML783184.1, forward strand.
ATGATGGTTAACATCCCGAAGATCATCAATATCTCGATCATAAAGAAAGATGTTCCATATTCTAGTAAAATCTTCATAGCTATTAGTAACCACAACGTGCATACATCTCTGATCATCTCTTTGCTGAAAAAGTAGGACTAAATGAAATTCTAGTAGTCAACAATCCTTCAAAAGACTTAAAATCTTCTTCCTCATCACTATATTTATCAAATATGGGAACATCAGGAAAAAATTCTAATGACAGAGATGAAGATTCTTGCATGGAGTTATCAGCAATAGGATCTTGAAATAGATTTGAAAAAATATCACCATGTACCTCATCATATTCACCCTTCTCATCTGACATTGAAATGAATGGTACATAATGATAAATATAATCCTCTTGTTGTCCTTCTTGGAGATTAGATATATTCTAAAAATCCTGTTCCTCATAGTTACTACCATCTCCCTTGATATACAAATATGAAAATGGTGGGCTAGCCTTACTTATTTCAATGGATATTTGACCAACAAAAAGTTGATCATTTCCATGTGTATCTAGAGAACATTCATCTTCTTTATAATCTATTTCTAGTTTATGTTGATGTGAAAGCACATGATCATGAAGATCATTAGAGAGATGATGTAGATGATGAGGGAGATATTCTCCTCTATTTAAATTTTCAACCTGAGAATGCAATTCATATTCTTCATAGAAATTATTGAATACAAACTCATCTGAATGGTATCTTTTACAATGTTCAGTGAATACTCGGTGAAAATATTTCAAGGATGAAATGATGGAAGGAGGTAAAGAGAAATGCCACTAATGTGCATCACCATACAAGGAATGCATGAACATCTTCATATAGACATATTCATGCTATAAGTCTAGTAGATCTATCCATTCATGAAACTTGAGGAGGTGTTCTATAGGATTGTCTTCCTTGTTCTCTCTGAAGATAGGAAGAAAATCTCCCCATTCTGACATATTAGGTACTGGATGTGGGAAACCAGGAACTGAAGAAAATTCAATAGGTGCAAACCTCTAAGACAAAAGAGAAGAAAATGATTTTGGCATTTGAATATGGTGGACTCACCACTGAATCCTTCCTTCATGGAGTCATTTGCCCTTCATAGAGTCTCCAGATAGATTATTACAACCAAAAACATGTCCCAACTTTGTCTATCATCAAAGCTGGATCTTTTCATCTTCCAGGGAAGCTTTGCTTGAACTTTCTCTCCCCGACAATGACGCCAATTTGTTATCACTCCAAGTGTCCTTCTAGTTTGTAGCTCAAAGAAGACTCGTAACTTAACTATTCTCTCAATTGGATCAAGTCAAATGACTAAATCAGACTTTCTCTCTCAAGACATGCATAAACATAACCAGATTACAAGGATTTTAACTATCATTGTTCAGAGGGTTTGTAAATAAGTGAATGTATGGAGAATTCTTACTATGCTAGCAGACTCACACATAAAGATACATGAATGGCCAGTCACAATGAGTAAATGTTATTCACAATTCAACTCATCAAAGCAACGATAGGATGATAGCTATCAGGCTTTAGACAAACATAATAAACATGAATTAAACATTCATGTGCAAATATAAAATAGATAGGAAAATGTAAATTTGAATAGGTAATTGCAAAAGAAGCTTGTATTAACTGATCTGCAAATGAGAGGCTTAAGTACAAAGTGTGGAAAATTCCCCAAAGTCAAACCCTTACTTCCTGAAAAGTGACAGGCTTTATAGCCTTTACAAAACAGTTTCAGATCCTATAGGAATGGATCTAATATACTAATAATAGAAATTAATACAACAACTTTACATAAAATATCGATCTTGATCCCTTCCCAAAAAGTTAATGATATTTATTCTTCACATTATCGACACCTCCAGAGGTCTTCAAGGTGGTGATGAGGTAGTTGGATACCTTCTTCAATGCTTGTTGTTGATCTACAATCAAGATAGGATAACCTTAAACCCATTTTCCTTCATATATGTCACAAATATTTGAGGATATATGGAAAACTATGATAAAACTGATATAGATAATTATATTAATAACCTCCTTTGGTCACCTGTCTACAAAATTCATGCCTCGAGCTCAAAATTCATCTTCCCCCTATTTCTGCGTTTTCGATGGATTGCTGGCCTGGGACAAGTGGAATTAGCCACCGAAATTTTTGGGATTCAGGGGCTTATTTCACCTTTGAAAATTGTTGTTTAGTGCTACAAACTCTTTATACAAGAGTGAAGTCAAATTTTTTAATTTGATATTGTTGGTTGCCACCTCATCTATTTAGCATTGATCTTAGGCTTAAAAATATCTTCAAATGACGATTTTGTGCTTGATCTCTAGGATGTGATCTTTTAGTTGTTGATCTTCTACTATGCCCTGCCACTTGTATCCTTGAATATGAGTTGATATTTAACTGATTAACTGTCTACCATACGCCTATGCCATTTGTCATTGTTTTCCATTTGTTGTTAAAAACAACATTCATCTGCTCTTACAAGTTGGATTCTCAAACAACTTTCGAGTCTCTATCGAATCTCTCAAACTTTGTATCAAAGTGTCAAGATACACTTGCCTTGTTGCTTCTCAATCTCTTCTAAAACCTTCTCACTGTCAAAAGTGATAAAACCAAAACTCCTATAAAAAACATTGTCTTTGTAAGCTGAGGCAAGGTTCGAATGGCATTCCTTCAAAACCAACATTTATTCGAAGTTGCCTCAACCTTGGATTGTCTTCTAGACAAGAACATAATCCTAGGAACAGTTGGTGGCAACCTCCCCTTGAGTATTTTAAAAGTGTGATCTACAACCTGTTGTGGGGTTGCTTTCTTCTTTTGCTCAACACCAAGAGTCAACATATTGGGCTTTAACAAAATACCCTCGAACAAAACATTGTTCTCTGCCAAGTATAAGAAAACATTCGTCCAGACTTTCTTTGCCACTTCAAGGATTCTATCAATGGAATGGTCTCCATCCATCAAAATCTCTGGCTCCACAATGGGCACAAGGCCATTGTCCTAAGAAAGGGAAACATAACATGAAACTTCCCAGGAATCTTTCTTGACAACCAAGTCAGAGGGCCCATTTGGTATGCCAACAACAGTTCGCCATTTAGCAAATCTTCCACTCTGTTTGTAATACTCTGGAAGATATTGAGGCTAATCCATCCAGACTTTGGCACCAAGATTCATTGTTTGATATTGGCAATGGGACTGAACCCTTGTTAACTTTGATGCTAGGCATAATATTCTTCATGCGCAAACAATCAACGAATTTAAAAAAAAACACTTTGATGGATTTATCATTTCTACAATTGATGTCCAATTTAGCATATCTGTATCTATCACTTATCATTTAGCAAACACAGTATCACTAGTAGCATATTTGGATCTGTCACTGAAAGGTGTGTTTGTGTTTTGGCTTCAATATTTTTAATCAACTCGTCCATGATCAAAATTGCATCCTTCTTACTGTCAATTGTTGGGTGCAAGACACTTTAACCTCGACATATGGCACCTGTATCATCGTTGATTTAGATTAGTGCAAGGAACCTACAATCTTGCGGATCTGTCAGTTGTTTACATTTGTGTTTGATTAGTTTAAACTTTTCTCACGATACATATGCTATATACATCGGGATTCTCTGAAACTTATAACCTTTAATGTGCCACTAGTTCCTAGGTTATCTCAATGACATAGGTGGAAATGGAGAGTTTGGCATTTGCACCTGACTTTGGTATGTTAAGTGGATTTTCTTTGACATGTGCACTCGGCCTGTTTGTTGACTTGTGTCTTGGGCCTGTGTGGGCCCCAGTTTTTTTTTAAATCCATAAGACCGGAGAGACTAGGATTTAATTAAAAGCAAACTCCAAGGGTATCTAATGTAGACTTACAAATAAAAATAATTTGGTATATCGATAGCTTAGGTCTTTAGGAAATATAACAATTATGTGTTTATGTAATGCAGGTCAAGGACATAGTCACAAGGGTCTGGAGAAAACATGAATTGGAACTTAATGGGGAATATAAAAACATGTATTATGGAAAATGAACAAGGAAAATGACAAATTAAGCATGAAGGAATGAAATGCCTCAAAATTTACAAAACCATTTGAGGAGATAACATCTGGATCCAACTGGGATGGAGACCTCCTTGTGAGTCTCCAAGAACATAGTAGTTCCAATCACCTTTACCATTGGGCTATGGAGTCATTTGGCCTTTACAATTGATCCCCTGCAAACTTGTATCCTGCCTGTATCCTTCTTTGCTTATTTAAGAAATCAACATTTGAACATAATCTATCTACTCATATGAAGAGCTTATTGTTCTACCTATTCCTACTCTAACCCATTGTACTTCTTCTTAATCAAGTAAAGTCATGCTTCCAATGAAGCCATGTAAGAAATTTATTTACTGACATCATGCTTGATCTTGACCCGAAAAATAAAGGAATCCATACCTAACAAAAATGTGTTTTTCACAGATGATAGAACCAACTTTCATTTGACAAAAATATTTTGGTTTTTATACTGCTCAAGGATTCCAGAATATCAGCAATAGGATAAATAAAATAGTAAAGGAATGCCTCTTCTTGCAACTGTTTCAACTGAAGACTGAGATGTTGTTGCTGATTTCTTTCACTGATCTCATAATTTACTGTAGACTGCTCAACCTCTGTCGAAGAAAAGTGCATGACGAACTGTTGATCTAGACTTTTCAGCTCATCATATTCTTCCTCATATCTATTGTAATCTCCCTTTTTATGCAAATCTGAGAACTCAGAGCTACCCTTAGGATCTTTTGTACATTCAATCTGTCATATGATGATATAAAATATGCTCATCATTTTTCAATTTTTCAAAGGGGGCAATCTGATCTTTATGATAGCCTAAGACAATAGATTCATTTGGTACAATTTTAAAAGAATCTATATGATGGTTAACATCCTAAATATCATCAATATCTCGATCATAATGAAAGATGTTCCCTACAACAGAAAAATATTCATAGCTATCATTAACCACAACATGAATACATCTCTGATCATCTCTTTGCTGAAAAGTAGGACTAGATGAAATTGTAGTAGTCAACAATCCTTCGCAAGACTTAAAATCTTCTTCCTCGTCACTATATTTATCAAATATGGGGACATCAGGAAAAATTTATAATGACAGAGATGAATATTCTTGCATGGAGTTATCAGCAATAGGATCTCGAAATAGATTTGAAAAAATATCACCATGTACCTCATCATATTCACCCTTCTCCTCTGACATTGAAATCAAAGGTACATAAGGAGAAATATAATCCTCTTTTTGTCCTTCTTGGAGATTAGATATTTTTTGAAAATATTGTTCCTCATAGTTACTACCATTTCCCTTGATATGCAAATCTAAAAATGGTGGGCTAGCCTTACTTATTTCAATGGATATCTGACCAACAGAAAGATGATCATTTCCATGTGTATCTAGAGAACATTCATCTGCTTTATAATCTATTTCTAGTTTATGTTGATGTGAAAGCACATGATCATGAAGATCATTAGAGAGATGATGTAGATGATGAGGGAGATATTCTCCTCTATTTAAATTTTCAACCTAATAATGCAATTCATATTCTTCATAGAAATTATTGAATACAAAATCATCTAAATAGTATCTTTTACAATGTTGAGTGAATACTCAATGAAAATCATTCAAGGATGAAATGATGGAAGGAGGTAAAGAGAAATACCACTAACTTGCATCAAAATACAAGGAATGCATGAACATCTTCATACGAACATCTTCATGTTGTAAGTCTAGTAGATCTACGCATTCATGAAACTTGAGGAAGTGTTCTGCAATATTGTCTTCCTTGTTCTCTCTGAAGATATCCATAAAATCTCCCCATTCTGACATATTAGGTGCTGGATGTGGGAAACCAGGAATTGAAGAAAAGTCAAGAGGTGCAAACCTTCGGGCCAAAAGAGAAGCAAATTATTTTGAAATTTGAATATGGTGGACTCGCCACTGAATCCGTCCTTAATGGATTCATTCGTCCTTCATGGAGTCTCCACATAGATGATTACAACCAAAAAAATGTCTCGACTTTGTCTATCATCAAAGCTAGATATTGTTGTCTCCCAGGGAAGCCTTGCTTCAACTTTCTCTCCCTGACAATGACGCCAATTCGTTATCACTCCATGTGTCCTTCTAGGTTGTAGCTCAAGGAAGCCTGGTAACTTAACTATTTTATTAAATATTCTCTCAATTGGATCAAGTCAGATGACTAAATCATACTTTCTCTCTCATGGCATGCATAAACATAACTAGATGACAAGGATTTTAACTATCATTGTTCAGAGGGTTTGTAAATAAGTGAATGTATGGATAATTCTTACTATGCTAACAGACTCACACATAAAGGTACATGAATGGCCAGTCACAATAAGTAAATGATATTTGCAATTCAACTCATCAAAGCAAAGATAGGATGACATCTATCAGGCTTTAGAAAAACAAAATAAACATGAATTAAACATTCATGTGCAAATATAGAATAGACGGGAAAATGTAAATCTGAACCGGTAATTGCAAAAGAAGCTTATATTAATTGATCTGTAAATGAGAAGCTTAAGTACAGAGTGTGAAAAATTCCCCAAAGTCGAGCCCTTACTTCTTGAAAAGTGACAGGCTTTATAGCCTTTACAAAATAGTTTTAGATCCTATAGGAATGGATCTAATATACTAATAATAGAATTTAATACAACAACTTTACATAAAATATCGATCTTGATCCCTTACCAAAAAGTTAATGATCTTCAGTCTTCACATTCTCAACACCTACAGAGGTCTTCAAGGTGGTGATGAGGTAGTTGGATACCCGCTTCAACACCAGTTGTTGATCTACAATCAAAATAGGATAACCTTAAACCCATTTTCCTTCATATCTGTCACAAATCTTTGAGGATATATGGAAAACTCCGATAAAACTGATATAGATAATTATATTAATAACCTCCTTTGGTCACCTCTCTGAAAAATTCATGCCTCGAGCTCAAAATTCATCTTCCCCCTATTTCTATGTTTTCGGCGGCTTGTTGGCCTGGGACAGGCGGAATTAGCCACCGAAAGTTTTGGGATTCAATGGCTTACTTCAACTTTTAAAATTGTTGTTTAGTGCTACAAACTCTTTATACAAGAGTGAAGTCAAATTTTTTGATTTGATATTGTTGGTTGCCACCAGATCTATTTACCATTGATCTCAGGCCTCAAAATCTCTTCAAATGTTGACTTTGTGCTTGATCTCTGGGGTGTGATCTTTTATTTGTTGATCTTCTATTGTGCCCTGCCACTTGTATCCTTGAATCTAAGTTGATATTTAACTGATTAACTATCTACCTGGTGCCTATGCCATTTTTCATTGGTTTCCATTTGTTGTTAAAAATAACATTCATCTTCTCTTACAACTTGTATTATCAAACAACTTTCAAGTCTCTGTCTCAAGTCTCTGTCAAAGCTCTCAAACTTTGTATCAAAGTGTCAAGATACACTTTCCCTAATGCTTCTCAATCGCTTCTAAAACTTTCTCACTGTCAAAAGTGATAAAACCAAAACTCCTAGAAAAACCACTGTCTTTGTAAGTTGAGGCAAGGTTCGAATGGCATTCCTTCAAAACCAACATTTATTCAAAGTTGCCTCAACCTTGGACTGTCTTCTAGACAAGAACATAATCCTAAGAACAGTTGGTGGTACCCTCCTCTTGAGTATTTACAAAGTGTGATATGAAACCTATTGTGGGGTTTCTTTCTCCTTCTTCTCAGCACCTAGAGTCAACATATTGGGCTTTAACAAAATACCCTTGAACAACACATTATTCTTTGCCAAGTAGAAGAAAACCTCAATACAGACTTTCTCTGCCACTTCAAGGCTTCTATCAATGGAATGGTCCCCATCTAGCAGAATATCTAGCTCCACAATGGGCACAAGGCCATTGTCTTAAGAAAGGGAAGCATAATGTGCAAGTCCCCAGCAAGCTTTCTTAACAGCTAAGTCAGATGGCCTGTTTGGTATGCCGACAACAGTTCGCCATTTAGAAAATCTTGCACCCTGTTTGTAATACTCTAGAAGATCTTGAGGCTAATCCATCCAGACTCTGGCACCAAGATTCATTGTTTTATATTGGCAATGGGAATGAACCCTTGTCAACTTTTATGCTATGCATAATATTCTTCTTGCACAAAAATCAACGGATTTAAAACAAAACACTTTGATGGATTTATCATTTCTACAACTGATGTCCAATTTATCATATATGGATATGTCACTTATCATTTAGAAAACATAGTATCATTGTTACCATATATGGATCTGTCACTGAAAGGCGTGTTTGTTTTCTGGTTTCAATATCTTTAATCAACTCCTCCATGATCAAAATTGCATCTTTCTTACTGTCAATTTCTAGGCGCAAGACACTTTAACCTCGACATATGGCACCTATATCATCGTTTGATTTATCTTGGTGCAAGGCACCTACAATCTCATGCATCTGTCAGTTGTTTACATTTGTGTTTGATTATTTTAATTTTTTCTCATGATAGATATCCTATATACATTGGGATTCTCTGAAACTTATAACCTTTAATGCACCACTATTTCCTAGGTTATCTCGATGACATAGGTGGAAATAGAGAGTTTGGCATTTGCGCCTAACTTTGGTGTGTTAAGTGGCTTTGTTTTGACATGTGCACTCAACCTGTTTGTCGACTTGTGTCTTGGGCTTGTGTCGCCCCTAAATTTTGTTTAAAATCCATAAGACTCGAGAGACTAAGATTTAATTAAAAGCAAACTCCAAGGGTATCAAATGTAGACTTAAGTATAAAAATAAATTTGGTATATGGATAGCTTAGCTATTTAAGAAATATAAAAATTATGTGTTGATGTAATGCAGGTCAAGGATAGAGTCACAAGGGTCTGGAAGAAACATGATCAATGGGAACTTAATGGGGAATTTGAAAATATGGATTATGGCAAACGACTAAGGAAAATGAAAAATTAAGTGTGAAGGAATGAAATGCCTCAAAATTTACAAAACCATTTGAGGAGATAACAGAACCCACATCTAATTCATAGGCTTTCACCTTAGCCACTAGAAACTACTTTGAGTGGTAATAAACAAAGTTATGACTCATGATGTTTATTTGAACTTAGCATACTTTTGAATACCGAGAAATTTCTTTCAGCCTTAAAAACATCGGTGAAACCTTCCAACGCGCCAAGACCTTTTCTTTTCACGATCTCAAACATATTGTTGAAGATTATCTCGACGATATCACTGCTCACTCCCACAAGAGAGTAGATCATTCCACTCACCTTTGACTAATATTTGAGAGATGTCATTACTATCGCATCCATTTGAACCCTCACAAGTGCATCTTTTGCATTAGGTCTAGTCGTATTTTAGGATACTTAATATATGAGCATGGGATCATGGTGGATCCTATGAAGGTTGAGGAAATACTTTGATTTCCCCCCCCTGGAACATTAGTCAACTTCAGGGTTTACAAGGGAAGTATGACTTCTTGTGTCGATTCATAGTGAACTATGCCAATTTAACTAAGGGTTTCATGTGTATTTTGAAGACGGACACTCTGTTTACATGGGATGAGGAAGGCCAAGAATCCTTCGATGCTCTTAAGAAATCCTAGGTATTGAAACCTCTGCTGAAGCCTCCAAACTACAATAGAGACTATTTTCTTTATATCATTGCATCTGAAGGGACGGTTGGTATGGTTATGGTTCAGGAGGACTATGACATCCATGAGCACATTGTCTACTATCTTAGTCAAAACTTACTCAGTCCGGAACTTAAATACTCTCATGTTGAAAAACTATCATTGGATACCATACATGTGGTTCAAAGATTATGACATTATATATTACTTTGCAAAAATACCGTAGTTTCTTATATCAATCCACTTCAATAAGTCCTTACTAGGCGTATCATAGGTGGAAAATACAATAACTGGATTTTTATTTTGCAAGAATTTGATCTTGATTTTTCTTCAGCAAAGTTTAACATCCCCAACTACCCATGTCATGCCATTCTACTTCATAGAACACTTTTTTTATCTCTATCAATCATACTGTAACATACCCAACGTCCAATTGATTTATGCCAAATAAATTTTTCAAACTACAAGCAATTAAAACATACACACAAAACTATTGCAGAACTTTATATATAAAATGTAAATAGAAAAATGCATTATGTAATTTCATGGATTCATACTGAAATAATAGTAAACACATACATGCAGCAAATACAGGAAATACCCATAACTATAAAGACAGTTATAACCACACATAGGATAAACCCACAAAAATAAACACGTAAATAACAATGCAACATGTAAATTTATCACAGAGTTGACACTTATCTTGGTAAGAATATCACCAACTGCGTACAAACCTTGCACGAACCTCCCAGCCTTAGACCACACTTCTCATCACTCTCAACAGTGGGTCATCCCCGAGCTAGGACTAAACTTCACCCGGGTAAATGGATTCCTAACCAAGCTAACGATTCACAGACAACAGGATAGACTCTGTCACAAGTTCCCACTCAAACTAATAGCCTATTGTCCCTCATTCCCCGCATGTTTGTCCCACCCCAGGAAGTGTGCCCCTTCTCTTCTCAACAGTCTTGCAGATTCCCCTCTTCCTTCCCGGTCTTCAACAACAGGCCGGACAAGAATTATCAGAGCCCTGTAGCTGTAGTTTAGCACTTACAAGATATCAATTCCCATCAATTCTCTCACCCGGAGAGGAATTTCTCACAGGCCTGACAACTCGCCTCTTCAATATCCCACAGGCCTAACAACCCACTTCTTCAGTCCAACTCCCAAGCTAACCAGCTACACAAGCAAGTATGGCTATGGATACAGGTTCAAGTATAGTGACATGAAGGTACAGAAGATAGCTCAATGAGTGTGTGAATGCTCCTGGATGATTGACTGTATGACTAAATGATGGTAGGAATGATAGAAAACAAACTAAGTCCAAAAAATATGTATGCATGTCCCCAACTTGACACTTGTCATGTTGGGAGCTACTTTGGCCCACTTGTCCCCATCTTTAGAACTTAGGATAAAATAATTATCCATAATTTATTCTTTAAGAAATATTAATATAATATTCCTTTTTGGCTTCAACTCCCTGGCTTAGCCCCCTTTTTCCTTGACTTTTAGCCCTCACCCTTACCCTAACTAGTGGAGTTTAGTCCCCCATACTCTTTTATCATGGTCGGTCTATGCGCAATGATGTATTTTATATTTATGTTGAGACATATAAAAAAGTAGGCGCATTGGCCTTTAACATCTAGGCTCTCCAGACTAATAATCACAAAACTGGCTCACCAGCCTGTAAAACAGAACATATACACAATGGCTCCCTGGCCTCAAAATCATGCACACTTAAGTTGTTGTGTGCAGTATCCTGGAATGTGCACACTTCCTCATTTTACTACGCAGTACATGCACACACTATGACATGAAAGGTGCATACAAAATGATATCAAACAACTCACCGGCTTAAGTACATTTTCATTTACATTACAATTGGGTTCAGCGTAGGGATATTACACGAAGTCTAATAAATTGCTAGTTTTGGTCGAGTTTATATCAGACTTCCCTTGACTATATGAGGATAGTATTCATAATGATTCATTTGTGGATGAACATATCTTCCTTATCTGATCTTCGCACCCCTGGTATGGAGACATTATAATTTATCTTCAAACCTTGAATCTAACCAAGCATCTGTCAAGACACGATCGAGGACGTATATGTCATCAAGCAAAAAACTACCTTATCATCGACGACAATTTTTATCATCGAGGCATGGATAATATTTTGCGTCATTTATTGACTCACAAGGAAGATGAGTCAATTCTCAATGACTGTCACAGTGGGGCTTGTGGTGGTCATCTATCTGGGCTTGTGACAACCCAAAAAGTTTTGCAAGCCAGTTATTTTTGGCCATCAATTTTTAAAGATTATGTTGAAGCAGTCAAGAAGTGTCACCCTTGCCAGGTGTTCACTCAGAAAATTCACTTGCATCCAGACCCTCTTCACCCAATCATCACCATCGGTCCCTTCACAAAGTGGGGGGTGGATTTTATGGACTCTAACCCATCTTTGGCTGGGTGGAATCAACATATTATTGTGGCCATGGATTACTTCACTAAATAGTCAAAGGCCATGTTGACCATCAAATACGATGGTAATATGACAAAAGTATTCATTTTCAACCAAATTATATTCCAGTTCAGAATCCCAAAGGAGATTGTCACTGATCATTGCAATCACTTTCAAAATGAAATTATGAAGGAGTTAGCATCAAAATTGGGTTTTAATAATTTCCATTATTCCCCTTATTATCCCCAGGAAAATGGACAAGTAGAGGCTGTGAATAAATATCTCAATACCTTCTTGCGAAAAAATGTCATCCAGAGTAAATCCAACTGGCATCTAATGCTTTACCCTACACTTTGGGCATATCAAAACTCAGTCAAGAATTCCATTGGTTTTTCTCCTTTTATTTAGTACACGGTGTGGCATCAATCCTTCTAATTGAATGAGGAATCCCTTCCCTTAAACTCGAAATTAATATCTTACTTGACACATCCAATCATGAATAATGCCTCGTGCACCTAGAGCATCTAGATGAGTAGGGTTGAGATGCCTCTACGACTATCCAAGTGAATAAACAATGTGTTAAGGTTCAATATGATAGGTATGTCTATCCTCGACAATACATTGAGGATGACTTGGTTCTCCTGTATGACCAAGCCAAAGAATCGTTGGGGGAAAGAAAGTTCAACCCCAAGTGGCACAGTCCTTATATCGTGCAACATGTTCTAGAGAAAGGAGCCTATTTCTCTTAAAATAGAAGGATGACTTGTTATTCTATGCAATCACCCTCCACTTCATGAAAATAAACTTTACAGGACCTTGCTTCATGTGTTAAAATATGCAAGATAAACTTATGTGTTAAGTTGATGTATCTTCTTGCAAATACTTATGTGTGAGGATATGTTCTTTTAAATGGTTAAATATTTACTTTCAATAAATACACAACAACATAACTTGCATCAAATAAACCATCAAACTCACAACAAGAACAAGCTGATAAAGAAGTTCACCCCCCTCCGGGCTACATCTCCTTGAGCCTCCATCAATGGACTTGGCTCTCTGGGATTAATTTGTCAAAAGTTCTTTTACAAGTTGCTGCTCAAATCCAATGGAAAAATAGACTGTACCATTGGGATCATAACACATAAAAACCCCAAAAATGACTAATATAACTCTGAAAACGGATCATGGCTCATCCGGGCATGACCTCTTCTACATGTGGCCATAAGCTTCCCTGAGCTTCTCTTTGGACAAAAACACCTGTAAAAGTCCTCAACAACCTCTTAAACCTATCCCAATGTGTTCATATCATATTAATTAGCCAAAAATGATTATTCAATCACAGAAAACAAACATAGGCTCACCAAAAAATGTCCTCGATCAATGAGGGCTTCAAGCTCCCTAGAGCTTGCTGAAACTTAAATGGTGAAAAAACTACATAAGGAGTCTTCAAATGGATGTGAAAACAGTGCCAATGGATTCAGCACATCCAAAAACCCCTAGATGGGCTTTTACGGCACCTCAATCAGCCAAACAATAAGGAAGATAGGCCTCCTGCCATTTTCCTCCTTCAAGCTTGCTGAAACTGGTTCGCCAAAACGCACCTCTGTGTGCTTGAACCAAGAACACGCTCCAAATCCGTGTTTAAACCTAGAACACACGCACAACCGAATAACTGTGCAAATTCTAGGATGGTTAGGGCGCCTCCAGCCCCTAACCGCCTAGCACTCGGGCATATGGGGTCATACGACCGCGCTCTATGGCAAAAAGGGCTAACGGTTTTAAAACCGTTTTGAAAACCAACAATGAAGCGCCAAGTATCGGGCGCATGTGTAAACCGTTTAAACTACATTTAAACCGTGCACATACTTTGCAATGGTGGTCACATGTAATATATGGTTCATATATTTAAAACCCCGCGCTATTTTACATATACATACATGGTCATATAGCAATGAAAATAACCACGGGCTATATTAAAAAGCCTCCACGCACGCCATTTTAATCGGGGAACATGGTAAATAAAACCACGGCTTACACATTAAAACAAAAATCCCGTGCGCCTTCAGTGGTTATGGTCATATGAAAAATAAATGTGACCGGGCGCTGGGGTCAAGCCCCAACCCGGACCCCTGAGCCAACCACAAAGGAATTCAAATTTAAATATATATTAATTCATATATAAAACAAGAATCAAACCATGGCGCATTGGTAATGTGGAGTTTTCAAAGGCTTTGGACTATGGGGGAGGTTCACGGTTCGAACCCCATGAAGTCCATAAAAATTTTAATAATCAAACCATAGACCAATAAAGGGGTGCCACGTGGCAACCCATGATTGGGCCACGTGGCACCTTACCATTCGCCCAAACGATGCCATGTGTCGCAATAATATTCGTCCAATTTTCAGATAATCACAAAATGCCACGTCAACATGTATGCCACGTTAGACTGTACGGACTGTACGGACTGCCTAGTCAGCATCCCTTTTTTTTACCTGTTTGACATTCCGAACAGATCATGATATCTCTCGCTCCCGATGTCCATTTGAGATGAAACAAGTTGCATTGGGTTCGTGATGATGAGGGCTATAGTCACGTTCATTTTGAGGCAATTCCGAGAATGTTGGTTTTTGAGCTAAAATTTGACCCCGTGGTCCAGATTTTGATCACACCTTCCCACTGAAAGGATTTTGGACCCAAAAAAGCTTATGATTATCTGTATGATTTCAATTTATATCAACTGATTCTACTTGAAAAGTCTTTTCGACAATCACCTGAATACTTTGATTTGCCTTGCACTGCAACTAGCTATGTCCCTCAACCACTGCTCTCTGGCTGATGCTGACCCACTGCTCTCTCTGGGCTTGGAAGACTGCCAACCTTCCCACTGAGAATCAAGTCCCTCTTTCGAACTCTTTGGCGTCAACATAATCATCTCTCCAATGGCTGCAAAAACTTCCTGCGACATCTTGTCACAAGCCAAGAAAACCATCAATCTTGAAAACAAATTATACAAGACTGAAAAATGATGCCAACAAAGTCTTTTTCCCTTCAAACAAACTGTCGCATCTTGTAATTCATCAAAGAACATGGCGTTTTCTTGCATCATGGTGTACTCAAAATCAACTTATAAGTCAACAAACACCATCGACTAAACACAAGTCGAAAAACACGATCGACACAACATAGTCGTCAGAAAATCATCAACACCAGTCGAGACTCATTTGAAACATCATATCAACCTTCACAAACTGACAAGTCGACAAACATGATACACAGTCATGTTACAATCATGAGTCCTTCATGATGAACCATCAACAGGTTCACTACTTACACATACATAAAAACAAATGCATGTGCATGACTCTTCAACTCTCCTTCCAGTACAAACATAAGTACATAACCAAAAACATGTGGGTACATAAGAGTTGAACATGAAAAATATACATGGCTGTAACAAGTTAACATCATATCCATCTTTTACATCCTCCTGGTGAATTTATGCAGCAACAAAAATGCCTTCAAAATGAATTGCATTCACATGCAACTTGCATCATGCAAGTTGTGATAAACTGCTACAACTTATCATGCTTCCATAAATGCACACATAACACTGAAAAGTGCATTTACAACAGAAAAATGAAAGCTTTACTTGCTCAATAAATCCAACCATTTCTTACCAAGCCAACTCAACGGTGACTTTTTCTGCTGGAAATCGTCCTCTTGTGAATCATCCTGACTCACATCGATGATGGAATCTCCTCTTCCATTCTTGCCAATCTCTTTATCCATATGCTTCTTATGCTGTGGATGAGTGGTTGGATGCAATGTCCAACATTAGTCAATGAGATGACCCCGCTTCTGACAATGAGTGCAAATATTTTGCATCCTCCTTTCACGTTGTCTTTGCTTATAAAGTTTCCTGAAAGCAGTCATTCTTTTCCAACATTTTGAAACATGATGGTTATACAAACCACAATATGTACATGGAATTTTTCTTCCATTGTTACATACAAATTTATCAATGCTTAACATAATCAAATGCAACTGAATGATAAGCAGCATTATACCTTGAACATTCACCTTTATCGCCTCTTTGAGGAGGTGAATCTGAAGAGTTACAAGCTCTCCTTTGAAGACCATCCACAATGTGTGTGTCCTCATCACTGTCATAACTCTCTTGTTTCACACATTTGCATTCATCTTGAACACAAGCCTTGCATGCTGAAGGGATTGAACTTTCAACAAAATTTCTTGAACTTTCACCTTTAAAGCCTTCTTGAGGAGGTGAACTCGAAACAAAATTTGTACTTGGAACTTTTTCCCTTGTCTCCTCAATTTTGGAATTTTCTCCATCTTGCCGTTCATATCCAAGACCACAATACCTGGGTCTTTCTTCAACAACAATAGGCTCAACAATGCCTTGTGCATGCTTGCCCAAACCTCTACCTTCATAGCCCATTTTTAACAATAACTTGGACCCTATTCCTCTTGTGTGATTTTC
>ML783184.1:675848-698265 GCA_009831015.1 Picea engelmannii
AAGATATCCAACTTCAACACAAAACTTGCACAAAAACCAATAGCTAAATCTCAAGCTATCAATGGAAAACACATGAGCAAAACAAACTATGCTCTGATACCACCTGATCTGAAAATAGAAGGCTGACTTGTTATGCTATGCAAACACCCTCTACTTCATGAAAATAAACTTTACAGGACCTTGCATCATGTGTTAAAATATGCAAGATAAACTTATGTGTTAAGTTGATGTATCTTCTTGTAAATGCTTATGTGCGAGGATATGTTCTTTTAAATGGTTAAATATGTACTTTCAATAAATACACAACAACATAACTTGCAGCAAATAAACCATCAAACTCACAACAAGAACAAGCTGATAAAGGAGTTCACCCCCCTCTGGGCTACATCTCCTTGAGCCTCCATCAATGGACTTGGCTCTCTGGGATTAATTTGTCAAAAGTTCTTTTACAAGCTTCTGCTCAAATCCAATGGAAAAAAAAACTGTACCATTGGGATTAGAACACATAAAAACCCCAAAAATGACTAATAGAACTCTGAAAACAGATCATGGCTCATCCGGGCATGACCTCTTCTACATGTGGCCATAAGCTTCCCTAAGCTTCTCTTTGGAAAAAACACCTGTAAAAGTCCTCAAAAACCTCTGAAACCTGTCCCAATGTGTTCAGAGAATATTAATTAGCCAAAAATGATTATTCAATCACAAAAAACAAACATAGGCTCACCAAAACATGTCCTCGATCAATGAGGGCTTCAAGCTCCCTGGAGCTTGCTGAAACTTCAATGGTGAAAAACCTGCATAAGGAGTCTTCAAATGGCTGTGAAAACAATTCCAATGGATTCATCACTTCCAAAAACCCCTAGCTGGGCTTTTACGACACCTCAATCGGCCAAAAAATGAGGAAGATAGGCCTCCTTCCATTTTCCTCCTTCAAGCTTGCTGAAACTGGTTCGCCAAATCGTACCTTTGTGTGCTTGAACCAAGAACACGCTCCAAATCTGTGTTTAAACCTAGCACACATGCACAACCGAATAAATGTGCAAAGTGTAGGACGGTTAGGGCGCCTCCAGCCCCTAACTGCCTAGCACTCGGGCATATGGGGTCATACGACCGCGCTTTATGGCAAAAAGGGCTAACAATTTTAAAACCGTTTTGAAAACCAACAATGAAGCGCCAAGTATCGGGCGCGTGTGTAAACCATTTAAACTACATTTAAACCATGCACATACTTTGCAATGGTGGTCACATGTAATATATGTTTCATATATTTAAAACCCCGCGCTATTTTACATATACATACACGGTCATATAGCAATGAAAATAACCACGGGTTATATTAAAAAGCCTCCACGCGCGCCATTTTAATCGGGGGACATGGTAAATAAAACCACGGCTTACACATTAAAACACAAATCCCGTGCGCCTTCGGTGGTTATGGTCATATGAAAAATAAATGTGACCGGGGGCTGGGGTCAAGCCCCAGCCCAGACCCCCGCGCCAACCACAAAGGAATTCAAATTTAAATATATATTAATTCATATATAAAACAAGAATCAAACCGTGGCGCGTTGGTAATGTGGATTTTGCAAAGGCTTTGGAATATGGGGGAGGTTTATGGTTCGAACCCCATGAAGTCCATAAAAATTTTAATAATCAAACCATAGACCAATAAAGGGGTGCCACGTGGCAGCCCATGATTGGGCCACGTGGCACCTTACCATTCACCCAAACGATGCCACGTGTCGCAATAACATTTGCCCAATTGTCAGCTAATCACAAACCGCCATGTCAGCATGTACGGACTCTGCCACATCAGCCTATACGGACTGTACGGACTGCCCAATCAGCATCCCTTTTTTTTACCTGTTTGACATTCCAAACAGATCATGATATCTCTCGCTCCCGACGTCCATTTGAGACGAAATGAGTTGTGTTGGGTTCATGATGACGAGGGCTACGCTCACGTTTGTTTTGAGGAAATTCCGAGAACATTGATTTTTGAGCTAAAATTTGACCCCCTGGTCCAGATTTTGATCACCTATGAATTGGAGGATTATGAATGGAATATGCTTGACAAACCCAAAAATGGGCTCGACCTAAAAATATATTACGCTTAATCCCTCAACCTTGGGAAGGTATCTTTGTATACTCATATATCTTAGTGTATATACATCTTTTCCCTTGTGTCATCGTCTTGCTTATCAAGTTTTCCCTTGGTTAGAAGACATCCACAGAGTCTTCAGTTTAATTAGGATTCACAGATGGTGTTAGTCATCATACATGGAACATGGCTTCCACCGCTTAGGTCATTTACTCACCCGAGGGACAACTGGTGTCTTCATGTGGTGTTCATCTAGAGATATCAATGAATAATGTGGTTGAGTATAGCACCATTATAGATCTATTACGCGACGCCATTTCACATGGTGTTCAATATTTAGAGGTTTTCCTAGACTCCTAGTTAGTCTTGTGTTAGTTAAACAATAGTTACCATCTGCGAGAGCCTACTCTACTCCGATAATTACTACAGGTATGACTTTTGGAATGATATTTTGATTTTCTTCCTTATAATCACATACCTAGAAGTTATAAGTATGTATCTGATGCATATACTAATTATGTTTTATATTGTAATTTGTCACATAACTAAAGTAAAGAAAACACATCAATTCATGTACACATTGTAACATATATAAGTAAAGCTGAGGACCAAATGTTTTATATTTCATCTTCTCAAAAAATGGTGTCATAGTACAAAATGGGGCTCACACCCTAAAGATACATATATGGATGGTATATATATGACCATGGAATCTACATCTATGGCATTGGATGTGTATCATGATAGAACAATACGATGTTTACGAGACACTGGAAGAGTCGCACCCACGAATGGGGCACACCTACCACCTGTCATTGCATAGCCTCTGGCAGATTCTCCACCTGAACCATAGGAATCTTGTGTGTCAAACGAGACATGTTCCCCTACACATTTTGAAGCACTATCTATGCATATCCTCCCGCATCCTCGTCTCCATGGATTTTCCGTCGATGTCATGGGAATCCATCTGTTCACTACAGACCTGGATATGCATGACAAACCAATTGTTAATACTTGATACCATACACAAATATTTTCATTTTTATTCTTTTTGAAAAAAAAAATGAAATATATAAAAAAAAATCTTACCAATATCATCGTAGGAGGAATATGGTGGAAAAGGAATATTTGGATCCCCTCTTTATTTGATCCCATTACAAGGGTAGTCGTCAATGGCTATGACCTATCGATGCCACTAGAAAAAAAACTCATCATTGTAGGGGGTTGGCACCCTACCACCTCATAGCCTCCTAATCACATTGATCCACCATGACATGGATGGATCGCATGGTCCATGTGGAATCATCTCTACTCTAGGGCTCAAACCTGAAACCCACTCAAAGAAAAAACTACACAATATGGATGAAAACCTGGGGTTTCTCTTTCTCCCTTGTTTTTAATCCATCAGTTGGCTCTTCATGTTACTCAACAATGAGGCACACCACTCATAAAAAGTGGGTTGAAAACCCTCAACTGCATATAACATGAGTGGCCTTAAATCTTGGTGCAACGAGGACGACCCAAAAATTCATGTAAGAACAAGTACGACGATATTCAAACTCAAGTTCTCGATCGCCTTGATTGGGAGTTGGATCCCTACGTTATCTTTTCCTGCAACAAAGTGGGTGGCATAGTATTCCTCCATAGGAATTCCATCATGATCCCACCAGGCCTTGAGATTAACTACCTCACCTCGACGAAATAATCCTATAATGAAATATATGTCGTCGACTTCAATCCTCAAGGCTTCCCATCAATATTGAAGGCCCATGTCTTTAGATCCCAATAGTTTATGAGAATCTAGATTAACCTCACTTGAGCCCTCAATCCTTTAAGAGCCCAAAATTTATAAAGGCCACACCTTTTCAAAGATAATTTGGCCCCTACATCCCTTTCCACTACTGCATCTACTTCGTCATGCTCCCTCTCCCTCCATACAAGCACCATATTTCCAAAGGAAATCCATTTTTGAGTTAAATTTTACAAAAAACTTATTTGTGGACATGTATGCGGGTTGTAGTATTAACAATCATGTGTAGGGACACATATACGCGAGAAGGCTTTGCTTTTCCCATGTACATGCCTTCATGTATGAAACTCGATGAACTATCACCCACAAACACCCTAGTTTAGGTGTTGTGCCCTCTTAAACTCAAAAAATGAGGACTAAATTTAAATTTTAATCCACTAAAAATGAACAGTAGGGGAAGGAAACTTACTTGGTCGAGGCGGTTTCTAATTTTGATCGTAGCTCCCACAATCACCACTTGAATATCATTGGGAAAATGGCCTAAAATAAACTATGTGGGTGAAAAAAAATTGAATGGTATGGTAAAATGGTCTATGCTTACTATTAGTAGAATTTTTTTACCCATTTCATATAATCTGGGATAATATTTTGACCTTATGGACTAATAATGTAGTGAAAAGAGTTTCTTTTGGTGCTTTTGTCTAGAAATTTTTGTGGTTTCTAGTGGCATATCGCCCATTCGTTCCTTCGGCATGTATTTTATTTCACTCGCATATAGGATAGGTTCTCACTCCATTTTTCATTCTTGAATTATCCTATGACTGTGATCTATATACCTTAGGAACGAACCCACTTACTAGCGACACAAAACCTTCTTATTGCTACTAGAAGTCTCATTATTAAGTGGTATGTACCTACCAAACATGGGTGCCATAGTTAGAACCTTTATGCCATTTGGTGCCCATGGGAAAGTTATTCCATAGGACCAAGAGTTCCTTATAGTTCTGATATGACTTTGCGTTCAAACCTCATATTCTTACTCATAAGAATTCTGATCTTCACTTATGGGACTCCCACTGATTATTGTTTAATCATTTTTCCGGCTCTCTCAAAAGAGAAAAGATTGTCGAGTGAACTTGTCCCTTTCACACTCATTAAATGTATTTGAAAGGACGTTTATCTTGTGTAATTTTAACACTTTTTTCGGACCAAGTAGACTATTTACGAAAAAGGAATACTCTAGTCAACATTGGCTAGAAGAGTTGTCCTGGGTATTGCTTTATACCTTTTCGGGCCTAGGGGACTAAATTTATGAAAAAGGACATTCTTTGGAGTTAATTTGTAATTTCATTCCATCCTCCTGCTTTCAGTATTGAGCCTATTGTCGGTTCCCTCTTTCTCGTTATAATCCTCTTACCTCAACACTTTGCATCACTAGCCAAGTAGAACCTTGTTTATATCCTTTGTAGCTTGACACCCTATACCCTAAGAGGAAACATTCCCCTGAGTGTCCATGTCCCGCATGTTCTTTTTTGCATTGAGCATATATATCTTCCACTATTTGGATTACTTTCTTAACACTCATTTCCTCTCTTGTATCATAGCATTTATTTTCCTATGAAAAAACAAAAGAAAATGAGCGAGAAATGAATATTATCTTATATCGATGGCAGTTCTGTCACCTTTGAATAGAGCACAAACTTTTGAGTCCACTGTCATCCAAATTTTGGGTTTAGAATGACCTTAGGAAGCTAATATTGTTCTTTAGAGTTTACTCCTCCGATTGGTTACTCTTCCAGTCCCCATGGAGAGTTTTTCGACGTCTCATGCATCACAAAGTTTCATCATCAAGTATATGCTTCCTGGATTTCCCATATGTCTCATTCTCTTGTCCAAAGGAAGTCTAGAATCTTGTGTCGACCAATTCTTAGAACTCTTGACTTTTCATGTCATCCATACCCTCAGTGTGTCTCAGATTCACATGAAGTTGTAGTCCTACCAAGCACCCTGGTCCTACATTCATTATGGGTAGGTAACCTTGAAGCCAAGAGTTGACATCTCCTCATTGGTCACTGACTGGGGGGTTTTCCTTGTGTTCAACGAAAACCAATATATTCACACATTAGGATTCATGCAGTGTCTTGGATTCCATTAGCCTTATTGATGGTTTCCTTGCCTTTGTTGGCAGTCTTCCTTATTAGCTGCTATTAAGAGGGTATTTTCCATGCACTACTTGCATTTGGTGCATGAAAAAGATGAACAGGTTCATTGGTTCATGAACATCTTATTCACCCGAGATCCTTTTAATCATCAAGCTATAGCCTTGTACATCATGCTCACTGATGAGAAATTCCCTAATGTTCTCCTTTCATCAGGTCTCCTTCCATCGACTTCATCTCGTCTATTCAGGAAATGAGACCTATAGTCCTATGAGTTCCTATAGGCTTGCAGTCATCAGTGGAAGGTTCTCCCACCATTGAAAGTTGGGAATACATCAATGTCTCCTTATCGATGGATTCTTCAAGTGCTCAACCTCAACACCCTTATTCACACTTGTAATAATGTACTAGGTGCCTTGATACCTACTTTCATTATCATTAGGTTGTGTCGTGTTTGTTAACGATATATCTTAATGACTAGTAATCAAACAAAGATTCATTGTGTTCGACATCAACTCCTCTATACACATGATGTAGACTTGCAACATCGACAGATAATGTAGAAAACCTCCATCTTACAGTAGCAACATTCCTGTTTTTTTGTTGTCTTTCATTGGACCAATATCTATATGACTTAAGTGATCATGGGAGATCAAACTGTATTCCATTGAATACAAATATCTTCATATTTATTTTGAGAGTAGGTTTTCTAGTGGGCCTTTTTCCTGACTATGAAAACCTATGGAATGTGTCTACTTTGTATTGATTATTCATGGCCATGAACAACTATTTGTTATATTTTCACATGGATCTAGAGTGTAATTCAGATTGGTAACCATGTGTACAAATCCATTATGGATTGTAATATTCTCATGAATAGCTAGCACTTCCAACTAAGTCTCCATTACTCCACTTCTGGGAATTATAATATATTTTGGCCATTGCAGATACTCCTATGAACTCACACATTAGGGGGTATCTATTATAAATAATTTTACCTCACCCCATGCAACTTGCTTAGATGGCCTTTCCATTTTCTTATGCAGACTTGAAGTCCCCTTTTTTACCTTACAGAACCAAAAAAGAACATTTTTCCACATATACGTGCCCTACCAATTAGACAACAAGTTTATACGTAGGTTTCTCCACTGAAGCCTACATAAATCGAGTTTGGTGCTCAAAATTAAAAAAATTGTTGGGTTTCCATGTCACTTCATAAGATCCGTGATCCTTGACCTTCCATTTACTGGAAACATTCTTATTCGACCCTTTAGTTCCATTTGAAAGATATAAATTGAGCCATATCCAAGTCATGGAAATGAGATAATTCAAATTTTGAGAGAAAATATAATCTGGAGAAATTTTCACCTCACATTGAGTCTTCATCCCTTTATCCTTTAAAGTTTGAAATAATTGTTTAACCCCCAAGCTCTTCCTTCTTTGATGGAGAACCTCATTGTCTCATTTATATGAGATTATGTTTGGTGGAGGATTGAAGTGGTGGAGTAACAACTGGAAGGGACTTAGTTTCTTGGTTCTGATATGTATCGACACAAAATTTTGTCACCTATACACTTCTGTTGATTATTTTAATAGAAATACTATTTTCTCATCTAATTGATATCTTGCAAATATTTGAATTGTTATTCCATGGGCATATTTTTCATGTATGTTAATGGATTATGATATTTTATATGATAACATTATATATTATCACCATATGCTCGCATATCTTGGTTGTTGAGGACAAGTTGCAGGTATAAATCTTTGAGTGGCATGATCAACGGTGGTCTTCATCGAATGTCCGGATGAGGTAGGCTCTTGATCTTGTCTTGTTATCATTTTAATTTATATAGCATAGTTGGGATTAGAGTTTATTTTTGCATGTCATTCCATCTGTTGTGGTTTACCCCATGCCATAGAGAGATTTTACTCATAACATATGTTTATATATATGATACATCTATGTTATATTATTGGATATATATATATATATATATATATATATATATATATATATCTGCACATTTATTTATTATATCTCTACTCCCATTTCATGCCGAAAATAAATTGAATCATGCTTTCCCTCCTAGATGAACTTTATTAGACAAGAAGATGATTCCATAAGCAAGAGAACCATTGAACATATGTGGAATACCCTAGAAGGCAATTCAGCCTAGAAGAATAAAGAACAAAGAAGTGACACCTTCCCAAAAGATAAGTTGGCCCAGTAAAGAGGACAAGAATACTATAAATAGGAGGTTCCTTATCTCATTTGGACACTCTCACTCTCACTCTCTCATATACAAAATATTAAGGTGCATGTCTTAGGGAGGGTGACAGAACAACCAACAATGACAAAGATTCTTCTTGTTCAGTCTTTATGGTATTTCTCTCTTGTGCGCTACTATTGGAAAAGGTGTGTTACCTTGGTATTGTGTTGCTGCTATAGATGGAGTGGTATTTATGGTTGTAACTTGATATATCCTTTTTTCTAGGGTTTATTTGTTGGTTCATGATTGGAATTTATTTGTGAACAAAATCTGTCTAAGAAATGTTGTTGAGTTTTCCCCCATTTTGGATTTTCCCAAGATAAATCTCTAGTGTTCTTTTGTCTCTTGTTTATGTTTTTATTTCTAATTACATGATACATATAAGTTAATTTTAAATAAGTAAAAGAACTTTGGTAACTCTAATGCTCCGTAAATAAACAAAATCTAACATAGTATCATAGATGGTTACCTTCCGAAGAGTTTGACCACTAGAAGGAAGATCGTTGTAGTACCTTGCAGTTGTACTGAAATACTTTATCAAGATCATTGAGAACTATCCTAAGGCTATTGGGGATAATTATATCATAGATCATTGTGCCCTACCCTAGTGCACCCCCTTCAACCCTCAGTTTCCAGTTTGGTGAAGTTTAAAAAATCAAAGTTTTTCAAAGCTAGGCTTTCTACCAATGAAAATGTCAACCAGCATGAGAGTTGAAGATAGATTGGATGGAGGGGATAAATTCAGATTATGGAAGAAAAAATTTCCCCTCATTATAGAATATAATGAGTTATTGGATCATATCAAGCAGATGCTTCCAGAACCAAAAGAAGAAGATGCCAAAGAAAAATTCAGGAAGAATGAGGTCAAGGCCAAGAGGATCTTGATAGACTCAATAAATGATCATCTAATACATAATCTATCAAAACTGAAGAAAACAATGTAAATGTGTTGAACCTGCACAAAATAGATCTAGCTAAACAATAATACACACATTTGTAGAGAGAATTGGAAAAAGAAGAAGAAGGACAAAAAGAATGGATGAATTCTCATTAACCATTTCCACACTCAAAGAGTGAATAATTTACAATAGATATAGGATACATGAGTAACTAATGATCCATAGTGGTGGTCTTGAGTGATCTGGATACACACCAATAGTTACGAGTAGTGAACTACCACCTAGTCTAGTCTCTCAAGTAGTTACGGGAGTGAACTGCCAGCTAGCTAAGTTAACTAGTCAACTAGTTTTCAGTTAACTAACTAAACAGAGAGTAGTGAGAATTTAACTCAGGAAATCAAGGGTAATGCATTAGTCTGGTGATGATCCCAAGGAAAGCGCACATTATATGGTGATGATCCCAATGTCGCATGGTGACAAAACAAATGCAACATCTAAACTCAACTCAACTAGTCAAACTGAAGTGTCAACTGAAAGAGAATATTCTCCAGGTGGAAAATTCTCCCTTAAAATATAGAAGAATGGATAATTACTAATTATGATTAATAAACAAGGAATAACCTTGGGAAAAATAAATCCTAGGTGTGTGTGAAGTAACTCCAACACCCCCCTAAACATCACTATGGTGAAAATAAAGAATGGGTCCTGACAATGAGGCCATGTTAGGTACCCAAATACAAAAGATACACTGAAATAAATGAGGAAAGAGGGAAAATCTCATGGGACAACCCCCCCCCCCCTCGAATTACAATGCATAAAAAAATAAAAAATGAGAAGGAATAAAAAGCAGTTGCTAAGCAACCATGTCCTTCACTCCAAGAAGACCTTGCAACTATGCAAGTTTGTGCTCGTTGAATATTTTGTTGAAGATGTATATGTATGCACGGATCTGATGAAGTAGATGCATCATTTATATTTCCACACATATCCACTTTCTCTTATTGTAATGAAAAATATCCAAATAAAGTTTGGATGAAATTTTGAAAACCGTGCGGCCGTTTCTGGAAAAACGCAGAAATTTTGTTGATTTTAAAACGATCATAACTTCACTTCTCGGACTCTGTTTTGGACGATTTTTTTTTTAAATTATATATTTTACCAAGAGAAATGAAAATATCCAATTTGTTTCTGCAAATTATTATCAAAAAATATCATAATTGATTCTGATGTGTGCGGCTCCCTTTTTGTCTCCTAAAATGCATGCATTGCGCATGGAAAAGTGTTTGCATGTCACCCCTGAGGTGCATGCCATATATATTTCACATAAATTTCAGAAAACAAATCTGAAATGGAGTAGACATCATCTTCAATTAATGGATACAAATTTGTACAAATACTTGTGTAGAAGGCTCTTCAAACTAAGATGATTTATCTTCTAGTGGATTTTCTACATTCTCTATCTTTTCAACATTTTGCGCGCATTCTTCCTTATTCCCAAATAAAACCTCCAATCTTCTCCATAAATCATTTGGATTGAATTCTTGTGAATCATCATATACTTGATGGAGAATTTTTGGAGAAATAATATAGAGGATACATCTTATCACCATATCTTGTCTATTGAGAAAATCATTTTTCTCATCGACAGAATCAGGTTCTACTTCCATTGCCATAGTTATTTGGTACAAGACTATGCATCTGAGCATAATCATAATTTTTTTCTTCCATTCCAAATAGTTTTGAGGCGTGAGAAGTATTTCTAGCAAATAATCCATCGTTTTGTTGTCTTCAATCTTTTGTACCTGCAAAAGTTTTTGGTGTAGCTTTTTCTTTGCAGTCTGTCAGCTCTAATACCATGTAAATGTGTTGAACCTGCAAAGAACAGATCTAGCTAAATAATAATACACACATTTGTAGGGAGAATTGGAAAAAGAAGAAGGAGAGAAAGAATGTAAGAATTCTCATTGACTGTTTTCACACTCAAAGAGTGAATAATATACAATAGATATAGGATACATGAGTAACTAATGATCCATAGTGGTGGTATGGATTGATTTGGATACACACCAACAATTACGAGTAGTGAACTACCACCTAGTCTAGTCTCTCAAGCAGTTACGGGAGTGAACTGCCACTTAGCTAAGTTAACTAGTTAACTAGTCTTCATTTAACTAACTGAACAGAGAGTAGTGAGGAGTTAACTCAGGAAATCAAGGGTAATGCATCAGTCTGGTGATGATCCCAAGGAAAGTGCACAATAGCTAGTGATGATCCCAATGTTACATGGTGACAAAACCAATGCAACATCTAAACTCAACTCAATTAGTCAAACTGAAGTGTCAACTCAAAGAGAATATTCACCAAGTGGAATATTCTCCCCTAAAATATAGGAGACAGGATAATGACTAATTATGACTAATAAACAAGGAATAAACTTAGGAAAAATAAATCCTATGTGTGTGTGAAGTAACTCCAACAAACAAAGGAAATGCTTGATTCCCTATCCAGAATTTAAGAAAGTAAGAAAACTAGTTGAAATATTACTATAAGGAATCAACTCAGAAACGTGACAATGAACAAGTCAGAAACAATAGGAAACTATTTTATGAGGATATCGTAGATCAAGTACCATTTATCGGCCATTGGATATCCAATAGAAGACGTTGAACTCATGACTACTACATTCAATGTACTTCCCTCCTCTTGGGATCCATTTATTGAAGGGATTTGTGCCAGAAGCAAATTTCCCAAGTTCAACAAGCTATGGAAAGTTTGCACCCAAGAAGAATCTAGGTTGATATCCAAATAAGAAAATATTAATGAGGATGAAAATCAATCACTTGTTGACCAAGTGAAGAAGTGAAAGGAAAGAGAATAATCCATTCCAAAGAAGTCTAAGAAGCCATGCCATATAAAGGATGCATCAAATATCAAATGATACACCTACAAGAAGATGGACATTATTCCTCACAATTCTCTCATAAACATGAAAATGGAAAGAAGAAGAAGCACCACGCACATACAACAAAAGATGGAGAACACAAGACAAAGGATGAATAATTTGTATTTGTTTAAACACTCACAAGAACCACCATTCAAGGAAGTGACACTTGGCTCATAGATAACAGTTCTTCCAAGCACATCACCAGATCGATACATTCTCTTTCAAATATGACAGAAAAGAGCTCATCCCTTCAAGTGGATCTTGGGGATTATTCCAAGCATGTAGTCAAAGGCATTGGATAAGCCTCCCTACAACTTGAATCAAGTAACCATATTTTAATTAGGGATATTTTCTTTGTAAAAAACTTGAAGAAAAATCTACTTTCCATATCTTCTTTAGAAAATAAAGGTTTTATGTTATATTTTGTGGATGGATTTCTTCTATGGCTCAAGAATTCAAGCATTGATAAAGCTATTGTGATTGGTGTCCAAGAGGTAAGTCTATATAAATTGAAGGGACACCAAGAAAAAACCCTTGTACACTATAATGTTAGCTCAAGTGAGCTATGGAACCTAAGACTTGCTCACATAAACTATAGAGAACTACCTATATTGGGAAATATGGTTATAGGTCTACTCAATATTCAAGTAGAACGTGATGGAGTATACAAAGGTTATGCACTTGGAAAAAATGTCAAGTGAAGCTTTACTGGAAGTGACAACAGGTCCAAGGGTATCTTGGAAATCATACACTTTGATGTATGTGGACAAATGATGGTACCATCCTTAGGAAAATTTGTATACTATGTCTTATTCATAGACGACAATTCTCAAAAGACATGGATCTACTTATACAAAGAAAAATATGAATTCTTCATCAAGTTTCAGGAATTCAGGGATTTGGTTGAAAATATCTTTGAAAGGAAGATTACATTTTTTTTATATGATAATGGAGGTGAGAACACAACAGATTTTAAATAATTTTTCAAAGAAGCAAGGATTAATAGGGAGATAACAACTCCCTACAACCCCCATCAAAATGGGGTTGCAGAAAGAAATAACAGATCCATCGTAGAAGAAATGAAAGTGATGATCCATGACCAAGGCCTACCCATGCACTTTTTTACATATTGATATTATTCAGGATGTAAAATTTGATGTCTATGAATCCTTTAGAATATCAAGGGAGTCTCACATGTATGAGGACTGAGAGGAGAAGCAGGATCCAAGAGAAGCAATCATGTAAGACTCTACACTAGAGGAACCCTTTCCATAAGTTAAAAATGAGAGAGACTTGTAGATCCACTAGTCAACAGGAAGAGACTAGCTTGGCTCTAGTAACCTTGTTGGAAGATGACGGACATGTAGCTCCCAAAGACTCTTTTAGAGAGGTCAAGAGACCACATAATTTTTCCAGCTATGTGACATTGATGAGCAACATCATTGATTTAGATCCTTCCACCTTTGAAGAAGATGTTGAGAAGCCATTGTGGAGGAGTATTAGTCCATCATGAAGAATAGTGTGTGGGAGGTGGTTCCAAGACCAGAAGGGAAGTCAATAATGACTTCCAAATGGATCTACAAGGTCAGACATCTTGCAGAAGGTAGCATAGATAAGTATAAGGAATTATTTTTGTCTAGAGGAATCTCCCAGAAAGAGGGAGAAGACTACAATGAGGCATTTTCTCCTATAGAAAAGTACACTTCCATTAGATCGATTATTGTGATTGCCTCCACAATGGGATGGAAATTACACTAGAGGGATGTCAAGACTTCCTTATTGAATGGTGTAATAGAATAAGAAGTGTACATAGAGAAACCACAAGGTTTTGTGATCCATGGGAAAGAGTCCCATGTTTACAGATTGAACAAAGTCTTGTATGGATTGAAGAAGGAACCCAGGGCATGGTATGTTAGGATAGATAAATACCCGATGAACTTGGGATTTACTAAGAGTCATGTGCACCCCAAGATTTTCTATAAGGTTGAGAATGGTTTCTCGTTGATCTTGGTTCTATACATTGATGACCTATTTCTAACAGGAGATGAGAAGCTCATAGTTCAGTGCAAGTGAGAGCTTGCCTCAAATTTAAAGATGAAGGATCTAGGTCTGATGCATTAATTCTTGGGATTGGAGGTGTGGCAGAGATCAGATGATATTTTCCTTAGCCAAGGAAAATATATTGTTGAGTTCCTGCAGAGATTTGGGATGATGGAATACAAGTCCATGGCCACACCCATGATGATAAATAGGAAGCTTCTAATTGATTCATCTTCATATTTGGTGGATCCCATGATGTACAAAAAATGTATTAGATCCTTGATGTACTTGGTTAACACGAGGCCAAGCATATGTTTTGTAGTGCATGCCTTGATTCAGTACATGGTTGAGTCAAGATATGTACATTGGATGATAGGAAAACATATGTTGAGGTAACTACTTGGTACAATTGGCTATGGATTGAGATATGCCTCAGGTGGAGATATGAAGCTGTAGGGATATACAGACTCTAAATGGGAAGGGAATGGAGTGGATCAGAAGAGTACTTCTAGATGCTTCTTCATTCTGGGATCGGGTATGATCTCATGGTTGAGAAGGAAGCATACATCAATGGCACTTAGTATAGTAGAGGAAGAGTATAGCATAGCTTGTGTGGCAAGTCCTTAAGCAGTGTAGCTTCATAAGTTTCCTGTAGTGATATTTGATCTAGAATTTGAGCCAACTTTGATACATTGTGACAATCAAATTTGTGTAAGGATTTTAGAGAACCCTATATCTCATGATAACTCAAAGAAATTAGAGATCAAATGCCATTACATCCGAGACATGGTGCAGAGAGGAGATATAGAGGTCCAGTACATATCCATAGATGAGAAGATAATGAACATTCTCACCAAGCCTCTATCTAGAGTGAAGTATGAGTAATTTAGAGACAAGATTGGAATGATGTAGAATTTCCACCCTCATTAAGAGGGAGGTGTGTTGTTTCTCCTCCTTCTGAATAATCCCTCTAGCCAAGGATTCCATAGATAAGTCATGCGAGGTGATTGAGGGGGTAATGCACTACCGAACCTGATGAGAGAAGAAAAATCACACGCATAGTCATGATGACTATGAGAGTAGCTTCATGCTACTCGATGATACTATAACTATGGTTGGTAGAATTGTAGTAGTTGTGTGATACTAGTTGATTGTTGCATAGTTATAGAGACATCAACTATGACTATGGATGATGGCATGGTAGTAGATGTGTGCTACTAGTTTATTGCTACATAGTTGTAGACTATGACTATGGTTGATGACATGGTCGTAGTTGTGTGCTACTATCTTATTGTTGCACAATCATAGGGATTGAAGACTATGATTATGGCTGATGACATGGTAATAATTGTGTGCTACTAGTTGATTGCTACATAATCATAGAGATTGTTGGACTACATGGTGGTAGCTTGTGTAGTTGGTCGTTGATTGCAGGATAGAGAAATTGTGTCTCTAGAAAATAGTTGTGTGCTACTTGGAGTGGTTTTGTACTACTAGATATTAGTTGTTTACTACTATGGATCAAAAAAATCATGTTCTACTAGATGGAATTGTAGTAGTTGTGTGCTACTAGCTAATTTCCATGGAGACTACCAGCTCACATTGGGAGTAGTTCTGTGCTACTTGATTCTAGATACTATGACATATGATTCGAGCTATCAATGGCATTGTGGTAGTTGTGTGCTACCATTTGATTGCAGAGTAGTCAGTGGACTACTAGATGAAGACATCGTGAAGATTGAAGTGCTTGAAATTTAATTTCAGAACATGCTCAATTAATTTTTTATACAATGCACATACTTATTGTTTCAATCCATATAAGGATTTGATGAGCTTTCATACCTTATGTTTTTTTCGCTTCACAAGAAATCCTTCTGATTGAGACATGAACACATTATCTTTCAAGTCTCCATTCAAGAAAGAATTATTCACATCCATTTGATGAGTTTTCCATCCATTATGTGTTTCCATGAAAAATAGATTTTGGATGGTATCCCATTTTGTTGTGGGGGAAAAACAATTCTCATAATCAACACCTTATTTTTGTGCAAATCCTTTTTCCACGAGTCTTTCTTTGTGCTTGTCAAGTGAGATATGTGATCTGTACTTGTTCTTGAATAGCCACTTGTAGTTGATTGGTTTGGTTCCAAATGGAGGATCCACCAACTTCCATGTCCCATTCTTCATGAGAGTATCATATTCCTTTTGCATGGCCTCTTTCCATTTATCCTGAGAAGAAGCTTCTTTAAAGGAAGTTAGTTTAATATTAGTAGATAAATTCAACTCACAATCATATGAAACATCCATTTCAACTACATCATCTGAGTTGAATTATATACATTAGTTCCATCTTATTTTGAGGACAATATGGTTCTTATAATCCTGACCTCATCAGGATGAACACTTTCAAGTTTTTTATGATCCATTTTGGTGGACCTTTATGAGATGGTCTGGGTTTCTTAGATGATTGAGATGATGTTGAGTTCTCATTAAGTCTTATCTTTTCAATCCTCTGGATCACATCATCCAAGTGAACATCAGGTTATGATGAAGTGGCAGGAACATCCTCAAGAGGGAAAAATGGTTCTTAATAAGGAGATTCTAGATATTGACCCAATATGGGGATCCCCCCTTCAAGATGTGTAATCTCATCATCAAATTAATGATATGTATTTACACAAGTAAATATGTCTAGATGATCAAGATACCTCTCAATAGTTTTTTCTTTCTTGGTGGATTAAAGAAATATCACATCTTTGGAAAGGAAAAATTTCTTATTTGTCTCATCATAAAGATGATACCCCTTGGTGGTATTTTAGTACCCCAAGAAGATTCACTTACGACTCCTTGCATCAAGCTTGCTTCTTTTCTCCCTAGGAATCAAGGCATAACCGGTGGAACCAATGACACTAACTTGCATCATCCAAGGAATGTGGCCATATCACATTTCATATGGAGTGTTGTTATTAAGAGCAAGAGATGGACACATGTTTTTGACATAAAATACACATTGAACTTCATAAATTCAAAAGATCAATTTAACATTCTTGAAAAACATCATGGAATGAACCATATTTAGGAGTGTCCTGTTCATTTGTTTAGCCACAAAATTTTGTTGTGGATTGTATGGAAATTTGGTTTGATGTTTGATCCCATGTTGGAAAAGGTAGATTTCAAATTTATTAGAAGTATATTCTCTTCCATTGTAAGTGCAAAGAGAGCCAATACGAGAATGAGCTTCATTTTGAATCCATACATGAAAAATTTTAAATGTTTCGAAAGTATCGGATTTTTCTTTCAACAAGTACACACAAAACATCATGGTTTAATCATCAATAAAAGTCATGATATATTTGTTTCCATTTTCATAAGGAACATGCATAGGTTCGTACAGATAAGAATGAATCAGTTCAATTTTTTTACAGGCTCGGGAAGTAGAGTCATGAAAGGGTTTTTTGCTATGTTTTCCAAGGATACAAGCATCACATTGCTTCAATTTCCTAGGAAAAGTAGGAAAACTAGAAACACCATTCTTTCTCAACTAATGAGTATTGTCATAATTAATATGACCAAATCTAGCTTTCCAAAAAATACTAAATGGAATTATAATTGAGTCATGATGAGAGAGGTATGCATCAATGTGTGTATGGGAAGATGTCCCATTCAACTTCAACAATTTTCCATCTTCCATTTGGTTCATGACAAGAACGTTGTCATAATCCTTCCTTATTTCAACTTTGTTAGCGAACATATGAATATAGTGGCCTTGTTGTCTGATGTGCACAAGGGACATCAAGTTTCTTTGCATATCTTCCACTATGCCATCTACATTGTCATCAAAGTATTCGAATAAATATCTTGAAAATATCATGTGGTATATTTTTCCTGTTTCAAGAATCCATGCATCTCCCCAAGAAGAAAATGAAGTATTAAATAAATATCCAGTTACTCCTATATTGCAATGGGAAACAACATAATGAACAAGTGCTTTAACTTTTGTTGGTCCTGAAGTTATATCTATGTCTTCTTTCTGACTCTGAATTTCCTCTTTGATATTCTATGATAGAACTCTACAGCCGATGGCTACATGTGACCCATTCATTCCACAATGGGTACAATTAAGATTGGATTTTTCATGGGGATTATGCCAACCCCCTTTCTATGAAATTCTTATTTATGTGTCTTCTCTTATTTATTCTATGTTGTCAAAATGCACTTGCTGATACAAGTGAATGGATTGTCTTTTTCTTGAAATGTTAATTTTCGGTTATAAGATAATGCACTAAAGTAAGAATGGAAGATTTTGTGAAGTATAAATACTACAAGGGGATGGTGATATGGACCAAATATACTTTCTATTACATCCCAAGCACCATACTATTCTCAATGCTAGGTAATAGTAAATAATGCAAAGCATTAACTTTCAAGAATCAGAACAATGTCTTCGCTGATATATTTCTTTAAAGAATATTACGAAATCTATGGAAAAAATGATACCCAAGAGTCAAATGGAAAATAGATGGTTGACTACGTTCTTACTTGTAGGTTTGTATTAACACAAGAGTCGAATGACAAAGAGATGTATGAGACTTCAACACTTAAGCGTATTCTATGGACACGAGACAAAGACAAGAAGTTCCCATTCACTGATAATGTATTAATAAGGTGTCGTATATTAGCTGGAACGTGTTACAATGCTAAAATGTCAAGGGAAAATATACTCTGTCAGGACTATCTCCATTTTCTCAAGAAATATTAGAGGTATGATAAGAGATATTCGAACATACCGACCCATATTTCACCCTGCTTTCGTTCTAGGAATGTGATCATGTTATCATCGAGAAATGTACGCCTTTGTTCAAGACTATAATGTTTAATGTTTTGCATGGTAATAGGCAAATTTTATTACCAATGGTGCACTCGAGTCGATGGTAGAAATGGGATGTGAGAGTCTACGGCTTTGAGCTATTACGCTAGGGTTACGTTGAGTGATGGTGTCACGCCGACTACTCTAAACCCTAATGAATGGGAATCATTACTATAGGTTAGGGTTTACAAAGAAGATCACAGTATATCTTTTGTTGGTTACATTGTAATGCGACGACATACCGATAAATGTAAGATGTCAACAAACCTTTCGTTCGTTTCTTTGGATTCTATACAGGGATAGATACTGATAATTCTCGTCGAAGGATTTGTAGAGATAATAGTGTTTACTCAGACAAGGGATATCTAACGCATGGAGGATGATTTCAATCATAAAGAATCCTTCAGGAATGCATAAGGATTAGAAGGATGGTGGAGCATTTTATATACACTAGCAAGGAAATGTTCATAGAAATAATTAATGCAGTTGATCGGTCTCTCATACAACTTTCAGGTCAAGAGAGTGGGAAAAAAAGTAACTCCATACTTGATGTTATTTGCATTATCATGATAGGTTCATATATACATTAATACATTATTGTTGGTCACGAGAGACCCTTCCTATAACCTATCGCTTGTTGTTCTGTAAATTATATTCTTAGCATTGATATCTGATATCTACATCCATATGTATTGATTGAGAGGATCTTTCTTATGAAACTTAATTTAAGGAGAGATGTTTCTTTTTATGCAATAAGTTATGCCTCCAACCCCTCTACATGAGTAATTCTTGTTCCATTTTGACCAAACAAATCCTTCTATATTAGGGATTCTAGATTCTTCATGCTCCCATGTTTCAACCAAGAAACTAATATGAATGCCACCTGAGATTCAATTTATTATAGGCCCTTTACTCCATGGAAAAACACAACAATTCAAAGAGAGGATCTGGAATGCCCCAAATTGATATTTATGGTTATCTTTTTGGTCTCTATCCATAATAATAGCTTTTTGATATTCTAAATGATTGCTCATTTAGCTTCCTTCATAGCTTCTTTCACCTTTTGAACTTTCTTCCTTAATTTAGATTGGTCCTCTAGAAGGATGTCTTCATTGATAACTAAATGGTAATTAGAGCATACCTTAACCCAAATCAACCTATCTTTTTCTCAATTAATTTTCCCAACCTTTTTTCTTCCATCAGGCAAGTTGTCTCAATTTTTGATTTATTTTTTAGTTCTTCCTTGACAATTGTGAGGGTGTCCTCATCTTTCTTCTCTTTTACACTAGAAATTATGTTTTGTTACATTCATGGTCTAATTCTATGAACTTGCTCATTTTTTCTTTGATGGGTTTGATATCCAACTTAGGTTCTAAACCAATTTATAGTCAAATTGTTGATTAACTTTTCTTATAGCTCTCTAATTGTGTCCCTAAGATTACAATTTTCTTTGACATCTCCCTCCTCTTTTGATTGTTTTTTTCTTCATTTTGTTTTTCTATTTCTTGTAATCTAGCCCCATTTTTTGCAGCTCACTCTCCAACCCTAAAATTATATTTTCTACTTTTATCTCCATCTTATTTTCAAAAGATTTAAATTTATTATAAAGCATTGTTTCCAATTATATTCCTTCCTATATATATATATATATATATATATATATAATTGAGCCCACTTACATATTTGTTTTATTTTCTAAATGTAATGTTATTTGCATCATTTCTCCTCTATTTTAATCAATTGAATCTCTACTCAATCACACTACCAAAAACATGTATGAGATGCATCATTGAAAGAACATACTTAATCCAATATACAAAATAAGCATTGCGATTTAATTCCTTAAAGTGAGTGCATCTATTAATTCAATGTCCACTTGCATGCTTTAGTTTTATGTCATGCTAATGCTAATCTAGCTATGGGGTATGGAGTAACCAACACGTGGTGGTCGTTTCTAAATAACTTATCCATGCCTCTTTATGTTTCCATTTCCTTTGCCCATTGCATTTTGTATGTACACAAATAGACATTGAGGAAGTTGGTGCATTTTGAACTCTTAAAGAGTTTGTCTATTTATTTAATAGATAAGAGGGAAGTTGGGGCAATTTGAACTATTAAAGAGCGATAATATATAGTTTATTTTTTTTAGGAATGTAATTAATTTTGATGGTGGTGGTGATGATTAATTTTTATTTGTGATTAAATTTGATTTATCATAGTTGAAGAAATGTAAAGAATTACATGGTTTTCTTTAGAATTTTATTTTTGTGTTCCAAAAGTTTTAAGAAAAACATTTTTAATTCACCCTAGTTTTGATGAGTTAAAAAGTTAGGAATGTGACTAGTTAAAAAGTTAGATGGTGACAGTTAACATCTACTTGTCAGTAAATTTGGTTTATCACAATTGAATAATTGTAAAGAATTACATGGTTTTCTTTAAAATTTTATTTTTGTATTCCAAAAGCTTTAAGAGAAGTATTCTTAATTCACCATAATTTTCATGAGTTAAAAAATTAGGAAGGTGATGAGTTAGAAATTTAGAAAGGTTTATGTTCTAAGAAATATTTTGAAATTGCTATGAAAAAGTGTTTTTCATCTTTAACCATCTTTATGCACAAAGATGACTTTAACCATCCTTATGATTTAAAAAAAGGTAAGAAATTATATGGATCTCTTCAAAAAAAAATTGTTTAAAAGGTTTAAGAGAAGTTCACTATAGTTTTGATGGGTTAAAAGGCCAGGAAGAAGATTATATAACAAATATTTTGAAATTGTAATTTAAAGATATTTTAAAAGAGTTCTTTTCATTTTCAACCATTTTAGTGTCACAAAGTTACAAATTATTTCAACCCAAAATTTTAAGAATTGTTCAATACCCTACTTCATTATAGAGTTTGTGAGAGTTTATTCTTTTTTTAACAATTTTGATTTTCTTTTTACTTAAAATTAGTAAAAATAAAATAAAAATTACTTAAAATTATTTAAATTAAAATTGATCATTTTTTTATTAAAAAAATAACAAAATCTTTAAAAACATCTTATTTTCCAAATTATTTATTTACTAAAAGTTGCAAAACATATTAACATATTAAATATAATTTAAAATATTAAAAATAATTAAAATATTAAATGTGATTTAAAATCTTAAAATCTTAACTGGATAATCTAATTTTAAAGGTAATGTGGGACAAAAGCTTAGACGCTCATTCCATCCCTATAGATTTGAGGATTTCCTTAATTGCTATAATAAATCTTAAGTCTATTTTCCTAATATCTATCTATCTAATATCTATCTATTTATAGATTTGAGAATTTCCTTCATTTGCTATAATAAATCTTAAGTTTATTTTGGTAAAATCTATAATTCAGATGGCATGTTCATTAA
>ML783184.1:732440-749184 GCA_009831015.1 Picea engelmannii
TTTTAATTGTGATAGTATTGGTCATTTTGCTAACAAATGTCCTCATAAGAAAAAGAGAAATGATGAAGGTTACTCAAAAGGAAAGCACACATATAAAGGAAAAAGAACTACAAAGAAATATTTCAAGAAAAGCTTATGCATCAAAGAAGACATCTCATCATTAGATGAAGATGAAATCAGTGACAGTGAGACATGAAGAGTTATATTCATGGTAGTAAAAGATTCTGACAAAGAAGACTCTGAAGAAGAATATTAAGAAGTCGAAGAAGGATATAAAGAAGTTGAAGACGAAATTGAAGAGGCATAAGTTGACTATCGAGAAGAATTAATGTGTGCCACAAAAGTTATCAAAAGAGAAAACAAGAAAAACAAGAAACTACAAGAAGAACTAGAAAAGAAAAAAGGACACTCAAGAACTAGAACAAATGATCACAAGATTGAAGGTTCAAATAGAAGAAGATAAAAGAATTGAAGAAGCACTCAAAGAACAACTAGAAGAAGGAGAAGATCATTGGAAACTTGGAAGTAGAGATTGTCACACTAAGAAAGGATATTCAAAACAAAAATATGCAAAATAGCTCAAAAGTTTTGGATAACATTATCAACAGTCAAAATTCTCATCTTGACAAGTTTGGACTTGGATACAATTAGACAAAAAAGGGATCAAGCTCCAAAACAACAGAGAAAGAAACAAATCCAAAAAGCTATGCAAAAATAATCAAAGCGTATAGGAAGATGTACAAGGAAGATTACAGGGACACTCCTCCATCGAGAAGATTCAGATTTCAGAATCAACAACAGACAGATAGGCCTCAAGAAGAAGAAGGATTCATAAGAGAACCTTCCTTTAGAATATCTTCAAGTCCCAGGTATCAAACTATATTTTTTGGTTTATGTTATGCATGTAATAATTTTGGACATAAAGCTGTGAATTGCAGAGCTAACAACAGGAACAATAACAACTTTAAGAGTCATACACAAATGGGTTACTCAAGAATATCTAGTGAAACACAAAGAAGAAGTTACAACAGGTTTGAATCTTTGATTATTGAAGTGGAATATTACAAATGTAACAATTTTGGACACACGACCAAAAATTGTAGAATGACATTCCATCCTAAAGAACCTCAACAGAATAACAATAGTCATAGACAAGAACCTCAAAAAACAACATGGATAAGAAAGAAATATCAGTATAGCAATGAAGAATGCACAGTTGCTCTACAAGCTAAGGAGAAGAAACACGGTTGGTATGTTGACAGTGGATGTTGAAAACATATGGTAGGTGATAGAGACAAATTGCTTACATTGCAAAAGGAAAGAAATGGATCAATCTCCTTCGGAAATGATAATTCAGCCAAAATCATTGGAGAAGGCACAATCCAAATTGTGAACAAGAATAAAAAGGCACAAAATGTTCTATTGGTAGAATATATGAAACATAATATTCTAAGTGTGAGTCAAATGTGTGACCAAGGTCATAAAGTTACTTTCAATTCACAAAATTGTGAGATAAGAAGAAAAGGTTCAGGGAAATTGGTCGGTACAGCTGCAAGAACTTCAAACAACATATATGTGTTAAGTAAAATTGGAAATGAAAAGTGTTGTCTAGGAAAGGAAGATGAAGGTTGGATATGGCACAG
Source organism: Picea engelmannii (assembly GCA_009831015.1). NCBI lineage: Eukaryota > Viridiplantae > Streptophyta > Pinopsida > Pinales > Pinaceae > Picea > Picea engelmannii. The sequence goes on from ML783184.1 coordinate 734,084, forward strand.
AAGAATGGGTCACATGCATTTTGATAACCTTGTCAAAGTCAGCAAAAGAGAAGAAGTCAGAGAAATGCCCCAGATCACGAAACCAACCAACACTTTATGCAAGCATTGTCAACAAGGAAAGCAAACAAAGACCAGGTTCAACTCAAAGGAATACTCAACAACAAGACCACTGGAAATTGTGCATACTGATATAGTTGGACCAACTACAACAAAGGGCTTAAAAGGTGAGAGATACTTTATGTTATTAGTTGATGATTATACAAGAATGACTGTAGTTTGCTTTCTCAATAACAAGTCATAAGCTTTTGAAAACTTCAAGATCTACAAGGAAATGGTTGAAAATGAGATGGATTCAAGAATCAAATGCTTGAGATCTGATAATGGAGGAGAGTTCACTTCAAAGAAATTTATGGACTACTGTAGCAGTAATGGAATAAAAATACAATTTTCCATTGCTAGGACACCTCAACAGAATGGAGTTGTTGAAAGAAAGAACAGGATAGTACAGGAAATGGCTCGAACAATGCTAATGGATTCCAAATTGACAGATATATTTTGGACACATGAAATGCATACATCATTTCACATTCAAATGGAGTAATGCTCAGAAACAACACTGTTAAAACTCACTATGAGCTATGGAAATGAAGACCAGCAAATGTGAAGCACTTCAGAGTTTTTGGAAGAAAATGCTACATCAAAAGAGAATATGGAAGAATGGGAAAGTTTGACTCTCATGTGGAAAAATGAGTACTTGTTGGTTAGTCAAGTACAATGAAATCATACAAGTGTTACAATCTAATATTGAACAAAGTTGTGGAAAACATCAACATAACAATTGATGAAACGGGCAGACCAGAATCAAAGGAAGAAGAAAACAAATCAATGGAACAACTTTTCGAAGAATAAGAAGTGGAAGATGAAGTAGAAGAGGAAGATGAAGAGAATCCGACAGAAACAAAAGAGAAATTTCAGCAAGTATCTCCAAAGAGACCTAGCAAACGCATACAGAAGAATCATGCTTTAGATCAGATTATTAGAAACAAATATGCAGGAGTTGAGACTAGAAGAAAAATCCATTCACCAGAACAAACACACCTAGCACTCTTATCTACAATTGAACCAAACTGTTTTGAAGAAGCCAACAAGGATGAATTTTGGAATAAGGCAATGAATGAATAATTTGATCAAATAGAGAAAAATGACACTTGGAAACTGGTTCCAAGACCAAAGAATAAGAATGTGATTGACACAAAATAGGTTTTCAGGAATAAATTAAATGAATATCGACAAGTTACAAGGAACAAAGCTATATTGGTATGTAAAGGATATGCATAGATTGAAGGAATCGACTTTGAATATACATTTTCCCCAGTTGCCAAAATGGAAGCAATCTGATTGCTTTTAGCCTATGCATGCTCAAAAAATGTTAAAGTATATTAGATGGATGTAAAATCATCTTTTCTGAATGGCGAACTTGAAGAAGAGGTCTACATTGAACAACCAAAAGGATTTCAGTTGTCAGAGAACGCAGATTATGTGTGTAAATTAAAGAAGGCCTTGTATGGTCTAACACAGGCTCCTAGAGCATGGTACTCTAGACTGGATAAGTATCTCCAATAGGCAGGGTTCAGAAAAAGAAGTGCAGAAAACAACCTCCACATCAAGGTAAGTGAAGGTAATATTTTATTAATTTAACTTTATGTTGATGATATTATTTTTGGTAGTGATGATTACAGGTTAAGCCATAAATTTGCAAAAGATATGCATAATGAATTTCAAATGTAGTTACTTGGAGAAATATCCTTATTTTTCAGACTTCAAATACGTCAAAGAAACAAAGGAATATTTATTTCTCAAACCAAGTATATCAAAGAAATGCTAAAGAGGTTTGGAATGGAAGATTGCAAACCAGTTTCAAGTTGAGCAAAGATGATGATTCAAAGTCTACAAATCAGAGGCAATACATGTCAATGATTGGAAACCTACTATATGTGATAGCATCTAGACCATATGTAATGCAGGCAGTTGGATAGGTGGCACGATTTCAAGCAACACCAAAGGAGTCACATGTGTTAGCATTGAAGAGGATTTTTAGATATCTCAAAGGAAAAGAAGATTTTGGATTATGGTATCCAAAACGAAAGGATCTATCACTTATTGCCTACACAAATGTAGATTGGGTAGGTTGTATTGATGATCGAAGAAGTACCAATGGAGAAACGTTCTACTTGGGTGAGTGTTTAGTATCATGGATAAGAAAGAAACAATCATCAGTATCTTTATCTACAGGTGAGGCAGAGTATATTGCAGCAACATCATGTTGTACACAGGTTCTTTGGATGAAACAAACTCCGACAGATATACAGGTTGAGTATGATGATCCCATTCCAATATATTGTGATAATACAAGTGTCATCAGTATCTCGAAGAACCCAGTGATGCACTCCAAGACGAAGCACATTCCATTAAAGTATCACTTTCTATAGGAGCAAGTTGCAGAAAAGAACATCAGAGTTGAGTATGTGGGCACAAAAGAACAAGTGGCAGACATCTTCACAAAACCACTTCCACGAGAATCCTTTGAATATATTCGCCAGATACTTGGAGTTATTTCTACTCCAAAATGAATGTTTTTTGAATTCTTATCTTACATGTATTAGATTTACACGAGGAAGCACCATAAGAGGACAGTTCAGTCAGGGTGAGCAACCCCGGATGGAAAGATACCTTTTCCATTGATGACAAAGGGGGAGAGGTTTATCAAATGTAGAGGATAGAGGCATGGTTCCAGGGGGAGAAGATTTATCAGATACAGAGGATAGAGGCATGATTCTAGGGGGATCATGAGTGATACAATTTCAGTAATGCATCAGAGTGCTGCCATCAATGCCAAAGGGGGAGATTGTTAATTAAGGTTGGTTGTCATTGATGTCAAACCTTGAAGAAAGCCCCGTAGCACAAGGTTTGGGTAATGGAACCAATATTGTTTTATGTAAATATAACTCATTATTGTCTTGTCATGGTTGATAAGAAGTAAAATTGGATGAACTCCAAAGTGGTCCCCTTATGGTGAAATCCCTCACAGGAAGACGCTTTGTGAAGTGAGAGAACCCATGCTTAATGGTCGAATAATGAAATTAAGTATAGAAAATTTGTTAGTGAAACTATCCTAGATGCATATTGCTTGTCACACCATTTTTGGTGGCATGTGGAATGTCACATAACTCCTCACGATTAGAGAGTTATGGCCATGTGAAGTTGGAGAACCTAGGTTTCGGTAATGGACCCAAGTTTGTTTGATGGATAACGGTATGCGTTTTGATATATTTGTAGGTAATACTATTTTATATAGATATTTCATGTCATTCCATTTCTGGTGGTATGTGGAACATCACATAACTCCTCACGGTTTGAGAGTTATGGCCTTACGAAGTTGGAGGACCTTCATATGTTGTCTTGAAGCCCCAAAAGGTCAAAGTAGTCAAAGTGGTTTAAGAGATTTTAGAAGGTAAATAATAAATTTAAGTGATGAGTGTACTATAATTCAAAGTGAATATAAAATAAATTATTTAAATAATAAATTTAATCGAGAAATTAATAGTGGGTTAACCCTAAAATAAGGAAAGTGGGCAAAGTGGCCTAGAAGATGTTTTTAAGGAAGCTACTTGGAGAGTATAAATAAGAGGCAAGACTCTCTCATTTGAATAACACTTGAGAATATTGAATACCTATAGGTGTATAAGGTAACCAAAGGATATCTAAGCCTAACTTCTGAGAAAAGTGAAGAAAAGAAGGCCAGAATTCAAGGAAGGATAAATTCTTTTGATGATGCTTTCTAAGGTATGTTTTTTTCAGTTCATCTCACCATTTTCCAAATAAAAAAATTTCTATAATGATTAATACCATGAAATTGATATTCCATTGAGGAAAAATATCCAAGTATATGTTCTAAAAAAATTATCTTGTGGGTCGTTGTATTATTGGAGTTACACTCCGTGGAAAATAGGGTTTGTGGTCAGTCCGGAAACTAGTCAAAAACAGGTGTTTCGGGTAAAAATGTCATAACTTCTTCATAAAATATACAAATTAATTGCAACCAAATATGTTAGTTATATTAAAGTCTCTAGTATTTTTTTCAATAGTTTCAGATCAATTCAACAAATATTCCATGCGGGGCACTCTCTACAAGGTCGCTCTCTAGAATAAGACAAAATTCAACAAGGTGTGCCATTTTTTCTATAACTCCTTTTCTGAGAGGTTCTACCTAGTGACACCTAGAGGAATTTCATAAAGTACACTGAATAACATTGTATATCAGTTTCAGATCTTTATTCATTACAGGTATAAAGTTATGATTATTTCAAGTTAGGGTTGTTGACTAATCCAAAACTAGTCTTGTGAGACTAAAGAAACGTTTGATGAAAATGGTAGTCTCTTGTTGTTAAAGCTAAGGAAGGTTTGCAGGTATGTGATCATATACACCAGGTCTATTATAGAGTTACAAATCATATTTGGATTATGAAATTGATGAGGGATTTTGGTTGAGGTACAAGTTGGGTACATGGTTGAGACAATTAGTTGATGAGTTGGCACATACATGAGGTGTATAGTTGATGATGTTGCTACATATTGATGAGTCATAGTTGATGAGTACTTGACACATTATTGGTACATACTTGGTACATGGTTGGTTGCACTTGTTTATGGTACAGGTTGATTACAGATTGTTTGGTACAGGTTGGTGCATGGTTGATGCACTTGTTTATGGTACAAGTTGATTACAGGTTAAGGTACATGTTGATGCATGGTTCAGGTTATTGGTATAGGTTTACAGTGATATATCTCACAGTGATAGCGTGACAGTGGTTCTATCATTCTACTTCTACTTCAGGGCGGTTGGACGGGGCAAGGAAAGGTGGTTGTAGCCGGAGAACATAGGGGGTTGTAGCCTCCTTCTAGTTTTAGCCATAGATTTGGGGAGTTGGATATTCCCTTAGGTTGTAACCTGAGAAACTAGGGGGTTGGAGCCTCCTTCTAGTTGCAGCTGGAAAACAAAGGAATTTGGTGATTCCAATGAATGTAATTCTTCAAGACATATAAGATAAAACATTACATGGTTTTCTCCCGATTTGGGTTTCCATGTAAAACACTGGTGTACTGTGTATGTGTGTGATTGTTCATTTATTATTGCTCATTATTGAATAATAATTCTACATTGATATATCACTTGGATTATTTGGAGAAAATGGATTATAATTACGTTATTATTGATTCACCCCCCTCTCAGTAATCCAACATTTATTTCCCGAGTTCCAAAGCTTATAACATTTGATAGTATCTTTATACCCTATAAAGATACAATTTTCATCATTTAGATCTATCTTACTCTTATTTTCATTCAGAACGTGAGAATATGAATCACATCCAAGTACCCTAATATGCGTCAAAGAGGATTTCTTACTAGTCCATACCAAATGTGGAGTCTTTCCATCCAATGTTGATGAATGTGATCGATCGATCGGGTAACATGCACTACCCACTGTCTCTCCCAAAAAATCGTGTACTAAACTGGCACAATTGAGCATGCACCTTGCCTTTTCCATCAACATCATGTTCATTCCTTGTGCAACTCCATTATGTTGATGTGTATATGGATTATTATTTTGACTTACTATACCACATTTCTTACAGAATCCTTTGAATTCATTGATGCATAACTCTCCACCATTATCCATCCTTAGTGTTAGCTTTTTAGCTCAGGAGGTACTCCACATGTTTTGTCTTGTATGTGTATGTTATGTTATGTTGACACTACTAGGCACTTAACTTTGTAATGAGTTTTTATAAAGTTGTAAAGTGGTTCTTTTATTAAAGTGACTTTTTAATAAAGTGTACCTTATAATTTTAAAGTGACTTTATTCCATAAAGTGCACTTATGTGATAAAGTGAAATGTACTATAATATTTTAAGTGATTTATTTTGGAGGGAACAAATCACGGCCCTTAATCTTGTAAAGTCAAGATTAGATCTTGGCCTTTGGATTTATGGTTGGGGAAGGTGAAAAGACACTTTGGAGGAAAAATGTCATTTTTCATATTTATAAAAGAATGCATTTGGCTGTGCGCAAGACACATTGAGAGAAGGATCTTGAGAGATTTATGAGTAAGCTTGAGAGAGGAAAGAGGAAAACAAGGAGGGAACGTTTTCCAAGAGAGCTAGGGAACAAATCTGAAGGAGGGATTTCTGTTTTGGTGTGTTGTTGTGTTTTTGCTAGTACAGGCCGTAATGTACGGATCCGTACAGGTCATACAACAACAAACCTGGTCACAGAAATCGAGGCATCTTACTGCACATATTTCGAGGCATATTTTATGAGTTTTATAAAGGAGGTCGGTCGTATAGGAAGATGGTACAACATCATGTTCTCAAGACTTTTTATGAGGTGCAATTTTCGGCAAATCCATATAGTTGTACGGATTGTGGCACGAATTTCAAGATAGATTTTGCTGGGACAAATTTTGTGTTGTAAGTGGTTTTTCTCTTGGCTGTAAAAGTATTATTTTTGTTGTTATGTAATTTCGTGAATCTAAATAATAGAATCTCTCTCTCTCATTGGATTTCCCCACATTGGGGTTTCCCTGGCATTTGCCTAAATTTTTGAGTTATTCATGTGTGATTGAATGATGTTCATTTTGTTTATTTTCATTGCATAATTACTTAGAAATGTGTATTTCTTCTTATGGTAATTTCTGAATGTGAGTTTTAGACATTTCAGAGTTCATGCAAGATAGTTATCTCTAGGTTGCTAAGTGTATGACAAAATATTAGCTTGTTGATTTTTGTCATTAAAATTTACATGATATCACAGCGTGGACTCTCAGTGACAGTGAACAGTGAGATTTTTGGGCAAGTTTGAAGGGGGTGAATTTTTTATTGTTTTCCTTGAGTTATGACAGGGAATATGGCTACATGCATTAGATTTTAGGATCAATTGGATGGAATTTCCAACTATTTGCAGTATAAGGTCCAGATGTTAGTTGTTCTCAAGGAGATTAAGATTTGGAACTATGTCAGTTCTTTTGTTGTGGTTCCCGCAACAGATCCTATTGCTCTGGATTTAGGTGAGGTCAAGGAGGCCAAATCTCAGAGGATTATTCTAGATGGGGTGAAGGATCACCTTATCCCACACTTGTATAAGAAGAAGACAACCAAAGAGATGTGGGATGCACGTAAGAAATTTTTTGAGATGAAGAATGAGAACCAAAACATGGCCTTGAAGGATAAGTTTCATGATACAAAGATTGGTAAGGAGGAGAGTGTTTATTCTTATCTTACCTGGGTAGCTCAAGTGAAATATGAGATGGCTTATGTTGGAGAGGTTATATTGGATTCAGAGTTAGTGAGGATAGCCTTGGAAGGATTCACCAAGGAATGGGAAGTATTCGTCAAGTGTGTGGTGGGTCGTGAGAATCTTCCAGATTGGAGCAGACTGTGGGATGATTTCACTTAGGATGAGATTCAAGAAAGATCTCAGAGCAATGGACAAAAGATATATGGAGCCGATGAGAATGTTACTCTTACTCCAACGAGAAAGAAGAAACGAAGTTATGGGAGGGACTTGAGAAAATTTAGATGTTATTGTTGTAACCAGTTAGGGAACCTTGCTTCTCATTGTTCTGAGAGGAAGAAGAAGAAGCAACGAGAGGGGCCTGAGACAACTAATACAAAATCCATGGAGGAATTTTCTTCCAAGTATGACAGGGAATTTTATTTGGTAACCCTATTTTCTAGTGTCAGTAGCAGAGGATTTGGAGGTGATATCAGATGGATTGTTGATAGTGGAGCCTCTTGCCACATGACGTCAATTTAGAAAGTATTCCTAGTTATCATAGAGATAGGTCTTGACCGGCAGGTGGTAAATCAAGGTGGTATGGCATGAGTTGTACAAGGAGTTGGGAGGGTTAGATTCCAACTCGAGCATGGAGGATTCCTAGAGATTGATGGAGTTCCCTTTATTCCAGGGTTGTGGGTTAACTTTCTCTTAGTCTCAGCCTTGGAGGATGTAGGATATTGTACATTTTTCAAGAGGGAACATGTCTTTATCTATAGGGAGGGAGAGGACCCAGTGGAATTGTAGTTGATTGGTGATCGGGTGGACAGGTTGTATATGTTGCGAGGAAAACCTTCAGCGTATGACTCAGTGTCAGATGAGGAGCATGAAGAGGCTCCTGAGACTGCGGTGGTCCCAACGATTCAGTMTTGCATTCTGAGAGAAGAGAGTGAGTCTCTTCTGAGCACCGATAAAAGGCTCAGTTGGTGTGGTCGAACCATTGCTCGGGATGGATTGGATTCGCCAAGGAGCTCAAGATTCTAGGTAGTTGTCAAGAGAAKATATTCTATCTCTCATTCTATGCAGGTGTTGAGGATGGCTCCAAGTTCATAGGGAGCTCCTACTAATCATAGTGTGATGGGACCAGATGATGGAGATGGTAGCGAGTACATCCCTCACTAAGAGGGAGTGTTAGCTTTTTAGATGGGGAGGTACTCCGCATGTGTTGTCTTGTATGTAGATGTTACCTTATGTTGACACTACTAGGAGCTTAACATTGTAATGGGTTTTTATAAAGTTGTAAAGTGGTTCTTTTATTAAAGTTACTTTTTAATAAAGTGTACCTTCTAATTTTAAGGTGACTTTATTTCATAAAGTGCACTTATGTAATAAAGTGAAATGTACTTTAATATTTTAAGTGATTTATTTTGGAGGGAATCAATCATGGACCATGATCTTGTAAAGGAAAGATTAGATCTTTTCCTTTGGATTTAGGGTGGGGGAAGGTGAAAAGAAACTTTGGAGGGAAAATGTCATTTTCAGATTTATAAAAGAATGCATTGGGTAGTGTGCAAGACACACTGAGAGAAGGAGCTTGAGAGATTTATGAGTAAGCTAGAGAGAGGAAAGAGTGAAACAAGGAGGTCACATTTTCCAATAGACATAGGGCACAAATACCAAGGACATATATATGCTTTGGTGTGGTGCCGTGTTTTTTATGGTACAGGCCTTACTGTATGGATCCATTCAGGTCGTAGAACTGCAAACTTGGGCATGGAAATTGAGGCATCTTGCTGCATATTTTTCAAGGTATAATTTTTTATTTTTTTGAAGGAGGTCATTCATACAGGAAGAGGGTACAACAACTTGTTCTAGGCCCATTTTACGAGGTGTAGTTTTCATCAAATCTATACAATTGTATGGACTGTGGCACAGATTTCAAGATAGATTTTGATGGGATAGATTTTGTGTTGTAAGTGGTTTTTATCTTGGATGGAAAAGTGTTATTGTAGCTATTATGTACTTTCCTGAAGCTGAATAATAGAATCTCTCTCTCTCTCATTGGGTTTCCCCACATCGGGGTTTTCCCTGGCTTTTGCCTAAATTTCTAAGTTATTCATGGGTGATTGAATGTTGTTCATTGTGTTTATTTGTGTTCCATAATTACTTAGTAATGTGTATTTATTCTTATGATAATTTTTGAATGTGAGTTTTAGACATTTCAGAATTCATGAAAGAGAGTTATCTCTAGGTTTCTAAGTCTATGACAAAATAATAGCATGCTGATTTTTGTCATTAAAATTTACACTTAGCACCTAAATTCAATTCTCTGTTTGATTTTCCATAAGACATTTAAACTCTTTAAACCTCTCAAAGAGTTCTGATTTCTTCGAGAGGAAATATATCCATGTATTTATCCAGAAGTCATCTATATATGAGACATAGTACACATACATTCCTAGTGATGGAACTGACATGGGTCCAAACACATCACTATGCACCGGTTGTAAAATTCCCTTTGGCCTCGATGCACGAGAGGGGAATCTTACCCGATTCTTCTTCCCATATACACAATGTTCATAGAAATAAAAATTGAGAGAGATATTAGTCACACTTCAACCATACCTTTATCATGTAGTAGTCGAAATCCCTTCTCTTCGATATGCCCCAGTCTTTGATGCAACAATACAATATTTTCTCCAGAGACTGTAGGAGTTTTTTCTTCTTTGATTCCAATATCAAGAACAATGGAACTATTACACCCATCACTAATAGTGATTCCCTATATTTTATATAAATTTCCAAACCAAACTCCCTTCAACAACACCTTTTTTCCTTGAACCATCCTACAAGTTTAAATTTGTCAAACACTATTTTTACCCCTGCATCATTCATTTTTATTACAAAAATAAAATTTATGTCCAATCCTAGGATCTGAATAACACTAAGGAGTGTTATATTACTTCCATCAATGAGATTCCACTTGATTTTCCTCATCCTATGATTTTGGTTATTAAGTCATGACCTAGGAAAACATTACCTCCACCATACATTTCATATTCACAAAACCACTCCCTATGGGGAGTCATATGAAAGGATGTCTCTCAATAAACCATCCATGCCTCGTGATATACATATGTGGTTGAAGAATCTAGGTACACATCCCCTCCTTATTCTATGGAGGATTTTCCTTTTGTAGAAGGAGCATCTTCAGATCCCTTCCTTGTTCCAACATTTTTGGATCTACATTGTTTCTTGTAGTTTCCTCCTTTTCCACATCTCCAACATACCTTTACAAACTTTATGGGAGATTTAGATATACCATTATATTTGGATATCCCACTTGAGGACATAAATCTATTTCTTTCCAAGGAGCATCCTCTTTCCTTTTGCAAATAATGCATCTGTGTTATGTCCTTCCATGTTTTTCTGCCTCATCTGCTTCGAAAACAAGGATGAGACCACATCATCAAAAATTAATGTAGTTGTGTTACTACCTATGGCCACAACTGGAATATCCCATGAGTCTTTTAAATATACCAATAAACTGATACACTTATCTTCATTGGAAATCTTAGTATCAACAAAAAATAGTTGAATTGCCACAATATTGAAGGTGTATAGATTCTGTGTCACCAAGTCTTTGTTTTTCATCTGTAGGTTATACAAATTCTTCCATAGGAACAATTTGTTTACGATCTTGTTTGACTAATACAAATCCCCTAACTTATCCCATGACTCCTTGGTTGTATCTTCCCCTCGCACATTTAATTATATTGAATCTAAGAGACACAACGATATTTTTCTCTAAACCTTCTGATCCAACTTTTCCAATTATTTTGTTGACATTCCTACACTTGCAGTACCTGGATCCACAAGGATCCATTGATCTTTGTCCACCAAAAAAAATTTCATCTTGAGCTTCTATAGCTCAAAATAATTTCCATTAAATTTCATCATCTCTATTTTCAAATTGATTTCAATTTCTTTTCACATGAAGAATAGATACTATAGATCTCCCATTAAAACAAGTTTTACCACAAACCTTAGCCAAAACCCCTGACCACATAAGCATTCCTCTCAAGCCAATAATTGATCTAATACCACATGTAGATTTTAACCTTGTCTAATTAATTAATACAAACATATTCTTAATAAAAATATAAAATATACAATGGCACACACACACACATTACAAATATATTTTTACCTTGGAAACCCAAACCAGGAAAACCAACAACATGTTTAGCGTTGCACTTATAATATTATATTCATCATGTCTTCATTGTTTATGATATAATACATATATATGATCCCACGGTATCCAAAACACCTAATTCATTGACCTAGATTAGTCAACAATCTTAATCCCTTAACCGGAATTAGAAAACCATCGACAAAAACTAGGTGTGAAAAAACCGGTAAAAATAGACAAAAAATGAACAAATTTTGGGGGTGTTGCCCCGAAACCCCCGTGTTCCTAAGTTTAGTTTTGCAAAGAAAACAACACATATCAATAAACCAATTTTTTTCCATAATACATAATACATATATCTACTCTCTTAAGATATGTCTCAAAGATCACATAAGTGAGATGGGTAACCTCATATTTGTACCAACATTTTTTAATCTAAATAAAAATTACTAGGATCATCTCAATTTGATAGTATATACATATTTGATTCCTTGATCTATGTTCTCAGTTGTTCTCAAGGAGAACAATATTTGGAACTACGTCAATTCTGTTGTTGTGCTTCCCACAACAGATCTTGTTGCTTTGGATTTAGATGAAGTCAAGGAGGCCAAATCTCAGAGGATTATTCTGGATGGGGTGAGGGATCAGCTTATCCCACACTTGGCTAAGAATAATACATCCAAATCAATGTGGGATGCACTTAATAACTTATTTGAGGTGAAGAATGAGAATCGAAAGATGGCCTTGAAGGCTAAGTTTCATGATACCAAAATGGGTAAGGAGGAGAGTGTTTCTTCTTATCTTACCTGGAGTAGCTCAAGTAAAATATGAGCTCTCTATTGTTGGAGAGGTCATATTGGATTCAAATTTGGCGAGGATAGCTTTGAAAGGATTCACCAAGGAATGGGAAGTCTTTGTGAAGAGTGTGGTGGGTCATGAGAATCTTCCAGATTGGAACAGACTGTGGGATGATTTCACTCAGGAGGAGATCCAGGAAGGATCTCAAAGGAGTGGACAAAAGACAGATGGAGTTTATGAGAATGTTACTCTTACTGCAAAGAGAAATGTAACATACCTAGCCACCCACAGGTCGAGTACGCAACCTGGAAGCCTGCCCTCAAACTTATTTCTCTTACAGATACCTTCTTTAGTCATTAAGGATGAATAAGATAACAAATTTAACAACATGCACAACAATATCCAGAAAGCATGCATAATCTAAAGATTACGTTAAATGATAATTAAATATACACAACAGAAATACATTCATACACATGTAGATGATAATTAAATTACACAACAGAAATGCATTCATACACAAGTAGGGATATCACAACAGAGAGAACTTATCTTTATGAAAGATGACACTGACTGGATACAGACCAAGGATGTTCCACCCAACCATAGACATCGCTTCTCCAATATCTCAACAACGGTGTCACCCCCGAGCTAGGGCTATGAATCCACAAGGATGGTTCCAAAGTGTACTTGGGTTCCCAAACCATTCATCTCTCAAGCTCTCACAGTTTTCCCAACACCCACAACAATCCAAGTACCCAGCTCTCTTCTACCCAGCCTATGCCATCCGAGAGAATGGAGCTCCACCCTTCTCTACCACGCAGTCCCTCAGGCAGTCCTTCTCCTTCCTTCCAGGGATTCCAACACAGCAGGTCTAGAATCTCAATGCGCTAACTTTCAAGACTCACAATTATGGGAAAAACAAGGAACATGCCAATTCATTTCAGACATACACACCCCAGGTCATAGTTGGATCACACCAGCGACTACTACATCCAACTATCCCGTGGATAATTCTTCAACATCTCTGTTTCCTTTCACTTTTCCAACCAAGACGCAGGTGATGATGGGTCGATGAATGGGTTAGGGAGTGCATTGGAGTGCATGTAGGGAAGTGTGTGAGGGAAGAATGAGTGAGTGAATGGGAAATCGGTGACCAAGTCATCATTCCAACATGCCCATCAAACCAGAGGTGGGTTTGAGTAACCTTGTTTGGAAAAAAAGAACCTCCTGGCCTTCCCCAAGAAGTTCATGTAACCGATCCCCTCCCTTAGACAAAAAGGGTAATAAGAAAATAGGAATAAGACTTAGTCCCTCAAGCTCCCTCTCTTGTAGAATAATAGCCCCTTATAACTCTAGTCCTTGTCTGTCTAGCATCCAGTGATGTGTTTATCATTATTAATGATCAAAACATTACATTTCTTTGGCATACTGGCCCTTCAATAATTGTTTGGGCACTATGGCCTCTCAACATTGTAACAATACATTATTTAAAATGGGGGTTCAAAACCTAGGGTGTTACATCCCCTCCCCCTTATTTTGGAACTGTCCTCAATGCATATACAAAACATAGATCAAAATCTCAAATTAATTCAAAAAGTTGTGGGTACTCTGCCCGCATGGCATCTTCATGCTCCCAGGTAGCTTCTTCAGGACCGTAGTAGGTCCACTGAACTTTTACCAGTTCTATAACTCGATTCTGGAACATTTTGAATTTTTTTTTCCAATACCCGCATTGGCTGAACCTAAAAGTATCCCTTCGTCTATACTTGAATCAGATGCCAATCAATAATATGGTTAGAATCATGTACATATTTCTTTAGTAAAGATACATGAAATAAATTGTGCACATTCATGGAAGTAGGCAATGGAAGAATGTATGAAACTAGCCCTATTCTTTCCAATATTTAAAATGGACCACGGAATTTGGTTTCCATCTTTGTATAACTACCCAATTTCAAAGATCTTTTCTTGGGATTCACTTTCAAAAGTACATGCTCCCCTACTTTAAATTCTCTAACTGTCATGTTCTTGTCTGCATAAAATTTCTGTCTATCTTGAGCTGCCTTTAAATTCTTCTTAATATTGACCACCTGGTCTTCCATGTCCTTAAGCAACTCTGGCCCAAGTGCCACCCTCTCTGTTGGGTTATCCCATCTCACTGGAGTATTGCATTTCCTACCATACAAGGCTTCAAATGGGCTCATTCTCAATGAATCGTGATACCCATTGTTGCATGCAAACTCACCCAAGTGTAAGTAATATTCCCACTTAGATGGCTTATCCATCACATACATTCTCAGCATGTCTTCAATTATTCGATTGACCCTCTCTATTTTCCCATCAGTCTAGGGATGATATGTTGTGCTAAAGTTTATATTTGTGCCAAATTCTTTAAACAATCCCCTCCATAAATTGAAGGTAAAATTTTTATCTCTGTCCGAGATTATTGTCCTAGGTATCACATGCAACCTAACAATTTCCTTCATGAAAATGTCTGGAATATTAGATGTTGTATGCATTGTCTTCACAAGCACAAAATGAGCAACCTTTTTTAATTTGTCAACTACCACCATGATTGAATCATGTTTCTTATTCGTTCTAGGTAATCCTGTGATGAAATCCATGGTGATCATTTCCCATTTCTTCTCTGGAATAAAAAATGGTTGCAAAAAACCTGTAGGGTGCCTATTTTCATCCTTCACCTTCTGACATTCCATACATCGAGCGTTGTAATCAGCAACATACTTCTTCATTCCTAGCCAAAATAACTGG
>ML783184.1:754612-770611 GCA_009831015.1 Picea engelmannii
CTCTTTGGGACTAGGAACATAGATTCTATTTGTATGCATGAGTAATCCATATTCCTTTATCTCGTACTCCTTTACCTTTTGTTGTACACTTCCTTGCTATAAGTTTTCCTTTATTTGTAGGTAATGATGATCTATAAGAAGACCATCTAAAATTATTCTCTTCAAGTTCGACTGATGCATAATGACAACAGTAGCATGCATGAGATGCACTGTTCTACTAAGTGCATCAACAACTTTATTCTCCTTTCCCTTGATATGCTTGATATCGAAGTCATATTCACTTAAAAATTCCATCCATATTGTTTGTCTGACATTCAAGGTCGACTATTCAAAAAGATACATCAGTTTAATCTGGTCTGTCCTTAATTCAAATTTCTTCCCCATGAGATAATGCCTCCACATCCTCAAGGTGTGAACAATGGCAGCAAGTTCCAAGTCATGTGTCGCATAGTTCCTCTCATGCAACTTAAGATTTCTAGACTCATATCCAATGGCATGTCCATTTTGGGTGAGGAATCCCCAAATCCTTTCTTACAAGTGTCTATACATACCAAAAAACTTTCATTTGGGTCAACAATATTTAACACAGGTGCACTAGTAAGTAATTCCTTCAATAGATTAAAATTATTTTCACACTTGAGTGTCCATTCAAATTTAGTCCCCTTCTTTTGCAAAGAAGTGATGGGATGAGAAATCTTAGAGAACCCTACTATGAACCTTCTGTAGTAGTCATCTAATCCCATAAAAGATCTAACGTCTGACGCATTTTTGGGTGTTGGCCATCCTCTAATGGCTTCAATATTCTCTGGATCTATTGTTATGCCCCACTCTGAAATAATGTGTCCCAAGTAATGGAATTGTTTTTGATAAAAATAACACTTACTCAAATTGGCATACAATTGATGTTCTCTCAATACCTGCAAAACCAATCTCAAGTGATGTTCGTGCTCCTCTTCAGACTTAGAATAGATAAGTATGTCATGCAGGAATACTATGACAAAATTTTCCAGATAATTTCTGAATATGCCATTCATTAAGCACATGAAGACAACTGGTGCATTGGTTAGTCCAAACGCCACCACTACAAATTCATAATGCCCATACCTGGTCCTAAAGGGTGTCTTATGAATGTCTTCTTCCTTGAAACTTACCTGATGGTATCCTTCCCTCAGGTCAATCTTTGAAAATATCTTTTCTCCTCTTAGCTGATCAGAGAGGTCATCAATTCAGGTTAAAGGATACCTATTCTTTATAGTGTACTTATTCAGTTGTCGGAAGTCAATAAACAACCTCAAGCTTGCATCCTTCTTTTTGACAAAAAGTGTTGGTGCTCCCCAAGGTGAAACACTTGGACGTATGTAGCCTTTCTTCAACAATTCTTCCAACTGCATCTGTAATTCTTTTAATTCTGGTGTGCTAATTTTGTAAGGTGATTTTGACACTAGGGAAGCTCCTGGCACTAAATCAATTGAGAAATTTATATCCCTTCTTGGTGGCAATTCAGGTATTTCCTAGAATACGTCTTCAAATTCTTGTAGCACCAAGAAATATTTGAGGCTTGGACTCTTTGTATCAATTGGCTTCTCCACATGAGATGTATACAGTTGACATCCTTTTCTAAAACATATTTTCAGATGTAAGGCCGAAATATCCCTTATAGAGATGGGTCTTGGAACTCCTTTCACAGTGCTCTGTTTTCAATTTCCATCAAGACATGTAAATGTCTTGTTATGACAATATAGGATAGCATGATTCTTTTCCAACCAATCCATCCCCATCAAAACATCATAAGACCCCAATGGTATGATATTTAGATCAGTACTAGTATTCACACCATTAATACTTATGGAACAACCTCTAACCATATCATGGATTCTTCTTTTGGTTCCAATGGCTAACTGAACCAAAATTGATTTTCCAAGTTTACTTTTCTCCAAATGTAATCTATCCACTATCTTAGGATCAATGTAACAATGGCTTGCTCCTAAATCAACCAAAATAGCAACAGGATGATTTATGATCTTACCTTCCGCATCATTCATATTCGACTGGTACTCTGCTTATCAATCATTTAAAGTTGCATAGATTCTTCCCATATATCCGACTGTTGTAGCCTCTTGGATGTTGTGCACAGTCTTTACTCTATTCTTTTTGTGTGGGAAATCCTTGTACAGGTGATGTTCTTTGCATCCCCAACATTGGATTGTTTGTCTTCCCCTTTCTCCCAAGGAATCTTCCTTCTTGAAATCCCCTTTAGCATATTGATCTTGATGATCTCTATTTGTCTCATTCCTATTGAAGGGAGGTTTGAATCCTTTCCTCCTCTGATCTAACTTCACATTCTTCTTGTCCTTCCAAGATTTTTGCAGGGATTCTTTTCCCCGGCCTTGCTCGTACAGGTATTTAGCCTTCCTAATGGCCAGAGTCAAGGTCTTGGGTTCATCATACTTGATCTTTTCCTTATATAAGTCTGGAAATCCACTTATAAATCTTTGTATTTTCACCTTATCCTCACCAATGAACCTAACATACTTTAACAATCCCAAGAACTTCTTCTCATATTCTTCCATAGTCATTCTTCCCAACTTGAGTTCAAAGAACTCCTTCATTTTCTTGTCATAGAAATGCTCTGAGAGGTACTCCTTTTGGAAGTACTTCTTGAATTATTTCCAAGTGATCCTACTTTCATCAACATGCTCCACTTGCTTTAGTTGGTCCCACCACACTGCAACTTTCTCATGTAAATGGTAGGTGGAAATCCTGGCTTCCAGGTTTGATGAATAGTTATGCAAATGAAAATATGTCAGGAGCCCAAGAAACCATGCTTTAGCATCATATTCCCTTTCTCTTTCACCATCGAAGGAAGGTGGGTTGATCTTCCTCAACTCTCCCTGCAAACAATCTACCTCTTGTTTCCTTATTTGGTGTTGGACAAGAGACACTTCTGGACTACTTACGGGATCATCCAATGCATAAAAATTTCTTCCTGAGTAAGGAGGTGAGTGATGTCCATGAGCTCTGCTAGAACTTCTGTAATAACCATCTCTTCAATGAGAATCTCCTCTTTCATGAAGCCTTCCTTATTCCTCTTGTCTTGAGTTTGATCCCTTCTTCATTTTCCTCTGCAACCTATTTAATCTCTACAACACTCGAGCATTTATCTGTATTTTCTCTCTCATCAGTCTCTCGTTGTCTTCTTTGTAGCTCTGCACTTCCATCTTCAGCTTCTTACTGTTTCTATTAATGTTTCTTTCTCTACTTTTCCCTTATTCCCATTGGACTCTGTCTCTGCATTACCAACTCTGGTATTCTGGAATCGGCCTCCTTTTCATGTCTGGAGGCTCCCTCACCTTCTTCCATTTCCTCAATATGCATCATGAGATGATGCTCTTAAGCCTCCTAATTCTACAAAATGTGCAAGTGACCATTTTGTTATAATTATGAGTATGATAGGCAAAAAAAATTGCCAAACCATGCTACAGGTCTCTTTCTTGTTTTTTTTATGGAAAATATATCCCCGTTCTCCGAAAAAATAACAATATTCTTTTATCCTTGGCTGACACAGAGTTTTGCCTTGTGCAAGTGATTCCTTCAAACCAGGTGATCATGACTAGAAACCACGACTAAATCATCCCTTATCACTTTTCTGTATTGGAGACAACCAAATATTCCATTAGCCCTACTTTCCTCATCTCTTGAACTGCATACAACCATGGTCATTACCCAATGCTTAGCTGAAAAAGAACTTTTCCAGGGCTTCGGGACTTTGGGACTTTCAACCAGGACCAGATCAACGGTCCTCATCCTCTCTCATGATCGACGATCGAGATCCACTTCAGGACTCTGTGCTTCAGGAGTCTCAAATTTTCTTGCTTGCATCCTCCCGGAATGACTTTACTCGGATTTCCTGATTTATCGATAAGTGTCCTCCCACAAATCAACAACTGTGAATCATTTTGGCGCTTCGGGCTTCGAAATTTTCAAACTTCCCTCCTGCATTTTCTCCTAGAGTGCTTTCATCCGAAATCGACGATCCTTCGATGCGTGTCCTCTGGAATCGACGGTTGATATATACACTAGCCTTCAGGATTTTTGAAGCAATGCACCCTAACACACCTTTCCCTTCTGGGGTGCCTAGTCTTCTGGACTTCACGATCTGTCGCCAAGTGGAAAGACGTTGGAAGCAGACACATGGTCCACTTAGGCGGGTGACACATGTCATGTTCTAATCGATGTTTCAATGTTCCAAATGCCCAAATATTACTGACATGTGGCACACATTCCATGTTTCCACATCATCCCAGGTGACATCATCGTACCTCATCACTTCGAATCTTCGGGCTTCAGGGCTTTGGGAGTTTTCAAACTAGCACACTTTCAATTCTCTCGATCTTTGAATTCTCGAACTAGCCAATCTGTGGCCATGTGTCCTCCTGAATCGGATGACCAATATTCACTTTGGGTCTTCACCTGGAGTCCATGGATCTGCTCCATGTTTCCTCCTCAATCTGACGGCTATGATTTCTTCGGGGCTCTGGAATTCAGAGATCTCAAATTTCAAACTTATTTGGCCCCACTGGATTTTATCCAAATTCATAGATATGCTGACATTTGCATCTTGTCATATCAATGGATGAGATCTTCTTATATGATAGGACGGTCGAGGTTTTCTTTGACTCTCTGGCTCTCCGGGCTTTAGGAGTTTCAAACCTTAGCTAAAAACCTCTCGAACGGATTCCTTCAGAGTTACTAATCTGCTGACACATAATCTTGTGGCAATCGATGGTCAGGATCTACTTCGGAAGATCCAATGGTCATTTCTTACTTTGGGTCTCCGGCTCTCCAGGCTTGGAGAGTTTCAAAACTAAACTTCTCCTCGCTCGCTCTTTCCCAGAGTGCTTTCACCTGGAGCACATGATCGATTGACGTGTGTCCTCTTATGGATCGATGACCCCCAACTACTTCAACTATTCAGAGTTTTGATGTTCGAGCTCTAACCTATCACATCACTGCATACCTTTCAATTTGTGGGAGCATACATTTGTGATTTTGAGTAACCCACTTTTTGCCCCGAAATTCTCCTGATGTTGACACGTAACCCCTCAGGGAAACCATGGTTTTGATTGAGGGACCATCTTGGGAATTATCTCCCATGCAACTCAGTTCCCCACAATGCATGTTGGCCATTGATCTCTCTCTCCAAGGGTGTTATTGGATAAATCAGTAGGTGCGGACACTAACTGATCTCCCTAGATCCACCTAGATCTAGAACAAAACACACCAGAACATGATGCTTTCCTTAATTTTTAGATATTGAGTTTATTAACTAAAGAGGGATAGGTGACATACCGTTTAAACATCTCTTCCTCTCACCATCGCCATCCTAGCTCTGTTCCAACACTCATACAATGATGATCCTACAAAAGAATGCAACCAACCAAAGTAATAGTAATAGCATAAATTCAATATAAACCTATGTATGTGATCAAGGAATCATACAATAAAACACAACAAGATTTATAGGAAAGAATCATATTACTGTCTCATATTAAATGTGAAAGAGAGATTACAACCATGGCCTTGATGTCGTAAGGTCCCTTCCAACTTTCCTTCGTTCCCCACACACTTCAACTCCAAGAATTTTGAGAGCATAGATCTGATAATATTCACAATCTATCTTGACAAAATGGCTCATCTATCCAAGCTAACAATCTCCAAAGCTCAATCCAATCCAACCTAATCCCCAAAAGCTAATCTCATCCAAGCCAACTTTCTCCATGAGAGATCCTCTCTTTTTATAAGCTTAAGAGGATAAGGTGATGAGGTTAGGATGATCCCACCAGATCACGAAAGCGAGTAAGATCCAAACCATTCAGATGCCACCTCACCATGGAAGTTTCTCCTTCTAGAAGCATCGAGAAGATGCTCGTTTTTCCCATGTATGAGCATTCTCGCACCCTACTTATAGAGAAACCTGCAAACCTCTCGCAATCGATCTATGGTGTAGCTTGTGGGAATCAGGCATTCTCGCACCCTAGTCATAGTGCAACATGCGAAAATCATCTTTAATAGGGTTTTCATAAAGGACAATGCAACTTCTTTTCTCAGGAAAAGTTCATCTCCCTTCTTTCTTCAGGAACTCAGGCCACTGACCCCTCTGAAGACTACAGATAGGTTTACATCATTAACGGTCATATGGATGACTAAAATAATGTGTAACAAAGGGGATCTGACAGTCGTGACGTTTAACCTTTCTTCCTTCTCATCGGACGACCCATGTTTACTTGTCCTCTGATTCAACGATCTCGAATCTCCCCGATCCTATGGTGGAGATCGCTCCCAAATTAAAAAGGAATGATCACGATCCTTCGAACCCTCACAAAGGTTCTATGATGTTTTGTCTCCTGCGTAGTTCTGCAACACCATTCCTCCTGAGATTTTCAACTTCTTGGTCAGAGTTTGATCTCGACCATGAGATTCTAACAAACAGACCCGACCCATACCGACTCGATGTTTTGACCAGAAGCTCTGATACAAAACTATAACATACACAACCAACCATAGGACGAGTATGCTACCTGCAAGCCCTCCCTCATACTTCTTTCTCTTATAGATACCTTCTTTAGTCATTAAGGATGAATAAGATAATAGATTTAACAACATGAACAACAATATCCAGCAAGCATGCATAATTTAAAGATTACATTAAATGATAATTAAATATACACAGTGGAAATACATTCATACACATGTAGATGATAATTAAATTACAAAGTGAAAATGCATTCATACACAGGTAGGGATATCACAACATAGAGAACTTATCTTTATGAAAGATGACACCAACTGGCTGCAGACCAAGGACATTCCACCCAACCGTAGACACCATTGCTCCAATATCTCAACAACAGTGTCACCCCCGAGGCAGGGCTATGAATCCATAAGGACGGTTCCAGAGTGTACTTGGGTTCCCAAACCATTCATCTCTCAAGCTCTCATAKGTTTCTAGACACCCACAACAATCCAAGTACCCATCTCTCTTCTACCCAGCCTGTGCCACCCGAGAGAATGGACCTCCACCCTTCTCTTCCATGCAGTCCCTTGGGCAGTCCTTCTCCTTCCTTCCARGGATTCCAACACAACTAGTCCACAATCTCAATGTTGGAACTCTCATGACTCACAGTTGTGGGAAAAACAGGGCACAMGCCAATGCATTTCAKACATGCAGACCCCAGGTCATGGCTGGATCACACCAACGACCACTACAACCAACTATCTCATGTCTAATTCTTCAACAACTCCATTTCCTTTCTCTTTTMCAACCAAGACACAGGTGAKGATGGGTTGATGAATGGGTCAGAGAGTGCATGGGAGTTCATGCAAGGGAGTGTGTGAGGGAAGAATGAGTGAGTGAACGAGAAATCAACGACCAAGTCATCAGTCCAAGCCCCCCATCAGACCAACGATGGGTTTAAGTAACCTCGTGGGGAAAACAAGAACCTCCTGTCCTTCCCCAAGAAGTTCACATAACTGATCCCCTCCCTTTGACAAAAAGGGTAATAAGAAAATAGGAATAACACTTAGTCCATCAATCTCCCTCTCTTGTGGAATCATAGCCCCCTATAACTCTAGTCCTTGTCTGTCTAGCAACAAACAATGTGTTTATTATTATTAATGATAAAAAAATTACATTTTTTGGGCATAATGGCCCTTCAATAATTGTCTGGGCACTCTGTCCTCTCAGCATTGTAACAATGCATTATTTAAAATGGGGGTTCAAAACCTGGGGTGTTACAAGAAAGAGGAAAGGAAGTTCTCAGAGGGACTTGAGCAAAGTCAGATGTTATTGTTGTAACTATTTGGGACACCTTGATTCTCATTGTCCTAAGAGGGAGAAGAAGAAGAAGCAACCAGAGGGGCCTGAGATGGCTACTACAACAACCATGGAGGACTTTGCTTCCAAGTATGATAGGGAATTTTCTTTAGTTACCCTAGTTTCCAGTGTTAGTAGCATAAGTTTCAGAGGTGATATCAGATGGGTTGTGGATAGTGGTTCCTCTTTCCACATGATAAGAATCTGGAAAGTAATTATAATTATCATAGAGACAGTTCCTCACCAGCATGTGGTAAATCAAGGTGGTATGGCGTGCGTTGTACATGGAATTTAAAGGGTTATATTCCAACTCGAGTATGGAGAATTCCTAGAGCTTTATGGAGTTCTCTTTGTTCCAGGGTTGTAGTTTAACTTTCTCTCAGTCTCAACCTTGGAGGATGTAGGATATTGTACATTTTTCAAGAGGGAACATGTCTTTATCTATAGGGAGGGAGCGAACCGAGTGGAACTACAACTAATCGGTGATCGAGTGGACAAGTTGTATATGTTGCAAGGACAACCTTTAGTGTATGATTCAATGTCGGATGAGGAGCATGAGGAGGCTCATGAGACTGCGGTGGGCCCAAGGATTCAGTCTTGCATTCTGAGAGAAGAGAGCGAGTCTCTTCCAAGCACCAACAAAAGGCTCAGCTGGTGTGGTCACACCATTGCTCAGAATGGAGTGGATTCTTTGAGGAGCTCAGGGTTCCAGGTAGCTGTCAGGAGAATATATTCTAGTTTGAGTTCTATGTAGGTGTTAAGGATGGCTCTAGGTTCATAGGGAGCTCCTACTGAGCACAGTGTGATGGGACGAGATGATGGAGATGGTAGCAAGTACATCCCTCACTAAGAGGGAGTGTTATCTTTTTAGCTTGAGAGGTACTCTGCCTGTTTTGTATTTTATGTGGATGTTACCTTCTCTTGACACTACTAGGCACTTAACATTGTAATGGGTTTTCATAAAGTTGTAAAGTGGTTCTTTTATTAAAGTGACTTTTTAATAAAGTGTACCTTCTAATTTCAAAGTAACTTTATTTCATAGAGTTCACTTACGTAATAAAGTGAAACGTACTTTAATATTTTAAGTGATTTATTTTGGAGGGAATAAATCATGGCCCTTGATCTTGTAAAGGCAAGATTAGATCTTGAACTTTGGATTTAGAGTTGGGGAAGGTGAAAAGACACTTTGGAGGGAAAATGTCATTTTCATATTTATAAAAGAATGGAATGGGTGGTGTGCAAGACACATTGAGAGAAGGAGATTCAGAGGTTTATTGGTAAGCTAGAGTGAGGAAAGAGGTTAGCAAGGAGGAAACGTTTTCCAATAGAGCTAGGGCACAAATCCCAATGAGGGATTTTTGTTTTGGTGTGTTGCTGTGTTTTTGCTGGTACATGCCTTAATGTATGGATCCGTACATGTCGTACAACAAAAAACTTGGGCACATAAATTGAGGCATCTTGCTGCATGATTTTCGAGGTATATTTTTGGAGTTTTTTGAAGGAGGTCAATCGTACATGAAGAGGGTAGAAAATCTTGTTCTGGACACATTTTACGAGGTGTAGGTTTCAACAAATCTTTACAGTTGTACAGACTGTGGCACAAATTTCAAGATAGATTTTGGTGGCATAGATTTTGTGTTGTAAGTGGTTTTTCTCTTGGATGGAAAAGTTTTATTGTTGTTGTTATGTACTTCCTTGAAGCTGAATAATAGAATCTCTCTCTCTCATTGGGTTTCCCCACATTGGAGTTTTCCCTAGCATTTGCCTAAAGTTTTTAGTTATTCATGGGTGATTGAATGTTGATCATTTTATTTCTTTCTGTTGCATAATTACTTAGACATGTGTATTTCTGCTTATGGTAATTTATGAATGTGAGTTTTAGAAATTTCAGAGTTCATGCAAGAGAGTTATCTCTAGGTTGCTAAGTGTATGACAGAATATTAGCTTACTGGTTCTTGTCATTAAAATTTACCCTTAGCACCTAAATTCAATTATTTGTTTGATTTTCCATAAGACCCTTAAACTCTTTTAACCTCTCAAAGAGTTCATATTTCTTCGAGAGGAAATATATACATGTATTTCTCTAGAATTCAACTATAAATGAGACATAGTACACATACTTTCCTAGTGATGGAATTGATACAAGTCCAAACACATCACTATGCACCAATTGTAAAATTCCTTCTGGCCTCGATGCACTAGAGGGGAATCTTACCCGATTCTTCTTCCCATATACACAATGTTCATAGAAATAAAAATAGAGAAAGAGAGAGATTCGTCAAACTTCAACCATACCTTTACCATCTAGTAGTCGAAATCCCTTCTCTTCAATACGTCGCAGTCTTTGATGCCACAATATAGTCTTTTCTCCAGAGACTATAGGAGTTTTTTCTTCTTTGATTCCAATATCAGGAACAATGGAACTATTACACCCATCACTAATAGTGATTCCCTACATTTTATATAAAGTTCCAGACCAACCTCCCTTCAACAACACCTTTTTTCCTTGAACCATACTATAGGTTTAAATTTCTCAAACATAATTTTTACCCCTGCATCATCCATTTTTCTTACAAGAATAAAATTTATGTCCAATCCTAGGATGTGAATAACACTAGGGAGTTTTCTATTCCTTCCATCAATGATATTCCACTTGATTTTTCCTCGTCCTATGATTTTAGTTATTAAGTCATCACCTAGGAAAATGTTACCTCCATCATACATTTCATATTCACAGAACTACTCCCTATGGGGAGGAATATGAAAGGATGTCCTTGAGTCAACCAACCATGCCTCGTGATATACATGTGTTCTTGAAGAATCCAAGTACACATCCCCTCATTATTATATGGAGGATTTTCCTTTTGTAAAAGGAGCATCTTCAGATCCCTTCCATGTCCCAACATGTTTTAATCTACATTGTTTCTTGTAGTTTAATTTTTTTTCACATCTCCAGTATACCTTTGCAAACTTTCAGGCAGATTTAGATATACCCTTATATTTGGATCTCCCACTTTAGGATTTAGATCTATTTATTTCCAAGGAGAATCCTCTTTCCTTTTGCAAATAATGCATTTGTGCTATGTCCTTCCATGTTCTTCTGCATCATCTCCTTCGAAAACAAGGATGAGACCGCATCATCAAAACTTAATGCAGTTGTATTGCTACCTATTTCCACAACTAGACTATCCCATGAGTCTCATAAATATCAAAATAAACTCATACACTTATCTTCATTGGAAATCTTAATATCGACAAAAAATAGTTGAATTACCACAATATTGAAGGTGTCTAGATTCTCTGTCATCGAGTCTTCATTTTTCATCCTCGGGTTATACAACTTCTTCCATAGGAACAATTTGTTTACCAGGGTGTTTGAGTGATACAAATCCCCTAACTTATCCCATGATTCCTTTGTTGTATCTTCCATAGCTAATTATATTGAATCTAAGAGACACAACCAGATTTTACTCTAAACCTTTTGATCCAACTTTTACAATAATTTTTGTGACATTCCTACACTTGCAGTACCTGGATCCACAACGATCCATTGATGTTTGTCCACAAAAAAATATTTCATCTTGAGATTCCATAGCTGAAAACTTTTCCCATTAAATTTCATGATCTCTATTTTCAAATTGATTTCAATTTCTTTTCACATTAAGAATGGATACTATAGATCTCCAACTGTAACAAGGTTTACCACAAACCTTAGTCAAAACTCCTCACCACATAAGAGTCCCTCTGAAGCCAATAATTGATCTGATACCACATGTAGATTTTAACATTGTCTAATTAATTACTACAAACATATTCGTAATAAAAATATAAAAGATACAATGGCACACACACACACACACATTACACATATATTTTACCTTTGAAACCCAAACCAGGAAAACCAACAACATGTTTAGCACTGCACTTATAATATTCTATTGATCATGTCTTCATTGTTTACAATATAATACATATATAGGATCCCAYGGTATCCAAAACACGTAATTCATTGACATAGATTAGTCAACAATCTTAACCACTTAACCGGAATTAAAAAACCATCAACAAAAACAAGGTGTGAAAAAAACAATAAAAATAGACACAAAAAATGAACAAATTTCGGGGATCCTACCCTGAAGCCCCCCTAAGTCTAATTTTGCAAAGAAAATAACACATATCAAGCTACCAATTTATTTCCATAATACATAATCCATATATCTATTCTCTTAAGATATGTCTCAAAGATCACATAAGTGAGATGAATAACTTCATATTTGTACAGACATTTTTTTTTCTAAATAAAAATCACTATGATCATATCAATTTGATAGATATACATATCTCATTCCTTGATCTATACCAACGATATACCTAGTGATATTATCTACATTTGATTTTCCTAGACTATCTTAGAAATTGGAGAAATTGTGCTCTTAAAGGTTCGAACTTCTCGAATAATGAGGGACTATCCAAGTTTTTGTCATCATAATGGTTTATTTTGAAGGGCATATATTGAAATTTGAGAAGAACTAATATCATAGTAAAACATCATTACAAAACCATGGTGTATGCACTCACTGTCTATGATTTTCATTCTAGAAGTTTGCCCATATACCACATCTGGTTTCCAGTGTTTTGGTTGGAAAGTGCATCGATTGTGGTGTACTCTTTGTTATTGATTAAACTATAAATACACTTTAGTATATCATCCATTGGTGAGGATGATTGAAATGTCATATAAAATTTATTTGTATTTTTGTGACTATGCCCTTTACTAAAGAAGAGTGAGGATGCTTGAAAAATTATCTATTATTTGTATTTTTGTGACTATGCCCATTACTAAAGGAGTGAGGATGCTAGAAATTTTTGTTTGTAAAGCATATTAACAAAAAAATCAAAAATAGTTTTGAAAATATTGAAAAAATGAAATAGTGAAGGTTTCTATATGTATGTATTTGGGCACAACATTATTATGGTAAGAAGAATATCATAATAAGATCAAAATTTTATTTCTCTCCTTGTATTAGAAATGGAATAAAGGGTTCTAAGGATAGTTGTACTTATGTGTGATTGTGCATAATATATTGGATGCTTATGTTATGTTTTTGTCTATTCTTTTGACACTCATTTAATTTGGCAAGAAAATCAACTACACATCGCTCATGTGTTCATGAAAGATAATGATGATTGTAACTAGGAATTAAAAGCATGTAATGAGAGAGAAAAGTGTCCCTCTATTATTTTGAAGCATTAAATTGATCACTCGATTATAAACCATTGAAATTGAACATTGAATTGTATAAAGGTTAAAATGCCAAAACCCTTTCAAGTCAAAAATTAATTGTGAATGATATCACCAAGACCTAACTAAAATTTGAATAAGGAGAGCAGGTGAGTCATCAAATTCAAGTCATTGTAATAATACTTTAGGGTGGATGATCAGTAGTAACTAACTCCCTAATGGGACATAAAATCAAGGAAGCATCGTATACAAGAAACAAGTGCAAGCGAGCGAGCACAAACGAGTGTGACAAGCCATTGTGACAAGCGAGTGTGAGAAAAATGAAAATTGGGTAAAGCATGGAAGTTTACAAAATGCCTCTCATGAAATCAAGGAATTGGAAGAGTAAAACCATGAATTGAAAAATCGAAATAAAACACTTGAGTGGATATTAATACAAAAGAAAAACATAATTGATCACATGGTTGATACAATATATACAACAAATGGTATTATCCAAAAGGTTGATGAAAGTTGTGACACACAAGATATAATAGAGAATATTGATGCAACATGTGATATAGAAGAGCTAATAAAAAATATTGATGAAACATGTGATACAAAGGAGCTTATCCAAAATTTTGATGCAGCATGTTATACAAATGAGATCATACAAAAAATTGATGCAACTTGTGACACACAAGGAATAATACAGATGGTTGATGTTAATTGTGATATAAAATTCATGATAGTTGGTACAAAAGATACAAAAGATATGTAATATTCCATTCAATTGATGGAGGAAATATTTATCAAAGATGAATCCCAAGAAGAAGAAAAACATTATAGCAATATTACTAGCAAAAGTAAATTCCAAGAAATGAAAGAACAACGTCAAGATTCATAAAATGATCTTTCCCATATGGTTTTCGGATCTTGAAAAGAGTTGTTGTTAAACAAAGATCCACATGGCTTAGGATATGAAAAAGGAAACATCTTTCATATCCTATATTACTCCAAACCACTTTAGTTTGTGACTGTAGGATTTCTTGAAGAAGTGAAGAATATTGATAATATGTGTCAACATTTTTATATATTTGGTCACTTGGAGATGTAGTTTTTTTATCTCCATCCTTGTCTTCATTGTGGGAAAAAAAATCACCTATCTGAAAAGTGTAGAAAGAAAAATAAGAGTAATAAAAAAAAACATTATGGATGGATAAATTCATGGAGATGGAATCAACAAGTGAAGGAGCTCCATAAGTCTCACTGTCTAGTTAATACAAAGGTAAAGCCATAGTTTCATGGAGAAATAACAAAAATAAAAAATATTTCAAACAACTATTCCAAATGATTTTAGGCATGATCCAGGTCCAATTGTGAAATTAAAACATAAATCAAAGATGGTACTCTCCACATATCAAGGGGGGGAGAAAATTGATGAAAATGATACTCTATTACACCTTCAAGGGGGAAATGAACATGGTTAATGGTAAACCAATAAAAACAACACATAAAAAATACAAAGTTCAAGCCTAGATCCCTTCAACCATGAATCATTAAATAATGGAAGAATCCAAAGCTAAAACTTGGATCCCTTCAACCAACTTCAACAAACTTCTCACCTTGTACCTAACAAGGGGGAATATCATATATCAATGATGATAGTTAAGATTGAATATTTGAAGTCCTAGCAATCATAAAAATAAATCAACATTTTGGAATTCTAGCATAACAAATGGTCTCCTCAAATCAATAAACTATTGAAATGATAATCAACATAATGGGAATGTTTATACACGTCGATTGTTCACTTCTAGATGAACTATTCAACATCGAGATATTGGCAGTTTTTTTAGGCATATCTTCATCGAAGCTCATTTTAGTGGTTTCATAATGAAGATCATACCAAATATTGTTTCCTTACTGGTACAATTATTTAGACTTTTGATTGAGGGGGGGAATGTTAGATTATGAGTCCCTAGATAATAAAAAAGTTTGAGAACACTTACTTGTGTGTTGTAATCCTTATCTATTGACAAGGTGTTGTCATTATCAACTAATGAGTTCTCAATTAGATATAGATATATAAGTATTCCAATTCATGTACTATATTTCATATCATGAGATCAATACAATGTAAGAGAATGGCATAAATCATTTTCCTCCAATTATTGTCTTTTCTAGCTTGTGCTAATTCTTAACCGGTTTCATGACCTTGTTGTAGCATGATGATCACAAATATGACACAAATAATGCAAAGAAATATAATTTTCAACATAAATGACTAATTGCATTGAATTTAGGAAAACAATAAAGGACGAACTAATGAATATTTAGAATAAGTTCTAGTTTCTTAAATCTTTTCAGAATTTTCAAGAATATATATATATATATATATATATATATATATATATATATATATATATATANAGAGAGAGAGAGAGAGAGAGAGAGAGAGAGAGAGAGAGAGAGAGAGAGAGAGAATTATGCTACTAATCTCTAATTGAAAGAGAATTTTGTCAAAGTCATCATCAAACAAAATTGACATAATGAAAAAAATCGAATTGGACAGTGGAGAAATTTATATTGATTAATTGTCCAATGTTCATGGATTCTTTGTATTCACTAGTCAAGAAACCAAATGTCTCTCAAAAATAACATAATCTTTTCAATAACATTAACCCATCAACATATTGTGTTTAATTATTGCTAAATTTGATCAAATATTAATTTATTTTTTTAAATTGCTAAAGTGATCTCTGTTGAGATTTGGATACCTTAGAAAGTGGTCCCCATGTGCTTATGAGTCTCTAAGCACAAAGGGGGAAGACTTTTACCCTCATACTTTACTTTATGATTCTAATTTCACTTTGACTTAGGAGTTTTAAGTCAAAAGTGAAAT
>ML783184.1:820726-835051 GCA_009831015.1 Picea engelmannii
GTTGCAAATCTTAGATTTTAAAGAGTTAAATGTGAATATACACAGGGATTCAGAGAAATATAAAGGTGTGCCTCCCTATTGATTAATCTAAGCACAATCTATTTTACTTTCAATTTCTCTATTTTATAAGTAAAGTTTTATGAATAGATACATGAATTTAATGATGGGGCCCTTTTTCTATTTTTAAATTTCTCTCGAAAGGTATTCGAGTTCTAATCTATGTGTGTATTACTTCGGTTACATACAAATTTTATACATACTTCATAGAATCTGTTTAAAATACAAGTAGTAGTGGAGTCTTTGGCCTATGATACTCCAACTGTAATATTTTGAACAATGTCCGATTGAATACAAGGGTTGACTTTCTAAGATACTTTGAGTTCATCATTATGTTTTTGTAGTAAATAAGAATGCATTATTTTTGTCTATTCTCTGTTGTGTTGTACATATTTGAATAGTAATTCAACATATTTATATAATTCAATGGTCAATAGGAATATAACAATAGTTATCATTCCTTTATGCATGATGATGCAGGAGCATCGTATAAAGCCCAAGTGTGTGCCTAAAACCGAGGAGACAGCTGGATGTGGAGATGACATTAAATACATTTTTGTGAAAACATTGTGAATTTTCAAAATCTGAAACATTAATGTAATGGATGGGAGGAAAGTGCAGTTGCATTTATGCCTCAAAGATCCAAACTGATTTTGGAGCATATGTTCCTATTCGTCGGATGTAATAGGAATTTATGTGTGTTTAATGCAAGTAGGTAGATTTAATTTAATAGATTAGACAATTTAGGAGCATGGGAGGGAAAACGAATGATAGACACCCTCAACCCTTGCATCATTGTAACATAATTCAGATTTCGTAAGCTGTAGAGCTGCAAAGGAGAATAGAGAATTTTATGCATTCTAGTTGTTGTTATTTACCATGTATAGGAGCACGGGAATTAATAGAAGAAAGCTTTGATTCCATTCTACGTGCTTGTTATGGTTGTTGGAACCACCTGTTGAATGGTATGTTGCAGGCTATTTTATATTCTATGTGTGCATTTTATTTCCATGAAATATGTGTGTGTATTCTCTAGAATTCTATGTTTAATGTTTGAATTCTAGATAAGGGGAGAAAGAGTTTCAGTTTTTTCTCTTTCTGAGAACTCCTGCAAAGAGCGCAGTGGAGGGTCCGCAAGGAGTGCGTCGACGAGGCTATGAGTTTCATCTTAGAACCCTTAGAGGAGATTCAAATAGTTTTTTTACAGGCCAAAGTGCAAGGTTAGCTCAGAGCCATGCAAGGTGTGCGTAGGTAGAGTGAGGTCTGAAATTTTACCAACTCAAGAGGGAGATTGAGAGACTGGTGCTATAAGAGGTGCACAGAGTCAGAAGACCCAAATAACCAGAGGTTATTTGAAAATTTGTCGCAAGGAGTGCGCGCAGAGACTCTTTTGGAAGCCTTTAGTTCGCAAGCAAAAGCTCAGAAGGGATAAGACCTATGAAGTGTTCAAAGGGAGGTGGAGGTCGAAATCATCTCATAGAAGTCAAGTTCAGGAGGAAGGATGCCACATCATTTGATAAGAAGTCCTCATGGAGCTGGAAACAGACGATGGAATCGCTTCAAGGAGAAGTGTCGAAGTTTCATGGACTGTCGGATCTGATAGACCAACAGAGGGATTAAGACTGAGTGTCTTGCGACACCCATAAGTTCAGGAGGAGTGGTGACAGTTAGATCTAGATCAACGAAGATCGTTGATCTCGTATGTGAATTCACATATCAGAATTCGAGGAATGGAGTGACCAGTGGTTTGGGTCGAGTGTTATGGATTTCCAATGGCAAAATCCCGATACAATGAGGGTCATTGGATCGAGGGAGGGACACACTCGTTGATCTCATCGAAAGCATGATTTCGGAGTTGGGGATTTGTAGAGGGAGAGGAATGATTGTTCGTTGTTCTCTCAAGTTGCAAAATATGAAGACTTGTGCAAATAGGTGGCAAGGACCCACCCTATAAGCAGAGTAAACATAGGTGACAAGTGACACGTGCTCGTCGCTTGGGGTGGAGTCAATCTTCGTTGACATATCACATTTCGGGGATTCGCAATGGAAGAGCACGAGAATTTGGCACTCCAACTGGTGAATTCGCAAGTTGTGAAAGGTGCTTGCGTAAGGATTAGCTGTGATCATATTGGAAAAGGAGATGAAGAGGGGGCTTACACTTTAATCCCATTCACAATTTTGATTTTCGGCTATTGCCAAGAGATGTGGCATTGCATTCGAAGTGCCCAACTCGCGAGACCCGAAATCCTTTGCGGGATTAAACAAGGAGTTTAGTTAACCCTTGTCGAGGTTTAGAGAAGATTCTGTGTGGATCTTGGCCTGAGGGTAGAAGGTCTGCACCAGTTGTGGTATCGGAGCCCAGAACAAATTCTTTTCTTTCTACAATAGAAAGAAAGGAGGAATTTTACATCCATGCCGTCGAGAAGAAGAGAAAGGCCCATACCTGATCCAGTAGTGGAAAGAGAAATGCATGAATTACGTGCCAGAATTGATGCTATGGAGACAACATAGAGGAGAAAAGTTTACGCTAAGGATATCAACAAAGATGAAAGTGAAAATGAAGCTGAAAATGAAGGAGAAGAAGTTGCAGTCGAAGATGCTACAGAAGAACGCCTATTTAGGTTTGTTGCAAGGATAGGTGCTAGGGAAAAAATGGACATTCTAATGTATGAAGGAAACCTAGATGTTGAAGAGCTTCTAGACTAGATTAGAGATCTAGAAAAACACTTTGACTACGAGGATGTCGAGGAAGACAAGAAAGTCAAACATGTCGTTACTAGACTTAAAGGGCATGCAACACTGTGGTGGGATGAACTACACGCTGATAGACATTGCAAGGGAAAGCAGAAAATCAAGAGTTGGGACAGAATGGTCCCAAAAATGAAAGCCAAGTTTATACCCAGGGATTATCAAATAAATTTGTTTCAGAGGATGCACAATTTGAGACAAAAGTTGATGTCAGTGAAAGAATACACTAAAGAATTCTATAGGATAAACATCAGAGCAGGTCATCGGGAAAGCGATGATGAGAAAGTTGCTAGGTATATGAATGTTCTATGATATGACATCCAAGATGAGATGAGCATCATAACCATCCGAACCATAGAAGATGCTTATCAGATGGCTCTAAAAGCTGAAGAGAATCTGAGATGAAAGAAAGGTCAAAGAGGCCGAGGCAGAAGTCAAAGAAGAGGCGAGACAATTGCCCAGGATAGAACTCAGAAGCCTAAAGAAGAGGGAAAGAAACCGCAACCTCAACCTGAGAGAGGAGGAATCTCACAGGGGAGGAAGTATGCAGATAGAAATACTTTTCCTCAAGTCAGAGGAAGAGGAAGAGGCAGAGGAGGTAAAGTAAAATGCTTTGTCTGTGGAAAAATCAGACATAATTCCTATGAGTGTCCAGATAGGAATAAATATGATGGTGAAACTCACATTGCCGAAGCTCAAGGATGGAATGTTGAGGCAGAGGACACTGAGGGCGGAAGATCTTTGATGATGCGGAAATTTCTCTTGAAACCGGAGAAGGAGCCAGAGAACCCAGCCCAAAGAAATAGTCTATTTCGGACTACTTGCAAAACCAAATACAAGGTATGCAAGGTCATAGTGGACAGCGGTAGCACAGATAATCTTGTATCTATGGAAATGGTGGAAAAGCTGGAGCTAGAGACTATTGCGAATCTAAGCCCATACAAAGTTTCGTGGCTACAAAAAGGACATCAGGTAAATGTCACTAAACAGTGTTTAGTTGAATTTAAAATAGGAGGATATAAATATGAGATATTATGTGATGCCATTCCCATGGATGTTTGTCATCTATTGTTGGGTAGATCGTGGAAATATGACAAAAATGTGGTGCATGATGGGAGAAAGAACACGTAAACTTTGGAGAAAAATGGTAGGACGCACATGTTGCTGCCAATTAAGGATAAAGAGGTGAAAACAGAGATAAGCAACACTGTACTTTTCATGAGTGGGAAGGAACTTCTTAAGGAAGTCAAGAATAAGGAAGAAACACAATTCATTTTGGTTAGGAAGCCCAGAATTGTTTTGAACATCACTAGGATAGATGATTTACCAGAAGAAATCGAGGAGTTATTGGAAGAATTTGCTGATATAGTCATGGATGAACTACCTTGTTCATTTCCACCTATCAGGAGTATAAGCCATCATATCGATCTTATACCTCGAGCCAGTTTTCCAAACAAAGAAGATTACAAGTTGATGCTGCAGGAGAATGAAGAAGTTAAGAGATAGGTCCAGGACTTAATGGACAAAGGATTGACTTGGGAGAGCTTGAGTCCATGCGTTGTTCCAACAATGCTCAGCCCAAGGAAGGACAGTGGTTGGATAATGTGTACATACTCAAGGGAAATCAACAAAATTACCATCAGGTACAGGTTCCCATTGCCAAGGATGGATGAATTGATGGATTGCTTGAGTGGAGCAACGTTTTTTTCAAAGATTGATTTGAAAAGCGGATATCATCATATTAGAAGGAGAGAATATGATGAATGGAAGACAACATTCAAGACGAATGAAAGGCTGTATGAATGGATTTTCATGCCATTTGTCTTGACGAATGCACCTAGTACTTTCATGAGGTTGATGAACAAAGTCTAGAGAGATTTCATTGGGAAATCTGTCATTGTATATCTTCATGATATATTAATTTTCAGTAAAACTGAAGCAGATCATTTGAAGCATTTAGCTACAGTGATGAGAAGGTTACAACAAGAGAAATTGTTGATCAACATGAAGAAATTGTCATTTATGAGGACATAACTCATTTATTTGGGTTTTGTTATCTCTGCCAATGAACTGAAAATGGACCCGGAAAAGATAAAGGCGATTAAGGATTGGCCATTGCCAAGGAGCATCTTTGAAGTTCAAAGCTTCCATGGTTTGGATAGCTTCTACAAGAAATTAATCTGAAACTTCAGTGGAATTAGCACACCAATGATGGATATGGTGAAGAAAAGACATAAATATTTTCACTGGACGGAAGAAGCAGAGAAGAGCTTCAACTTCCTGAAGGGGAAGATCACTGAGCAACCAATTCTGGTTTTGCCAGATTTCAGCAAGACATTCCAAGTCAGGTGTGACGCAAGTGGATTTTCCATTGGAGCGGTCTTAAGCCAAGACAACAGGTCGGTCGCATATCTTAGTGAAAAACTGAATGAAGCAAAGATTAAGTACTCAATGTATGACAAAGAATTCTATGCAGTCATACAAGCGCTAAAGAAATGGAGACACTATTTGGTTCCAAAAGAGTTCGTTTTGTACAACGATAATCACGCTTTGCGATTCGTGATTCAACATGAGAAGTTGAACCAAAAACATGCTAAATGGGTTGAATACATGCAGAATTTTACTTTTGTGATTAAGCATATTTATGGAACTGCTAACAAAGTTGTTGACGCTTTGAGAAAAAAATGTTTTCTTATGAAGGAATTTAGAGTTAAGACTTTGGGTGCTGATAACCTCAAAGAAATGTATAGGGATGATCCATATTTCAAAGAGGCATATGAGGCGTCAAAGAATCCAATTCTTAGGGATAGAAGCCAATGGATAGAGTACATGATCCAGGATGGACTATTGTTCAAGGGAAATTAGCTATGTATTTTGAAATGCTCCATGAGGGAGAATTTGCTGAAGGAAAAGAACAACAGAGGATTGTTCGGACATTTCGGTCATGACAAACCGTTCTCAAAGTTGAATGGCTCATATTAATGGCCAGGGATGAGGACAGATGTGAAGAAATTTGTGGACAGGTGCAGAATCAACCATTACCCATACCCGAAAGGCCGTAGGACGTAGTGAGCATGGATTTCATATTAGGACTGCCAAGTTCACAGAGGGGATATGATTCAATATTTGTAGTGGTAGACATATTTTCAAAGATGGCACATTTCATACCATGCTAGAAAACTAGTGACTCAACTCATATTGCGAACCTGTTTTTCAAGGAAGTCGTCAGACTTCACGGCTTGCCAAGGAGGATCGTTTCTGATCAAGATACCAAGTTCGTAGGACATTTCTGGAGGACCTTATGGAAAAACTTGGGGACGAACTTTTCTTTTAGCTCATCGTATCATCCTTAGATGGATGGACAGACAGAGGTCATGAACATGAGCTTGAGATATTTGTTAAGGAGCTTAGTGACTAAACACCACAGTCAATGGGATCACATTCTGCCACAGGCGGAATTCTCTTACAATGATTCACTCAATAGAAGCACAGGGCAGAGTCCATTCCAAATTATATAT
Source organism: Picea engelmannii (assembly GCA_009831015.1). Classification (NCBI taxonomy): domain Eukaryota; kingdom Viridiplantae; phylum Streptophyta; class Pinopsida; order Pinales; family Pinaceae; genus Picea; species Picea engelmannii. The sequence goes on from ML783184.1 coordinate 827,050, forward strand.
GGAATTCATCCAAGAGGAGTCTCTTAATTGAAAGATTCAGAAGAAGATGAATTCAGGAGTGCTAGTGCAGAGGACTTTGCAGAAGGAATGAAGGAGCTTCATAGCAGAATCAAGGAGCGATTGTAGAATTTGAGTAAAGAGTACAAGCGTAGAGCAGATCAACACAGGAGAGAACTTCAATTTGAATTTGGTGATTTGATTCTTGTGCATTTGAGGAAGGAAAGGTTCCCAATGGGAACACAAAACAAGTTGAAGATGAAGAAAATTGGACCGTGCAAGGTCATAACAAAATTTGGGGCAAACACGCATGAGATTGAATTACCCGATGGGGTCAGAATTTCACCGATATTCAATGTCGTGGATTTTTACCCTTACAGATCTGAAGAAGAAAGAGCAGAAGATGAACAAGAAAATATTCAATGGACAAAACAAATGCCTGTAGTTGAAAATCCACAGATAGAAAGAATAACTGACAAGAGGATTAGCAAAAAGACCATTAGAAAAGAGTATTTTGAATACTTGGTCAAGTGGAAAGGACATCCAATTGAAGATGCCAGCTGGGAGAATGAAGCAGAAATTTGAAGACATGGACAAACCGTGCAAGAGATCATGAACAGGAGTTCATGAAAATTTTCAAGCGAGGCAATATGATGCAGGAGCATCGTATAAAGCCCAAGTGCGTACCTAAAACTGAGGAGACATTTGGACGCGCAGATGCAATTAAATACATTTTTGTGAAAACATTGTGAATTTTCAAAATCTGAAACATTAATGTAATGGATGGGAGGAAAGTGCAGTTGCATTTATGCCTCGAAGATCCAAACTGATTTTGGAGCATATGTTCCTATCCACCGGATGTAATAGGCATTCATGTGTGTTTAATGCAAGTAGGTAGATTTAATTTAATATATTAGACAATTTAGGAGCATGGGAGGGAAAACGAATGATAGACACCCTCAACCCTTGTATCATTGTAACATAATTCAGATTTCGTAGGTTGTAGAGCTGCAGAGGAGAACATAGAATTCTATGCATTCTAGTTGTTGTTATTTACCATGTATAGGAGCACGGGAATTAATAGAAGAAAGCTTTGATTCCAATCTACGTGTTTGTTATGGTTGTTGGAACCACCTTTTGAATGGTATGTCGCAGGCTAGTTTATATTCTTTGTGTGCATTTTATTTCCATGAAATCTTTGTGTGTGTGCTCTAGAATTCTACGTTGAATGTTTGAATTTTGGATAAGGGGAGAAAGAGTTTCAATTGTTTCTCTTTCTAAGAACTCCTGCAAAGAGTGCAGTGGAGGGTCCACAAGGAGTGCATCCATTAGGCTATGAGTTTTATTTCAAAACCCTCAAAGGAGATTCAAATCATGTTTTTATAGGCCAAAGTGCAAGGTTAGCTTAGAGATGTGCAAGGTGTGCACAGGCTGAGCGAGGTCCAGGATTTTACCAACTCAAGTGGGATATTGAGAGACTGTTGTTGCAAGAGGTGCACAGAGTCAGAAGACCCAAATAACCAGAGGTTATTTGAAAATTTTCCACAAGGTGTGCGCGCAAAGACCCTTTGGAAGCCTTTAGTTCGCAAGAAAAATATCAGAAGGGGTAGAACCTCTGAAGTGTTCAAAGGGAGGCGGCGGTTGAAATCGTCTCACAGAAGTAAATTTCAGGAGGGAGGATGCTACAAGATTTGACAATAAGTCCTCGTGGAGTTGAAAATGGATGGTGGAATCTCTCCAAGGAGAAGTGTCGAAGTTCTGTGGACCGTCAGATCTTATAGACCAATAGAGGGATTAAGACTGAGTGTCTTACAACACCCAGAAATTCAGGAGGAGTGGTGACCGTTAGATCCGGATCAATGGAGACCATTGATCTCATATGTGAATTCGCGTATCAGAATTCGGCGAATGGAGTGACCAGTGCCTAGATCTTACTTAGGAGAGACTGGGACTGCGAATGTCTTCTTGGTCGGTAATTCTGAATTCCTTTCTTATATTTTATTTGTGAAACATGGTTTCCTTCGAAAACCCATCACTCTGGAGTCTTGTCGCGAATTCTATGTCTGTTATTCTTCTTCTAGACTCTATACCCTTTTCCTTTAGTGTAAACAAATTCACCGGCCTCCATACAAAGTGGGTTCTAACTATCGAATACATTTTTTTTAAGGGGAAAGGAAAGAGGTTCTGTGTGTGTGATGAATTTAAAATCTATGGTTAAATTGACAACATTTGTTTTCCTTTCCATCATATTGATTCTGTCTGTGGGCACAAATTTCTAGAGAGAAATAGTTCTGTTTTAATTTTTGAGAAAGTGTTTTCTTTCGCCAAAAGACATTTGAACAAAAATATTCTTTATATCAGTAAGATTTCATGTTGTATCACGATGCTTTTAAGATCTAGTTGTGCCAGTCTCTGAATTAGTTTATAAATGGCGTTTCTTCGGGAGTAAGATTTGGATTACTATCTAATGGTGGGGCCCTGTTGTATGCAAGGGTACCCATTAGGACTCTATCATCCCATCTCCCCCTTTCAAGCCACCAAACAGAGCTTCAACTATGTCGCGAAAGGAAAGGCGACCCCATCCCTCGAGTTAAGTACAGACTCTCTTGAATATATCTTGGCAACTTTTATTTCTCTTTCCTCTGTTTTGGACTCTGTTGTGCGTTTTCTCAATGATCTTCTTGATTACCACTTTTCTTATGCGGTTATTAATTTTAAATCTCTGCGTTTTCTTGCAGGGTTTCTTCCTCTCTGAGATTCCTAGTTTTACGAGGGCTTTGGATCCCATAAAAGGTATTAAGTTTCCAAGATAGGGCTTTGTTAAGGTCAGGCAACAACAATGTCTATCTTAGGATTACACTTTCTGAATCTTTTAAGTTGGACGAATGATTTAATCTTTGTAATTGGTTTGTCCGGATAAAGGGGAGGAACTTCCATTTTTCCAACACCCGATAGGGTGTTACCTATCGTGGCTGGGTACATAATATTTACTGTTATTTTGATTTTTTTGGAACTTTAGACAAGTCAAGCATGATTATACATATATGTCTCCACTGGGATTTGTCTTACTTGTATAATGCCAAAATAATAATTCCTTGGTTTGGCGAAGTGCTCGACCGTATATAAAATTACTTTGGTTATTATTAGAGTTCTGGTCTGATATATATATATATATATATATATATATATATATATATATATATATATATATATATGCTATGATCATTATTACAACTCAGACTATGGAATATTTACTTTGAATTTTTGTATGTTCTCTATAAGAATGGCTCGACAGTATGAGTCGTTATATTTTCCTTCGAGCAATAGATATTTTAGATACATTCGTTATTTGTTAATCGGGTTCCAAAGTTGCTTAGATTTCAAATTCACCAAACTTTACGCATTTGGTATTGCATTTGCATAATGATGTTGTATATTGTATATCACATTTGGACATACATATATAATATTTACCATTCCTGCTGCTTTAGTTTTGTTGTACAGATTTCCTAAAATTAGTGTACTTTATATAGTTATATAAATATGTAATTATATGTACATGCAACACATATGGTGCATTTTCCTGCACGCATCTTTATGAAAAAATCTTCATGAAGGGGGTGTATATTTTACTTCTAGATTTACTAGTACATGAGTTGAAACTCCTAGTATACTATAACTACCTACAGAAATATGATTATTCATAGAAGACGATATAATTGATTGCAATCGCATCATGCATAGTATTAGTTTACTCATCAGAAATAAAAGTGTGATTTAACCTAGAAGTTATCCTATTACAGGAGCAATGAAATTCTTCCATTGATACATACAATTTCATTAGTATTTACCCAGCATTATGTTCCAGCAGAAATAATCCATTCCTAATTGATGAATAGGAGGTATTTGATCAGTCTCTAATCACAGTAACATTCGACCAGGATTCATTCATAGAAATAAAATAAAATAAAAACACAGATCTACCAATGATCATAATATTTAACTAAAGAATTTGACACGAAAAGAAATTGATGATGTTTCCCCAAGTTCCAAATTCACTGAAAGACCCATGTTCCCAACGATGCACAGTGAAAGAAATGAAAGGCAAACATAATGAAGAAATCATAAGCCACATTCTCTTCCACCAACAATTTTAGAAACATATTTAGAATTTTACAGTGTCAAGCTCCAAGGTTAAACACTATGTTTTGGGAATTGTGCATAATCTCAAAGTATTATGAATCTAATTGGAGTCCCATTTTTAATCTTTTAATTTTCCATAATCTCAAAGTGTTATGAATCTAATTGGAGTCCCCTTTTTCATCTTCTAACATTAAGTCTAAATTGGAAGGGCTTATCATTCCTAGTTATGATGTCTAGTAAGTTGAATGGTAAGAAATGAAATTATTATTCAACCCAAGCTCAGATTTCCCTAACATGTCTACAGATCAACGCAAAACCTAAAAGCCTAAATTAAAAGAATTAAAGTCCAAAGATGACCCGAATGAACTGATTAAATAGATTATGTGAAGTACTGCATGGAGTGCCTTAAGACATAGCAAAGCTAAAGCATAAGACACAATATAGTGCTTTAACGCAAAACTGCCAATAAACTTTAAATGCCAAGTTATGAACTCATAGGTTCTCCCTTCAGACTTAAAATGTCATCCATTTAGTAAAATCATTTGGTATTAAAATATGGTGACAATCTTTTCCGCCACTCTATAGAGACTTGACTTCAACACATTTAGTTACATAGTCTATACAAACTAGTATGTGTTTCCATCCTTTCTGTGATGCTGGTAAACGACCAAACCGACTCATAACATTACCGAGACGGGGGAGAAAAGCTAAGTTTATTCCAAATTAATGAACGAGAAGATACAAATATATATGTCGTCATATGGTTGAAGAACGGTTTTTCAAACAATTCTAAACAGTTTGAAACTAATCACCGTTACCAGCTACTTCTCCATTATTCCAAGTCTCCTCTTTAATGGAGAAAAGATTTACACCCACACCTAACATTCTTCTAAATAATTCAAATTTGATCCTCCCAAAAGACTTAGTGAAAATATCAGCAACATTTTCACTAGTATTACAATACATTAAAGAAATGTCATTAGAGTGCATCTTTTCTGGAACAAAATGGAATTGAGTATCAACATGCTTTGTCCTTGAATGATAAACTGGATTATTTGCCAACTTGATTGAGCTCTCGTTATGCATTTTATTATAGTAGTTTTCTTTTGTTCTTCTTCAACATCTTGAAGTAGTCTTCTCAACCAAACAACTTCACAAGTTGTTGCCCACAATGCTTTATATTCTACTTCAGTGGATGACAAAGATACAATAGGTTGCTTCTTACTGCTCCATGAAACAATCCCAGATCCAATGCCTAAAGCATAACTGGTAGTATATCTTAGATCATCTGGATTTCGCCCAATCTGAATATGAGTAGCTCAACATCGAATGAATCAGTATACTTAATACCATAATCAAGGGTGCCTTTGAGATATCTAAGTACCCCTTTCTCTGCATTCCAATGGCTTTCTAGAGGTTTAGCCATAAACTGTATTGTGTTATGTCTTAAGGCACTCCCATCATTTGTGCTATGTATTGTACTATGTGAAGTACTGCTTCCCACCATCTGTCTATAAAATTTATCATTTACCTCCTTTGAACCATCATTGCAGTAAAATTTTGTGTTCGGTTACATTGGAACATAAGAATGTATACAATGATCAATTTTAAACCTCTTAAGTACTTCTATGACATATTTACCTTGAGACACAAAGGTTTGACTAGCATTTCTCCAAACTTCAAAACCGAGACAGTAAGGTAACTCACCAAGATCTTTCATTTCAAATACCTGTGACATCTTCTTCTTCATTCCACTTATCAATTTTTCTGAATTTCCTGTAATAATTAAGTCATCAACATATAAGGAAATCAATACAATGTGCCCCTTTTAATCAAACTTGGTATATAGATTTGGATCACTTTTTCTCCTCGTAAAACCCTGTTGAAGAAAGAATGAATCTATCTTCTCATACCATGACCTAGGTTCTTGTTTGAGTCCATACAATGCTTTCTTTAATTTACATACTAAATGTTTCTGATCACTTTTCACAAACCCCTCTCATTGAGTAAGGTAAACCTCCTCCTTTAACTCACCATTCAGAAAAGAAGACTTTACATCTAATTGGTGAAGCTTCCAATGGTGTTTTGTAGCTAGTGAAATTAACATTCTTATAGTGTTTAATTTAGCTATTGGTGCAAATGTTTATGCATAATCAATGCCCTCTTTCTGTGAATACCCTTTTTCCACCAATCTAGCTTTATATTTATCTATACTACCATCTGCTTTGAATTTAGGTTTGCATATCCACTTACAACCTATGGGTTTTTTATCTTTAGGAAATTCAGTCAATTCCCAAGTTCTGTTTTTCATTATAGAGTCATATTCTTCCTCCATTGCTTCTTTCCACTCTTCATGTTCATTAGCTTCATTAAAACTCATGGGTTCTATGACATTTGAAATATTACTCATTATGGCATAATCTTTATATTTTTTAGGTGGATGAACCTGTTGTGAAGATATTCTCAATTGGCTAGTGACTTCTTCGTTGTTTTGTGAAGATTATTCTTCACTGCTAGATGTATCCATATCACTTGGTGCCTTTTCTTGTTGTTACTTCTTCTCTTCTTTGACCTCCTTCTCTTCAAGAAGTACCTGCCACCCTTCATGAATGTTGTCTTCATTGTTTCCTTCTGCCTATTCATGGAAGATTACATCTCTACTTGGAAACACTTTGTGAGTAGATGGATCAAACAATTTATATGCTTTAAATTTTGAACTATACCCTATAAAAATATATTTGATGTTTTGTGAAGATTATTCTTCACTGCTAGATGTATCCATATCACTTGGTTCATTTTCCTACTATTACTCCTTCTCTTCTTTGACCTCCTTCTCTTCAAGAAGTACCTGCCACCCTTCATGAATGTTGTCTTCATTGTTTGCTTCTACCTATTCATGGAAGATTACATCTCTACTTGGAAACACTTTGTGAGTAGATGGATCAAACAATTTATATGCTTTAAATTTTGAACTATACCCTATAAAAATATATTTGATAGCTTTAGCATCAATCTTTTTCCTATTCTCCTTTGGAATGTGTGCAAAATCCTTACACCCAAACTTTGGAATGTGTGCAAAATCCTTACACCCAAATATCCTCAAATTATTAACTGTTGGTTTAGAATCATACAAGGCTTCGAAAGGAGTTTTATGATCAAGCCACATTGTTGGACTTCTATTCTTTAAGTAACCTTTCCACGAATGTGTTCTGCTGTGGAGTGTGGGGTACTGTAAATTGTTGTACTATTCCATGATCTTTGTAGTAATTGATAAAGTTCCCCAATCTGTACTCTCCCCCTTGATATGAGTGAAGGATTTTGATGGGTTTTCTTGTTTGCTTCTCCACCATGTTTTTAAATTCCTTGAAGTATTAAAAAACATCACTCTTTTTCCTGACGAAATAAACCCATGTGTATCTTGTGCAATCATCAATAAACAATAAGAAATAATAACCACCTCCTAGCGACCTTGTCTGCATTGGTGCTCAAACATTAGTGTCCACAAGTTCTAATAGATCTATTTTTCTCCTATCAGGATTAGAGGGTAATTCATCTATGTGCATATTTCCTAATGCACAACCTTCACAAGCAACATACTCATTCTTACATTGGGAGTCCTTCAACGATACTTTTTTTTTGTAATAAAAACAAATCATGATAATTAATGTGGCCATACATTTGGTGCCAAATATTTTCTGTAAGAATAGTCGCTAAAGTTAAAGTTTGATGATCATTGCTAGTGACATCCAGTTTGTATAGGCCTCCAACTCTTATTCCTGAAGCAACAGTTCTGTAATGATTCTACAAGTCCTTCACTATACAATGTGTCTTGAAGAATTCGACCTTAAAATCCTTATCTATA
>ML783184.1:855981-918100 GCA_009831015.1 Picea engelmannii
CGATTGACACCTGATGATGATACCCCAGTGGATGATTCCTTTCCTGATGAATATCTATTTGCAGTTTCTTCTCACTCACCTTGGTATGCAGATATTGCTAACTACTTGGTTGCAGGGAAGTTTCCATCACATCTATCCTACCGCGAGAAAAAAAGTATTATTCATCAAAGTGCTCGGTATAGTTGGATAAGTGGGTACCTCTTCCATACAGGAGCTGATCAAGAAATCCGAAGGTGTGTTCGAGAAGATGAGGTGTATGATCTATTGAAAGATTGTCATGATGGCCCTTGTGGAGGGCATTTTGCTGATAAAAGAACAGCATATAAAATTCTTAGGATGGGGTACTATTGGCCCTCACTCTTCAAAGATGCAAAGAAATATGTTAAGGCCTGTGATAGCTGCCAAAGAGTAGGCCAGCCTAAGCATAGATATGAAACGCCATTAAACCCCCAGGTAGTACTTGAACCCTTTGAAAGATGGGCCTTAGACTTCATAGGACCCATCAACCCTCCATCCAATCAAAAAGTTTATATACTGGTCTGCACAGACTACATGACTAAATGGGTGGAAGCCAAGGCACTCCACAGAGCGACTGAAGAAGCAGTTATAGATTTCTTATTTAAAGACATCTTCACCAGATTTGGAATGCCAAAATAACTAGTTACAGATGGAGGACCTCCTTTCAACTCTCATGGGTTCAAAGCCACCATTCAAAAATATCATATTCAACAGAGAATGACTATAGCATACCACCCCCAAGCCAATGGAAAGGTGGAAAGCACAAACAAAGTAATAGAAGACATTCTCACAAAAACAGTGAAGCGAAGTAGAAAGGATTGGTCCCACAGGCTTCTTGAAGCACTATGGGCCTACAGAACTACCTAGAGAAACACTACAGGATTTTCTCCCTATGAATTAGTTTATGGAAAGAGTGTTGTTTTTCCTATGGAATTTGAGATAAAAACCTTAAGGACTGCTTTAGCTGTCAACCTTGATCTAACCGATGCACAGACAACCAGGTTGCAGCAGCTTAATGAACTAGAGGAGAAAAGACTAGATGCCATTCAACAAACAACCATAATCCAGCAGCAAAGATCAAAATGGCATGACAAAAATATAAAAAATAAGCAGTTCCAAAAAGGTAATTGGGCCCTATTGTATGATTCCTGGTTCAAAGAATTTCAAGGAAAACTGCGTACAATATGTCTTGGACCTTACGAAGTAGACACAGTTTTCCCCAATGGAACAGTAAGGATCCTCACAATCGATGACTCCAGAACTCCGTTACTTGTAAATGGTCATCGGCTCCGTCTGTACCAACAACCTATTTCTAAATAAGATTTTAAGGCCACATGCATGGCAGACACCCATTTCCTCTTCATCGAGGGGGTTTTTACCCCTAATAGCAATTAAGTTTTTAAGATTGATTTTCTTTAGTATTAGATTAGATTAGATTTTGTTTTCTAATAATCCCTGTCAAGAAAGACCATGCTACAGTCGGTTTTGCAGATCCTCGATCGAAGCACAGCCACCAGAAGAGGACGATTTCACTTCAAAGAAACGAGCTTTCACGATGTTGAAACACCGTTGTTCAGCACTGATTAACTTTCACGATGCTGAAACACCACTGTTCATCACTGTTGACCTTCACGCTATTGAAACACCATCGTTCAACACTCTGGACTTCCTTCTGTTTCTGAGTCACCACTGTCAGCAAACCGCCCCCTTTCCTCCATTTCTGAAACACCAAACTCACACCTTTTTCCCCCACCACGGCTCGACAACCTTTTTCCCACTTCTTCACTGACGAAACAACTCCGTCCAGCAATTGTTTCGCCTTTCCCCTTCTGATGCTGAAACACCATTGCTCAACACTGTTGACTTTTTCCCCGATGCTGAAACACCACTGTTCAACACTTTTTCGTCCCACTCCCAAAACACTACAGTCCACCATTTCCTCACCATACTTCATTGACGAAGCAACTCCATCCAGCAATTGTTTCGCCTTTTCCAGTTGCTAAAACACCATTAACAACAACCCTTCATCATTCCTCCTGATGTTGAAACACCACTGTTCAACACTTTCGACTTTGTCCGATGCTGAAACACCACCGTTCAACACTTTTGACTTTTTTCTCCGATGCTGAAACACCACTGTTCAACACTGTCGACTTTTTCCGATGCTGAAACACCACCGTTCAACACTTTTGAATTTCTTCCGATACTGAAACACCATTCATCAGCAGTTCTTCATCTAGAACAATTGTTTCATTCTTATCTGTTGCTGAAACACCAGTCTTTAACCATCGTCTGTCAGCAAGCTTCTACACCCTCAGATTATAGTTCGTCCTTCTAGTCAGCAAACTCTCGACACAATCAAAGGCTCCTCCATGACAAGACTAACATGGATAGACATGATATCTTGTTGGCAGAACGAATCAAACGGTAAGGCGAGGTACGTAAATATTGTGTAATTCAGTTAGGCTATAGTTAATGAGAAAGATTTTAAGCCATTATGACCATTCAAGTGCAATTATTACTAATCGCACTTGACGGGAGGGGAAGTACACATCAAATCCGCGATACCATCATTTCATCCGATTTCACCGTCGCCATACCCATTTCACCACCTTTTCGTGCATTTAACCACTATTTCTGCATATAGTCCCTCGGAAAAACTCACTTTGTGCCAGAGCTGATACACAAACTCTCGACATTGTATCTTACTAAGCTAGTAGCCATGGGAGGAGCTGTCATACGAAATGAACCCGCTACCACAGCGTTGCTCGAACACTATTCAGCAGCATATCAAATCTTCGAGCAGGCAGGGTGGCTTAATTACTTCCGCAGGCTTCAAGGATATAATGAACAACAAGTCCTACAGTTTGTCGTCGCAGGCATCCGAATATCTGTAACAGAAGAAGACATATCAGAGGTCTCAGGCCTCCCCATTGACGACACTCGAAATTTCATCCGAAATCATATCGTCGGGGATGTCCAACAGAGCTTCTTCCTGCCTGAGGAAAGAATTGTATTGAAGGGCAAGGGCGTTCAGCTCAGTTCACTGCCACCCCCGTGGACGGAGGTCGCTAGATTCATCAAGCACTACCTGACCTGCGAAGGTCTCTATCAGGTAGTCTACCAACACGACTTTCTTCTACTTTCTCATTTAAGGCATAACAGACGGGTCAATCTTCCCTATTATTTGTTGGGTTGTTTGAAGAATATGGCACATTACTGTCGAAAGGCAAAAGATCCAACCCTGTCACTTACCCACCACCGTCTTGTTCATTTACTCATCAATAGGGGTGTTCACCAACAAAACCGTCCACTAGATAACCCACCCATAAACCCTCAACCAGCTGCCGAAATTCCCCAGGAGAAGCAACAACAAAACCCCCTAGACTTCCCCGAAGTACCCAATATCCCGCCCACAGAACCAAACAGTCCAGTCAATTCCCCTACCCCACCAAATCCACCACATACCCTACCAGAGTCATCCACTCTCGCCCTTCATATTCTTAGTGATGACTCTGAACCAGAAAATGTCGCCTGCCCTATTATTCAGGAAAGACCTCGACGAAAACGAAAATAGATTGCCCCCTTTCCACCCTTCTTGCACAAAAAGAGAACAAGAGCCTCAATGAGGCCACCCTTAATGACCACTACCCTAGACACCCCACCAATTCGACTAACACCCCGTCCACCTCCAACCTTTCCAATCCCGGGATCTTTGCCTACTCCAACCTCAGTGGCTGAAACACAAGAACCAGCCACTGATATTGAGTTATAGGAACCAGACGCCCAGACATCATTTGTTTCGAGTAAAGTAGCTGAAACACAACCAGCTACCCATACAGTGGCTGAAACACAAGAACCAGCCACTGATATTTAAATTGAGGAATCTGAGACCCCGAATGTTGCAACACTACCCTCCTCAAATCCAGTGGCTGAAACACAAGAACCAACCACTAATTTTGAAATTGAATTACAGGAATCAAAGACTCCAAATGCCGCAACACTACTCTCCCCAAGCAAAGTAGCTGAAAAACCAGCTACCCATTCAGTGGCTGAAACACAAGAACCGGCCACTGACATTGACATTGAGATTCAGGAATCAGAGATCGAGGGTGCTGAAACACTACTCTCCTTCCACCAAGAGGTTGAAACACAAGCATCCGCTGCCATTCCTGTAGCTACTCCACAAGAACCAGCTCACGAGGCTATGACTGCCACACAAGAACCAGTCACCTCTCAATCCAAACAAACAATGGCCGATGTCTTGGAAGAAAACAACTTTTTAAAGTCTCAATTGGAAGCATATCAGCAAGAATTAGCCAGGGCAAAGGAAGCATATGAAAAAGAACTAAATTTGTACACCTTAGCCCGAACAAAAAACTTGTCAGAGGAGACCACAGAGAGCATGTGTAAATAATACATGTGTTGCCAATGTGGCGATGTTTACCATCAGGCAGGCTATAAGGTGATTCAAGTCCCAGTGCCAGGGGCAACCCCTACTCCTTCACCTTTTGAAGTCAAGGAAGAACCTGCTGCAACACAAGAACCAACAAGCCCTAGCAAGCTCAAGACTGAACCTGCTGCAACACAAGAACCAGCAGGCCCTAGCAAGCTCAAGACTGAACCTGCTGCAACACAAGAACCAGCAGGCCCTCTCAAGCTTAAGACTGAGCCCTGCATTGCAACAAAAGAAGCCCCTACCTGTGTCAACAAGGCTGTACAGACAGTGCCCATGGAGGAATTTACACCTCCCAACCAGATCAATATCTCCACTTCCAGGGAACAATCTACTCAAACCTTACCACATCCCACTACTTCCAACGCTGAAACACAGACTCAGCTATGGGATGAACACACAGAAATACAAAAATGGAAGAAAGAATATGCCGAAACTCAAGCCAAAAACCCGCAAGTGCACAAACAAATCTGGATCAACCATACTTACTCAAATTGGGAAGTATTAGAACAGACACGCCAGGAATCCCATGAGCTTAAAAAGAAGAACAAAGAATTGAAAGGCAGATTGGTCTTGGTATTTGATTTGGTGCAGAAGCTACTAGCCACAAGGAAGCCATCTTGCAACTACTCCTTATTCCTGATGGAGAGACTCACATGGTTTCAGATCAAGTCCATTATAGAAGGTAAGCCCCATGCAGTAATACAATCAACAGATTTTATCAAAAATTTTGTAGCTGCGTCTACCAGGGATCAGCACCTCCTCTGTGAGGCGTACTTTCATAATGAGGCTATTCCAGAAAACATGTTGCTAAACATAAATCCCCTTGTTGGGGACGTTCAAATTCAAGCATTTACTTCCTTTCTCCTCAATCAAATCATTTGGCAAGATGACTTTTTGGCTACCAAGCACAATGAAGATAATCATCTCCTCTGGATTAGACTAGAACCACAGAGGGCAGCTACCATTATCTCACAATATTATGGGTTCTTAAAACAACCAGGGGTGACTGAACATGTTCAGCAGCTACAATCAGAAGTGCTCCAGGATTGTGAACACATCATCAGATCCATAGAGATTCCTTCCCTCCAGGCCAATAACCTATTTTGGCAGCAATCCACAGAGAAGAGACAACAACACAATCCTTTTGGTCCTGCCAACCTAGAAGTAGCAATCTCCAGGATACCCAACTACATCCAGTGTGTTAGACATTGTGCTGAAAACTGGATAGGGTACCGGTTTTATTTTCCCATTCTCTGGTTGCCAATAGAAAGGTATCAAGTCAGTTATAAGCTACCTAAGAAGACAGAAACAACAGCATGGAAAAGATTGCAGCAGGTGCAAGGGTTCAGAACGCCGACAGACAATACCTCCCACAGTTACAGCTTCTGTAACTTACATGATCAGAGTCGGTATCCAGACTCTGATTCAGAGTGAGTTTTCTGAGGACATGCAACACCTTGAGTTGGGGGGGATGTTAGGACCACACAATGTACCTTTTTGCCTATACATTTTTCCACTATTATACTCTTGATCACCCATATTTAGACTCATACTATCACTTTATCTGATCATCCCAAAGGTATACAACGTCCCTTCTCATTACTATACGTTTAATCTGTTTTGCATAATATTTTTCATCACTCTCGTACTTGAACATTGATTAGAAATGAATAAGTGTTCAAAACTGCAGATTAGCATTTGAGGCCTATTGCTGAAACACAGAACTGTCCAAGGTCGTTGTTGCTGAAACACAGAACTGATGCTGAAACACGGAGCTGCCTTATAGTCCGAGGTCGTAGATGCTGAAACACAAAGCTGCTATACAGTCTGAGGTCACAGATGCTAAAACATGGAGCTGTTACACAGTCCGAGGTCGCAGATACTGAAACACGGAGCTGTCACACAGTCCAGAGTTGCAGATGCTGAAACACAGAGGAAACCGCCAGGACCGACGATGTTGAAACACAAAGGAAGCCGTTACAGTCAGTAGTCAACAAGCTATAACCGTCGCTCCTACACAAGAATGCCGATATAGTCAGAGCACAATTCACGTGGCTGAAACAGCCCGTGAATTGCGATGTTGAAACAGCATCAGCAACAACGAGAAGAAGTTGTTACACCAGTCGTAACAACAATACCTCATTCAGCTCCTGTAATAGCATTCTGTTGCGTGAGACTAGGACATCCTATGCTGGTTTAGAAAGTAGATCTGACTAAGGATAGGACTCATATATGCATTGTAATTATTGTATCGAAGGGATTTCCTCTTTAAATAAGAGGAAATCATCATTCGAGGGATCCAAGTTTTATGTATTGAAAAGCTTCAGACGAGGGACGTGCTTCATCTTTTCAGATTGTAATATGATGTTTTGACAGATGAATAAAACACTGCTTTGAGTATCCTTCTCTAGATTTTTCGTTTCAAGGGAATCTTGTGAGAATGGAGGGCCCACCTTCTTCACAAGATTCACCCATTAGTTTAGAATTGTGTTAGTACAATTTTTGTTTACGCTTTGATTAACTTTTGTTTGCTGAAACACTGCTTTTAATGAATTCGTCTTTGCTGAAACACTACTGACTCTGTCTTAGTTTATTAAATGAAATGCATAATTATTTTTATCAACAATCTTGTGTGATGATTTTCTGAGGCTAGACAGAGACTGGGTTAAGGGTTCCTGCTCAGACAGGAAGGAATCAGAACATCCTGTCCTCTGTAGATTTCATTTAATTCTGCAAGTGTGCTAGCCAGAGAATTGGGTTAAAGGTTCTTGCTCGGACAGGAAGGAATCAGAACATCCTGTCCTCTGTAGATTTCATTTAATTATACAAGTGTGCTAGCCAGAGAATTGGGTTAAGGGTTCCTGCTCAGACAGGAAGGAATCAGAACGTCCTGTCCTCTGTAGATTTCATTTACTTATGCAAGTGTGCTATCCAGGGATTGGGTTAAGGGTTCCTGCTCAGAAAGGAAGGAACCAGAACATCTTGTCCTCTATAGATTTCATTTACTTCTGCAAGTGTGCTAGCCAGGGATTGGGTTAAGGGTTCCTTCTCAGAAAGGAAGGAACCAGAACGTCCTGTCCTCTGTAGATTTCATTTACTTCTGCAAGTGTGCTAGCCAGGGATTGGGTTAAGGGTTCCTGCTCAGAAAGGAAGGAACCAGAACATCTTGTTCTCTATAGATTTCCATTACTCCTGCAGGTGTGCTAGCCAGAGACTAGGTTAAGGATCCCTTCTCAGAAAGGAAGGGATCAGACTATCCTGTTCTCTGTAAACCTCAACCTCACAAGTGTGCTAACAGAAATAGGACTTAAGGCTCCTGCTTAGAAAGGAAGGAGCTAGATGGCCTTGTTCTCTGTTAGATAGAGTTAATTGCCTTCTGCTTACTGTTTTCATGAAAGAGTGTTAGTACTGAAGTCTCTGTTTGAGAGTAAGGGTCATCTTCTCTGATTGCAGAATAATTGTTCTTTCCCATTGCAAGTGTTATTCTAATGTAATCCAGGATTCTTAGATTAATTTTTAAAGATCTGCAATAGGGAAATTACTTTTCCGTGAATTAATTCAGAACTTCAGTTTATTCAAGCAAGTGTGATTAGTATAAGTTTCTTTACTACAACACTAAGTTGCTTTTTGAATTGAGCATATATAGTGCATGGTTATCTTTGAAATAAAAGGCTTCCCTGGGTTGATAATTTATGTATCACTTGATTGTTTGAATCGATTAAGCAATTATAGTGACCAACAGAAAGGACATCAGGTAAATGTCACTAAACATTGTTTAGTTGAATTTAAAATAGGAGGATATAAAGATGAGATATTATGTGATGTCATTCCCATGGATTTTTGTCATCTATTGTTGGGTAGACCATGGAAATATGACAGAAATGTGGTGCATGATGGGAGAAAGAACACATACACTCTGGAGAAAAATGGTAGGATTCACATGTTGTTTCCAATTAAGGATAAAGAGGTGAAAACAGAGATGAGAAACACTATACTTCTCATGAGTGGGAAGGAACTTCTTAAGGAAGTCAAGAAGAAGGAAGAAACACAATTAATTTTGGTCAGGAAGCCTAGAATTGTTTTGAACAGCACTAGGATAGATGATTTACCAGAAGAAATCCAGGAGTTACTAGAAGAATTTGTTGATATAGTCATGGACAAACTACCTTGTTCATTGCCACCTATTAGGAGTATAAGCCATCATATTGATATTATACCTGGAGCTAGTTTTCCAAACAAAGAATATTATAGGTTGACACCATAGGAGAATGAAGAAGTTAAGAGATAGGTCCAGAACTTAATGGACAAAGGATTGATTCGGGAGAGCTTGAGTCCATGTGTTGTTCCAACAATGCTCATCCCAAGGAAGGATGGTGACTGGAGAATGTGTACAGACTCAATGGAAATCGAAAAAATTACCATCAGGTATATGTTCCCATTTCCAAGGATGGATGACTTGATGGATTGCTTGAGTGGAGCAAAGTTTTTTTCAAAGATTAATTTGAAAAGCGGATATCATCAAATTAGAATGAGAGAAGGTGATGAATGGAAGACAACATTCAAGATGAATGAAGGGCTATATGAATGGCTTGTCATGCCATTTGTCTTGACGAATGCACCCAGTACTTTCATGAGGTTGATGAACAAAGTCCTAAGAGATTTCATTGGGAAATCCGTCATTGTATATCTTGATGATATATTAATTTTCAACAAAATTGAAGCAGATCATTTGAAGCATTTAGTTGAAGTGATGAGAAGGTTACAACAAGAGAAATTGTTGATCAACATCAAGAAATCGTCATTTATGAGGACATAACTCATTTATTTGGGTTTTTTTTTCTCTGCCAATGAACTGAAAATGGATCCGGAAAAGATAAAGGTGATTAAGGATTGGCCATCGTTGAGGAGTGTGTTTGAAGTTCGAAGATTCCATGGTTTGGATAGCTTCTATAGGAAATTCATCTGAAACTTCAGTGGAATTAGCGCACCAATGATGTATACGGTGAAGAAAAGACAAATATTTTCACTGGATGGAGGAAATGGGGAAGAGCTTCAACCTGCTGAAGGGGAAGATCATTGAGCAACCAATTCTAGTTTTTCCAGATTTCAGCAAGACATTCCAGGTCAGGTGTGACGCGAGTGGATTTGCCATTGGAGTGGTATTAATCCAAGACAACAGGTCGGTTGTGTATTTCAGTGAAAAAATGAATGAAGCAAAGATTAAGTACTCCATGTATGACAAAGAATTCTACGTAGTCATACAAGCGCTAAAGAAATGGAGGCACTATTTGGTTCCAAAAGAGTTCATTTTGTACAACGATAATCACGCTTTGCGATTCGTGACTCGACAGGAAAAGTTGAACCAAAAACATGCTAAATGGGTTGAATACATGCAGAAATTTACTTTTGTGATTAAGCATATTTATGAAACTGCTAACAAAGTTGTTGACGCTTTCAGCAGAAAATGTTTTCTTATGCAGGAATTTAGAGTTAAGACTTTGGGTTTTGATAACCTGAAAGAAATGTACAAGGATGATCCAGATTTCAAAGAGGAATATGAGGCGTTGGAGAATCCAATTCTCAGGGACAAAAGCCAATGGACAGAGTACATGATCTAGGATGGACTATTTTTCAGGGGAAATTAGCCATGTATTCTGAAATGCTCCATGAGGGAGAATTTGCTGAAGGAAAAGAACAACGGAGGATTGGTCGGACACTTCGGTCATGACAAAACGTTCTGAAAGTTGAATGGCTTATAATACTGGCTAGGGATGAGGACAAATGTGAAGAAATTTGTGGACAGGTGCAGAATTTGTCAGCACACGAAGGGAAAAAGGCAAAACACAGGGTTATATCAGCCATTACCCATACCCGAAAGGTCGTAGGATGCAGTGAGCATGGATTTCATATTAGGAATGCCAAGGAAACAGAGGGGATATGATTCAATATTTGTAGTGGTAGACAGATTTTCAAAGATTACACATTTCATACCATGCCAGAAAACCAGTGACGCAACTCATATTTTGAGCCTGTTTTTCAAGGAAGTCATCAAACTTCACAGCTTGCCAAGGAGGATCATTTATGATCAAGATACCAAGTTCGTAGGACATTTCTAGAGGAGCTTATGGAAGAATTTGGGGACAAACTTGTCTTTTAGCTCAGCATATCATCCTCAAACGGATGGACAGATAGAGGTCGTGAACAGGATCTTGAGAGATTTGTTAAGGAGCTTAGTGACTGAACACCACAGTCAATGGGATCACATTCTGCCACAGGAAGAATTTGCTTACAATGATTCACTCAATAGAAGCACAGGGCAGAGTCCATTCCAAATTATATATGGAATGCAACCAAGGGAAGTCTCTGAATTGAAAGATTCAGAACAAGATGAATTCAGGAGTGCTAGTGCAGAGGAATTTGCAGAAGGAATGAAGGAGATTCATAAAAGAATCAAGGAGCTTTGCAGAATTCGAGTCAAGAGTACAAGTGTAGAGCAGATCAGCATAGGAGAGAACTTCAATTTGAAGTTGGTGATTTGATTCTTGCGCATTTGAGGAAGGAAAGGTTCCCAAGGGGAACATACAACAAGTTGAAGATGAAGAAAATTGGACCGTGCAAAGTCATAACAAAATTTGGGGCAAATGCGTATGAGATTGAATTACCCGATGGGGTTGGAATTTCACTGATATTCAATGTCGCAGATTTGTACCCTTACAGAGATGAATAAGTAGGAGCAGAAGATGAACAAGAAAAGATTCAATGGACAAAACAAATGCCTGTAGCTGAAAATCCATAGATAGAAAGCATAATTGACAAGAGGATTAGCAGAAAGACCAGGAGAAAAGAGTATTTTGAATACTTGGTCAATTAGAAAGAACATCCGATTGAAGATGCAAGCAGAAATTTGAAGACATGGACAAACTGTGCAAGAGTTCATGAACAGGAGTTCATGAAAATTTTCAAGCGAGGGAGTATGATGCATGAGCATCGTATAAAGCCCAAGTGCGTGCCTAAAACCGAGGAGACAGTTGGACGCGCAGATGCAATTAAATACATTTCTGTGAAAGCATTGTGAATTTTCAAAATCTGAAACATTAATGTAATGGATGGGAGGAAAGTGCAGTTGCATTTATGCCTCAAAGAAAAACTGATTTTGGAGCATATGTTTCTATCCACTGGATGTAATAGGCATTTATGTGTGTTTAATGCAAGTAGGTAGATTTAATTTAATAGATTAGATAGTTTAGGAGCATGGGAGGGAAAATGGATGATAGACACCCTCAAACCTTGTATCATTGTAACATAATTCAGATTTTGTAAGTTGTAGAGATGTAGAGGAGAACAAAGAATTTTATGCATTCTATTTGTTGTTATTTACCATGTATAGGAGCACAGGAATTAATAGAAGAAAGCTTTGATTCCAATCTACGTGTGTGTTATGGTTGTTGGAACCACCTGTTGAATGGTATGTTCCAGGCTAGTTTATATTCTCTCTGTGCATTTTATTTCCATGAAATCTATGTGTGTATGCTCTAGAATTCTATGTTGAATGTTTGAATTCTAGATAAGGGGAGAAAGAGTTTCAATTATTTCTCTTTCTGAGAACTCCTGCAAAGAATGCAGTGGAGGATACGCAAGGAGTGCGTCAACCGAGCTATGAGTTTCATCTCAGAACCCTCAGAGGAGATTCAAATTGTGTTTTTACAGGCCAAAGTGCAAGGTTAGATCAGTGTCGTGCAAGGTGTGTGCAGGCTAAGCGAGGTCCGGGATTTTACCAACTCAAGAGGGATATTGAGAGATTGTCGTTGCAAGAGGTGCACAGAGTCAGAAGACCCAAATAACGAGAGGTTATTTGAAAATTTTCCGCAAGAAGTGCGCATAGAGACCCTTTTGGAAGCCTTTAGTTCACAAGAAAAATATGAGAAGGGATAGAACCTCTGAAGTGTTCAAAGGGAGGAGGTGGTCAAAATTGTCTCACAAAAGTCAAGTTCAGGAGGGAGGATGCTACGTCATTTGAAAATAAGTCCTCGTGTAGTTGAAAATGGATGGTGGAATCACTTCAAGGAGAAGTGTCGAAGTTCTGTGGACCGTTGGATTTGATAGACCAGCAGAGGGATTAATACTGTGTGTCTTACAACACCCATAAGTTCAGGAGGAGTGGTGACCATTATATCCAGATCAACGAAGACCGTTGATCTCATATGTGAATTCCCGTATCAGAATTTAGGGAATGGAGTGACCAGTGGTTTGGCTCGAGTGTTCTGTATTTCCAATTAGCGAAATCCCGATACAATGAGGGTTGTTGGATCGAGGGAGGCACACAACTATCGATCTCGTCGAAGGCACGATTTCAGAGTCGGCAATTTGTAGAGGGAGAGGAACGGTTTTTCATTGTTCTCTCAAGTTGCGAAAGTTGAAGACTCGTGCAAACAGGTGGCAAGGACCCAACCTGTAAGCGGAGTAAACAGAGGTGATGGGTGACGTGCGCCTGTCGCTTGGGATGGAGTCAACCTTCGTTGACATATCGCATTTCGTGGATTCGCAAGGGAAGAGCATGAGAATTTGGTGCTCCAACTCATGAAGTCGCGAGTTGCAAAAGGTGATTGCGTAAGGATTGGTTGTGGTCATATTAGAAAAGGGGCTGAAGAGGGGGATTACAGCTTAAGCCCATTCGCAATTTCACTTTTTAGCTATTTCCAAGAGTTGTGGCATTGCATTCGAAGTGCCCAACTCGCGAGACTCGAAATCCTTTGCGAGCTTAAAAAAGGAGTTTAGTTAACCCTTGTCGAGGTTTAGAGAAGATCCTGCACAGATATCGGCTTGAGGGCAGGAGGTCTGAACCACATCAACACAGACATATATATATCTATATACTGTTACTTATATACATATAACCATATTTAATGACCAATAGGAACATACAATAGTTCTATCATTTATTTATGCTTGAACACATATATATGTATATACATACATCTATATATGTATAACCATAATTAATAATTAATAGAAACATACAATAATTATGCTATTTCTGTATGGATGAGCACATATATATATACCATCATCACATTTCAATTAAAACAATATAGTATCCTTGAACTGGAATAAACTCACATTCCTAACAAATAATAATCAAACATAATATTGACAAGGAATGAAAGTCAAGATACATATCTGAAACTTGATGCTGGAATCCAAATGGAACAATGACGTTCCACCCAACCATAGAACAGAACAACCAAATTCACTTTCCCTGTTCACCCCCTATCCTGACCATGAGTCCATATGGGAAAACATAATGATCCTCCTTGCTACAGTCACCATCCACAAATCAAAAATTCATTTGACTCACACTTACAGTGCTCATAACAAAAAAAAAATCTCGTTTCTCCAACATACTAAGTAGCATCCTGCCTCCTCTGTATGTTGTTTTTATATGCATCTAGTGCCTAGGTCTTTCCTTCCCTCATTGGGAAATTCGCAGCTTTACAAATCCCTGATTTTTAGGGGCTGCTAGTGGTCAAATTCCACATTTTCCACTTTTAAAAATCATCCTTGAGGAAACTCAAACCTCTTCCCCACTCATGGAATCATGGTCAGCTATTTTTAACCTGATTGTTCCATTTGTCTTCCATCATTTAATTTATAAAAATTTTGTCTTTCACATGTGTCAAAATAAAAAAGGTTAGTTGGGAAAGTCAAATATTTGCCCAATAGTCATCAAATAATTAATTACAATAATAAAAATTCCAAATTCAGATATGTCATAAATGGAAATAATTTCCAAATCTGAATTTTCCAAAAACAAAAACTTATTGCAAAGTTTGCTTAGAATTTAATATTCTAAAATTTTGGGGATATTACACTTGCCCAAGTGAAAAGAATGTCCTGAGGTTCTTTTTCGGTCATCTAGGATTCCTATAAAATCACTGTCTCTGTATCCAGAGAGATGATTATAATCATACTGAGTGTACCATAAGCCAAAATTTAGAGTTCTTTCAACATATCTCAAAATCCTTTTTGCCATCTTCCAGTGAGAATCTTTGGGGGATTCCATGAACCTGGAAACAATGTTGGCTTCATACATAATGTCAATCCTAGTTGTGTAAGATACAACAAACTACCTACTAAAATTTTGTACAGGTTAGAATGCATTGTAGAGCCTTCATCTTGCTTGCTCAATTTTTTGCCTAGGGGTATAGGAATTTCTGTTGAATTGCAGTCTTCCATGCCAAATCTTTTGATGATGTTGTCTTCATACTTTTGCTGACACACAAAAATTCCTTTAGTTGATTGGTCAACCTTAATCCCCAAAAACTATTTCATTATGCCAAGACTTGTCATCTCAAACTCAGATTGCATGGCATGTTTAAAAATGGTTAACTCAATATTTCGAGCATATATCATGTCATCAACATATAAACATACAATCAAAATTTTACCTTACTGATATGTTTTGGTGGATAGAGTTGGCTTATTTGGGATTTTGCTGAAACCACTCTTGATCAGGTAAGTGTCAATTCTGTTGTACCAATCTCTTGGATCTCTCTTTAATCCATACAAGGCTTTATTCAATCAATACACTTTGGATGGATGCTCTTTTACTTCAAATCCAGGTGGTTGATCCATATAGACCTCTTCTTGTAAGATACCATTCAAGAAATATGACTTAACATCCATCTGATATACTTGTCATTTGTGTTGAGTTGCTATGGATAAGAGAGTCCTTACAGTTTCCAACCTTGCTACTGGAGCAAAATTTTCACCATAATCAATACCTAGTTGTTGTGAGAATCCTTTGGAAACAAGTATTGCCTTGTTTTTTTCAATCTGCCCCTTTTCATTGAGTTTAGTTTTGTAAACCTACTTGACACCAATACTTTTCTTGTGTCTCAGTATATCAACAAGATCACATGTCTTTTTTTTCTCAATGGAGTCAATCTCTTGGTTCATGGCTTGAACCCAATGGGGATATTTAGCTGCCTATTTAAAGGATGTAGGTTGACATGACATTAATGAAAAAATATTATGCTTATCAATATCATCCAACTGTTGATGGATTTCTCTCAAACTTTGAGTTCTCTAATTTTGAAGTTCAAAGGATGAATTTCTTCTTGAAGTAGAGTTGTCCTGAGGACTTTCAGGTTGTCCTTGTACCTGCAATCTTGGAAGGGCAGGCTGATGAGTTTGTTGTCCTGAATTTTCTGTGTTTTCAGGAAGTGGAAGCAATGGATTTTGATTGTCCGTAGGCCAATTTTCAAACTCACTCTAGAACTGATTTTCAAGAAATTTGACATCTCTTCTGAGACTTAGTTTCTTTGAAATCAGATTGTAGAGTTTGTAGGATTTGGATGTCTCACTATAGACAACAAAAATGGATTTCTCACTTCTGTTATCAATTTTCTTCCTCAATTTGGAAGGTATGTGAGCGAATGTTATGCATCCAAATGTCCTTACATGAGAAACATCTATCTTTGTCCCACTCCATGTTTCTTGAGGGACCTTCATCTTGAGACTGTTGGTTGGAGATATATTTAGGAGATAAACTGAGCATGCTACTTCTTCAGCACAAAATAGATTTGAGAGACATTTCTCTCTGAGAAGGATTCTTTCCATGTTCATTATTATCTGATTTTTTCTTTCAACCACTCCATTTTGTTGTGGAGTATACCTGGTTGTAGTTTTCATGACGATGCCTTGTGATTTGCATAAATTACAAATTCTTTGAAGTTGTATTCTCCTCATCCATCTGACCTGAGACTCTTCACATATTTCCCACTCTATTTTTCAGCTTCAACCTTGAATTCTTTGAACTTTGCAAAGGTTTTAGACTTATGTATGAGAAAATAGATCCAAATTTTCCTTCTAAAGTCATCAATAAACGTTAAAAAATAAAGGCTAACACCTATTGACTTTGTTTTCATTGGTCCACATAGGTCAGTGTGAACCAACTCTAAGTGTTGTTTGGCTTGAGTGGAGGACTATGGAAAACTAGTTCTCTTTTGTTTTCCAAGAATGTAAGACTCACATGGGGTATTTTTCTCTTTGAAGACAGGTAGACCTTTGACCATGGAGTGCTTATGTAGAAGGCTTAGACTCTGAAAGGGTATATGTCCAAATCTTGCATTCCAAGCCATAGTTTCATTGGGGGTGGATGCACTTTATGCATAATATTGGATTAAATTTGCAGTTCTAGGGGTCATGGGAAACATTTTATTCCTAGTCATGTGGATTTCAAAAATCAACTGTCTGCTACGGGTTTTTTCATATATCCTACATGATGCTCCCTCAAAAAGTACCTTATAGCCATGTTCAATTAGCTCTCCTACACTTAACATACTATGTTTCAGATCTAGAACATGATAGACATTGTTTATGTCTTTCTTTACATTTTGTTTAGTAAAAATAGGTACAGTTCCTTTTCCTTGAACTTTGACTAGGGAATCATTTCCAAGTGTAATATCAGATGAAATAAAAGAATCAATACATGAAAGTAAATCTTTGTTACCTGTCATGTGATTGTTGCATCCACTGTCCAGCAACCAGATATCTTTGTGTTCTTCTACAATCTTGTGGAATGAGAGAAACATACCATCTGAGGTTTCGCCTTCATGATTTGAGACATGTTCTTTTCCTAAGATCTGATCTGCTTTCTTATTTCAGAATTTAGATCCATAGTTGCCATATTTTTTGTAGTAATAACATTGTATGCTTGATTTTTCATTTGATCTTCTCCCTCTGCCTATTTGAGGTTGGAAACTCTGATTTTGGTTCTATTGTCTATGACCTTGGAAATTATGATTCTGGTTTTGTTGTCTATGACCTTAGAAATTCTGATTATGGTTATGTCTTTTGTGACCTTCACTTGAGTGATGGTTACTTGGACTTCTCCCTCTTCCTTGGTTTCCTCTGCCTCTGACTCTCCCTCTCCCTCTGCTGAAGGAGAATTGAGTCTTGAAGGAATTGGCTATCGACTCATCTTAGAGATGTAGTCTGGTCTCATGTGTCAACAGAGAGCCCATTAATTCATCTATTGAAAAGTTTGACAGATCCTTGGATTCAATGACGACTGTAACAACTATTTCAAATTTCTTTGGTAGACTTATGAGGACCTTCTCAACAATTCTTTGATTAGGGATGGCTTCACTAGTCAATATGATCTAGTTTACAATTCCCATGACTTTGGTCATAAAACGATCAACGTTTTTAGACTCTGTCATTTTTAAAGTCTCAAAATGCATCCTCAAGGTCTGTAGCTTGATTGTTTTGACACTGTCATTTCCTTGGTAAGATGATTTAAGGATGTACCAAGCCTTTTTTAAAGTAAAAACACCTGTGATTATTGAGAAAATTGAGTCATCCACTGAGTTTTGAATCCATAATTTTTCCTTATTCTCTTTGTTCCGCTATGTTTCCTGAGCAGTTCTCTGTTGATTGTTTCTGGAAGCAAGGTTTGTTAGATATGGTTCCACGTAGCCAAGATCCACTGGATCCCAACACTCTTGTGATTGTAAGAAGGATCTCATTCTAAGAGACTAAAATGCATTGTTCTTTCCAAGAGGAATCGGTCCTTGTGTCGGTCCTAAATTGCTAGAGGTGGCCATCGTGAAAACAAATTGGAAAAAAAAAAATTGTTAGAGATTTGCATGCTTACCTGTTTCTTGCATGTAAAATCGGGTCTGTGAATTCCCGCATGTGACTTCAGGCTGAAAATCATGGGGTAAATCACTTCTTTAGATTCGATATGGTTGGATCTGACTATCCGAGAACGAGATCTTCAGAGTCATAGCTATGAGCTCTGTCCTTTAGCAACTGTATCCCCTTAAATGGAGGAATTGAGATTTTTGAGTTTACTCGAGAGTAATAAAAATTTGGCGTTCAAATTCTCATGTCACCTGGGGCATAAACCCAGGCACTTCAGGCCTTCGGGCTTTGGGCGTTTCGACGTTGAAGGTCTCAATTTCTCTGAATAGCCGAATAACTAAATTGTTTCAAAGATCGATGATCCTCGTTGATTTGAGATCAATGGTCCACAATTACTTCGACACTTCAGGCCTTCGGGTGATATTCCTTTATTACCTCTTAATCCTTCGAACTCATGAATCTTTGAACAAGAGAAGAGATCAACGGTCCCAATTTCACGTTGATATCTACGACTCAGAATTACTTTGGGAGTTTAGGCTTCGGGGATCTTTCACCACTCTTAATCGCAAAACCCGCGAAGTGTCGTAGTGGAGAATTTTTTGGAGAGAGTTAAATCCAATGGTCCTTAGGTCTTAGAAAACGAATGACCAATATCTTCTTCAAAACTCCAACCTTCGGTAGTTTTTGTATGCTAATACGCGCAATCCTTTAGAGTGTCGAATATCCAAAGTACGATATCAACCTCCACGTGTCCTCTTGATTTGGAAGGCTAAGATTTACCTTGAAATCCTGGGCTTTAGGTGTTCCAAGATGCACAACACCATAAAATTCCGAAGTGTTAACTTTACGGAGTGTCAGATCTTCCGACATGTGTCCTAAACCCTCAATGGATCAGATTTACTTCAGGACTTTGAGCATTTCTCTCTCTAGTTCTTCGCTCCGCAAAAACGTTTGGAGTAATAAGTCTCTAAAGTGAGGGATCTAGCGTTGTGTGTCCTCATTAATGGGCGGTCCAGATGAACTCCGGGCCTTGGGCCTTCGGGATTTCTCACTTCTCGCATCTGTCTTTATTCCAAAGTGGTTATCCGCTAGAGTGAAGAATCTCCTTCCACGTGTCCACTTCAATCAATGGTTTGGATCTAATCCAGCTTTTCGGAGCTTCGAACCTTCGAGAGTTCTTTGTATAGATTCTTCTTAGTTCTTCCTAGAGAATGAGATCGTCTGACATGTGTCCCTTGCTTGAAGATCAACAACCATGAGTGATTGTAGAGACTCAACTCGCTCACTCTTTAATTTCCTTCCCGATCTCCACAAAGTGAATATTCTCATCCATAGTGGGATTGATATCCATCGTTGATCTATTGATCTAGCAATATCAATGATCCTCAGGAATTGTGGGCTCACAACTTTCTCAGGCTTTAATATCCTTCTCGATCCCCGCAATGTGAAGATGCTCGTTCGTAGTGGGATCGATATCCACCGTTGATCTATAGATCTAGAAATATCAATGATCTTGAGGAATTGTGGGCTCACAACTTGCTCATGCTTTAATTTCCTTCCTAATCCCCACAATGCGAAGATGCTTGTTCGTAGTGGGTTCAATATCCACCGTTGATCTCTTTATCTAGCAAGATCAAAAATCCTGAGGGATTGTGGGCTCACAACTTGCACAAACTTTAATTTCCTTCCCGACCCCCGCAATGCCTCCCCACTGTCGATCTCTCTCCTATGAGATTTGATGGTCGTGACTTAATCTTTGCTTGATCTGACGACTGATCTTTCTCTCGCTCAAATCTTACGGCTGAAATTTTTTGTTGCCTTATCTACGAGCTCATCATTTCTGAGCTTAATCAAAGGCTTAGATTTGTTCCCGTGTCCAATCTTACGACTGAAGTAGCTTCTCCTTTGTTGCTTCTTCAAACTTCCTCTTGAAGAAATAATTTCATGAATCTTTCACGAATTCTTTAAATTCTCATGAAATTTAATTGTTTCTTCCTTCCTCGACTCTGTTTCCTCGTGCTTTTTGAATCCAACAATATTTTTCACGTACTTTGGACTACAAACTGCTCTCCAATATCTTTTAAGAATCTTGCATCTCGTGCTCTCGTATGTGAGACAATGTAAGCTTTGTGGTCTTCTTCCTAGGATCGCGCTGCTCTCCAGGCACTATGAAGAGGCTTACATCTTAAGCTCTAATACCATGAAAAAATGAGAAGCAAAGAAGATAATATAGAGAAGACACAATTGGAAACAAGAATGAGCAGTGCACAATTCATTAAGGGAAAAGAGTTAAGCTAAATAAGCTTTTGAAAATCAAGAAACAATCATACAATTGGCCAGGACAACTCATAGTGTACATTCACATAGTGTTGAGGTTACATATATAATTAACACATAATCGATCGAAACAAATCAATAATGATGCAATGAATATCCAGGCTAATGCTTAAGACCCACTATAGTTCCATGAAGCTGGTAGCACACATTCCAAGGCTTCACAACAAAATCGTAGCTACATGATGAACCTTCTATGGCATATGTTGGACTCGCCCTCAAGAGGGTCATAATTTTGGGTTTAAACTTTCCCATAGTTCCCAAAATAATACCATTGGAAAAACCGAGAACACTATAAAGAATCTTCCAAAAATCAACATGCTGAAGAGGCCAGGAAAGAGTGCACGATTGTTCTGAGGAGGTCAAATCCACCGAAAAGAAACATGAACAAAGAAGAGATCAATGCACTTAGAAACATGAGGAAGAGTAAGGACATAAATATCGTTAGAGAAGATAAGTGAAATGCTACAGTTGTGTTAGACACAGTAGAAAACGACAGGTAAATGTCAGAGCACTTACCAATTGAAGGAAGTTACAAAATAATTGATAAGGATCATGGGAACATAATCCTAAGGGACACTAAAGGAAGTAGCTACTCACGGACCCAATGAACCATATCAACCGCAAGAATGAAACCATAGAAATGAAAAAACAAACAAATGCATAAATTTTTTCACATGTGACCACCTCCATAACACTCATAATCATCACCACTTCCTGCATTAGACCAAGCAAGTCAAGCTAAAACAACAAAATTATGTTGGACCCTTGATATATATTTTATTCTCCCAGACTTTCTAAATGGAAAGTAATAAAGCAAGGGACCAAATAACGAAAGCATAAAGGAAAACATGTGATGATTACATCCATTGTAAAGAAAGAACTCCACCACTTGCAAAATATAAAAAAAAGTCAACAGTCAACTACGGACCTATGAAACCATCATGAAAGGAACAAAGAATCTTTAAGTTTTGAAAAATTTATTACATTCTCAGAGTTTTGAAAGCCATCGATTGCAAAGCACACTACAAAAAATCAAGCACGCCTTAGCTTCCAACAACATAAGAAAACTATTCGAAACCCAACCATGGGCTGATAGGTTGACAATAAACCTTTCAGAGTTTAAGCCTGGCCAACAAGAGAAATAGTCTATCAAGAGTCCATAATTCTTTATTCACAGAGTGTTTTCAAATACATGAACCTCAACAATAACTTAAAAAAAACCCATCATGCTACGATTTAGTTTTCACGAAAACCTGTCTTTCCTTGGAGATCTCTGAAGCATGATCGATTAAGAGCAGGAGTGAAGAAAGGATATTGGTATATATTGGAGTTTAGCACGCTACCGTAGTTGGTCAATGGAAAATAATTGCCATTATTTTAACGTTCTAAGATGGGTGCAGCTATCTTTTAGCCACCGCTTTTGTGCTTAATAAAAAGGTCTTCTTTTAGCTCCACTAAGGAGCTAACAGAGGCCATAGCATAATGAGAAAAACTAACCATTTAAAACAATATGACAAACAATTTTTTTCCTATAATTATGAAGTTCTTTAGCAATCCATATTCATGTGGGCCCTGATGTTTGCATAAATATAAAAGATACAATAGTTTCTAATGCTCAATCTGCCCGTTTATTCTAAATCCAACTTGAAAAACTTAAGTTAATGATAAAATTTGTATGAGCAGCCTCAAACTCTCACATAGCTAAGTTATAAGCACATCGATGAAGTTATATATAGCATACTTCATTGTTGGAATGGCCTATTGAGACAAAGAAAGGTTATGGAGAGAAAAGGTGTACCGATAAGGGATATTAGTTCGAGTGTCAATAGCACGGATTTAACTTTGAGGCCACTCGTTCCTTATATTTTTGGCGAAATCGACGCCATGCTCATTCTTATAGCCATTGCTTTGATCATTATGTTATGCCCCTTCATGAAGGAAACAATGGTGAACGAGCACTTGACTGTGAAAATAAAATTGCATTACATAGTGAATATATGGAGGAAAATTCCATGGTTATTATGGTCGGTGATGAGAAGACTATCTTTTTGGCCCAACCTAGAGTAAAGTTCCCTTAGAATTGGGTGCATCAAAATATGTAATATTTAACATCCTGTGTTGTGAGAACACTTCTCTTTACACTAGTGCAATGACTACTTAGAAATGTAGGAATTAGGGTCTTACCAGGTAACATGTAGCTTACAAGCTAACCGGTAAGGGGTGAAAATAGTAAATAAAGAAGAATATTGTTATAACCCTAAATTCCACCAGACATGCATACCTGGCATCAGGACATCTAACTTTCTATCTTTGTCAATCCATCACTGAACAAGCTCTTCAAAAAACCATTGCTTTGAAGTTGTATGTTACCTACACCACTATTTCCTACGTACACACACCTGATGACCCACTATAGCCCGCGTACACTCACAAAATATCGCGAAAAGTGGAAAATTGTATAGGATACTAGTTTACGGGTAGTTACTTAACCGTTTGACTGTCCATAGCCAGTCACCCCAGCCGTTACTATCCCTTTTGGCCTATAAAAGAAGGGATTGGGGTCCCACTGCAAAGAGAAGCATGAGAGCATAGAAACTCTACCCATTTCCATATTCCCCCTTTTCCCCAATATTTGGCAACCACATTGTGAGTTTGAGCGAGAATTCCCTTTTGATCCATTGCAAGCCCTTGCCATTGTCCTAGAGAGAACTGAAGAGGAGAAGGAGACATGGAAGCAATTGATGCATTGTAAAGAGGAGCCCAAGACCGAGTTCGAGGAGTAATGTCAGTCTCATATTGTAAGTGACTTTTGTCATATTAATATAAAGAAGTACTTTTTTCATCTCGCCAAATGATGTTTTAAATTTCAGTGATATGTTTACATTTCTTGTTTATGATGTCTAACCCACTAATCCATATGTAGAATGCATGCTTGTAGTTTCTTGTTTGTCCTTTGATGAATGCAGGTCATCCTTGGGAGGAGACTTGCAGTAAGGAAACAACCAAGCGCAAAGGGATTGACACCGGATGCGGATTTTAAGGTATGCCTACCAGATCCCTACACTTTGTCTTTTATGTATGATTGTGGAGTAATGGTGGGATAGTTGATAAAAAGTAGGAGACTTTAGACAGTTAACTCTGCCTACATTTTAGAACTCTGGTGTAGTATTTAGAGGGGTATTCTCACTATAGTAGAATTGGTGACCGTACTCGAGATGCCTCTAGGGTCTTTGGGGATATTTCTTTTTGGGTGCTTTGAATCAGTTTGATTACTTTTTTCTGAGTTTCTGTAAGATTTTGTGTCTTTAAGGGATGCCGGTCTTCCATACCAGTACTCCCTGGCTATGCTCGACTACTGTTTTTTCATTTTTTTGAGGATTTATAGAGGTGTACGCGGCCTGTAGTGGGCTTGCATGTGTGCATACACACCCTTCCCTTGGACATCCCACGTACATACGCTGGATGTTGAAATGTCAGTAGCGTGCATGTTGAGAAAATTTTTGTAAAAAGAAGAGGCATTCATCCTCTTCCATGTCAGGACTCACACTTCTCAGGGCTTTTCTTGATCTAGTCTTGGTCTCTGTTATAACAGTTTGTATCCAAGGTCTGACTTCAGTATAGCTTTATTTTGACTAAAGACTTCTTGTGTTTTCTTTAAAAGGGTTTTTAGACAAGTTGATGAGTTTGCTTTGATTTGCCTATTTGGTGTTGTCAGTGACTCCCTGCGATCTGCAATTGGGCCAGAAGCCATTTCTTGGTCCTATCTTGTCATCATTTTTCCCTTTTTTGCTTTGAAAGAAAAGAAAAGAATTCATTTTCAAATTTCTTGTTTTGAAGCATAAAACAATAAAACAAAATCTTTCATTACTTTGTTTGGTAAAGTAGTTTAGGTTAGTTACTTTGTTTACCAAGGAAAAAGAAATCTTTCTTGAGTTCGTTACTTGAATTCTTAGGACATTAAGTAGCTCGTAGTCGAGTGAAATCTTGTTTCAAATATTTCTTTTCAAAGATCTGAGAAAAGTAGTTACGAAAAGTTTGGGGAAAGAGTTTAAATTGACAAATCTTTTGTGAAGAACAAGTAGTTTTTTTTCCAACTTCATCTGATCCTCTTCTCTTTCATCTCTTAAAGAACATAACTACTTTCATTTCCATTCCTTTTGACTTAAGAGAACCACTAAAATTAATTCTTAATTAAAATTTCTTAGACTTTGTGTTTGTAGGGTCCATCAACGCAGTCTAGGCTAGAGCCTTGATTTAGGATTGGAGAGGAAACTCTTCAAGGCTACAAAAACAAACATAAGAGTCTATTCTAGGGAGTGCTTGAAAGTCCAGTAACCTTGAAATTTATCTCGAACCCCCCTCTAACACTAGGAATAAACACGAGGTCGCATGCGGAAAGGTAGCGGAGATAACCCTTCCAAATCCGGACCAAGCGTAGTGGGGAACACATATATAGGGCTTATCTTGGGATTCTGTTGATCACATTTTCCACAGAGCTTCATGGGTATTGAATTTGTTCAAGGTCCTCAATCGTCTTCTGGAACACTTTCTTTCGATACCTTTGATAGGTTTTGAGTTTGATACCCTGCTCATTCCAGTCCACCCAACTGTCGACTGTACCCGCCTGGTAACTGTTCCCACGCTGGAAACCTAGTTTCCTTTATATTAGTGACTTACACAGGTGACTGCGGGTGTATACTGCAGTACCTAGGGAAGACATTGGGCCACGCTTTGCTTATTATACTCGGAGGGTGATTCCTTATTCGATTTTCACTTGCACCGGTAAGTTGCTCTAGTGTTGGTTGTTGTAACTATTCTTCCAACTAGCTAGTGATCTACTTGTCTTATCTGATAGGAACTTTTTCTAGTGTCTGTTGGTTTTTAAACAATTATAGAAAGACCTAGTGTGTCATTAATCTTCTCACACAGTGGAGGATCAAGAGCTCTATCAATCGTGAAGGCTTTCGGGCCTGCCGCCGGTTGATCTCTAGCCACCCCCACCACTACTAAGTCGAAAACTAGACCAGCAAGGGTCTTTTAAGGCGACCAGGTTACAGGAAATTGTGCCTGACTCATCTCTGAAAGGAGAACATTTGATTTTGGAGGAACCAACCATTTTCGACCTTGGAGCGGAAGCTCTTGGTCCATATAACCCTTTGATCACTGATCTATCTATGCCCATCATCAGACAGGTCCAACCTTACGAGCATCAGGTAGTTTCATAAGAAGCAATGGAAACAAATGGTTCTACTTCTTCAGGGAATACTCATATTCCCTCTATGACTATCACTACAGGGGGTGTTCCACCTCCTAACCAACCGTCGTCAATCTAGGCCACTATGGTCTCGACTGCCTCTACCTCGGGAAATGCTCTAATTTCGTCTATGGTGGCGATCACTGCTCCATTCACCCAGAGTGCGGCAGGCCCTCCATTCTCATACAGGATGTCTGGCTTTGGTACAAGCACTATATTTTCCTACTCCACTCTATAGACTTTAGGTCTCGGGGTAGGGAGCTCCAACACTCCTCTACAAGGATCCATGCATGTTATTGGATAAATTGGTAAATGAAGACATCTAGATCTAGAACAAAACAAGTCAGGACATGGTGCTTTCCCTAAGTTTTAATCATTGAATCTACTATCAAAGAAAGGATGAGTGACATACCTTTAACTATCGCTTCCTTATATATTTGTTGTTCCTACTTCACTCCGGTGCTCTTGTGATATTCATCCTGCAATAGAACACAAACCAACCAAAGTGAAAGCAACAATATTGTATTCAATGACAACCCATGCATGTGATCAAGGAGTCATGCAATAAAATGAGAATGACTTTATGGGAAAGAAACACGACACTATATTATATTAAATAATAGGAAGAGACATTACAACCGGATGCCTTGTTGTCGTAAGGTTCCTTCCAAGGATTCCTTGCTTCCCACACACTTCTTGCTCCAAGTATTTTGAGACTATATATCTGACATGTATCTTGACAAATCAAAGCTGAAAGCCAATCTAACCAAGATAACAAGCTCAAGAACATTCCAACCCAATCAAGCTAACAATCTCAAGCCAAATTCAACTCAACTTTCTCCATGAGAGATCCTCTCTTTTTATAAGTTGAAGAGGATAAGGTGAGGAGGTTAGGATGATCCCACAAAATCATGAAAGAGAGTAAGATCCAAACCATTCAGAGGCCTCCTCACCATAGAAGCTTCTCCTTCTAGAAGCATAAAGAAAATGCTCGTTTTTCCCGCGTACGAAGGCTGCCGCACTCTAGCTATAGTGCATCCTACAGAAATTTTTCACCCTATCTATAGAGAAAGTTCCGTAAATCAGGCATTTCCGCACCCTTCATATAGAGTATCCTACGGAAATCCTCCAAAATAGGGGTTTTGCAGAGGAAAACACAACTTTTTCTCTCAGGAAAAGTTCTTCTCCCTTCTTTCTTTAGGAATTCAGACCACTAACCCCTCTGAAGGAAACAGATAGGTTTACATCATTAACGGTCATAGGGATGAAGAAAATAATGTGTAACAAAGAGCCCCCCAAAGTATGAAGTTAGAACAAATTGATAGATGAAATACTTTGTCGAGTGTGTGTAGGGAACAAGGAACACGTCAGATGGAAACCTGCCAACAAACAAGGAAATACAGTACAATAATATATCATCACTGAGGTAGGCATTCCCATGCTCAAAATACAAATGAATTAAAGAATAAATGCCGACATGCGAAGATCCATGTCAAATAAGACAGGTCATGGCCACCAAACATACATCGTGGATCCATGCCATTATGACTCAAATCTGAACATAGCCACCAAAAATACATTGTGGATCTATGTGTTAAAGACTCAAATTTGAACATAGCCATGAGACATACAATGTGGATCTATGCAACAGTACAAACTGAATATACTTCAATGCAACCTAAATCTGTGAGAAGAGATTCATGGTCTTCATCTCCACCACTCTATAATATGAATCTAACCATGTGAATACATGTGTTGATGTCGAACATGGTAGAAACCACTTGATTACGGGTCATTAATGTGTACCATTAACAAGTGCGAGGGGAATCACCATTAATGTCAATGACTCCAAAGGTACTCTAGTACAATCCAACGAATGTGAGTTAATGATCTGAAGTCAAACACTCGGTGGAATCTCCTGAGCAGGGGTCAATAATGAAAACCCACTGTCAAAAATGAGGAAACCTGCCATTGAAAAATGTAAGTTCCAAGGTACCAATTAGTTTCTAAGTCTAATTCCTGGATAATGAGTTGAAGTCGACAGGAAAAGACTCGTCACAGGAGGGCCTTAATGTATCCCCCATCAATGACATGAAATGGTTAACAAGATTTGAAGTAAATTAGAGTAACCAGTAACTCGGGACTGACTCAAGGATGGCCGACATAATTGAAGGCTTTAAAGAATGCAGAAATGGTCGACACAATAGAAGGATTTATGGGTTGAACTTCTCTTTGAACATATTAAGGACACGACACAATTGTCTTGGAAAATACTGACTCAACAACAGGGATCACAGACCAATTTGTAATATTATGAAGGAGTATGACCAAGAGACAAGTGGGTTTTCTAGCCTAGACAAAGAGCAAGTGAAAGGGTGTCATGTTCAAAAGTGACTCTTCCATGGAATACAGGTTTAGACACATTTCTTTCCCAATTTTCTCCCACCATTTCTGGTGAGTACCTCTTTATTTTTACACAATCTTGAGGAGAATAACATATGCTTGAAATGTAATCTCATCCTTCGGATGAGTCCCTCGATGTATGTTTAACGAACCCTAAGAAAGAGTGGTTCGGTCCCACATGGGTATTTCAATGTTTATTTTACGAGTCCAAAGAAAGAAAACTTAAGGGTTTTTCATGTTTAGAGAGACTGAAAACCACTTAAAGAGAACTCTATCAGTTCCTTTTTCGTAAAGTAGTATGATGAGACCGAAAAAGAGATAAACTATCACTCAATAGATGAGCTTTCTAATACTTTAACAAGCGTGAAAAGAACAAGATTGATCGACAATATTTTCATGTTTAGAGAGTCTAAAAAGAGCTTAAAGGGAACTCTGGGGGGTTCATTTTTCGTATAACCTTTACGAGTCCAAAAAAGTGATAAAAGTATACTCAGTTACAATCTCACGTATTTACGAGCATGAGAATGAACAAATACTAAGCTCGGTAACTTATTCTCATGTATTTACGAGCATGAGAAAGAATAAAGACTAAGCTAGGGATTGTTTTAAATTTTATGCAAGATTTAAAACAAAAGAAAACTATGCTTGGGATGGATTTTATTTTTACACAAGATTTAAACTAAACAAAAATATGCTTGGACCTAGTTTCATTTTTACACAAGCTTGAACCAGAGGAAACTATGCTTGAGGTAGGTGGTTTCATTTTTACACAAGCTTGAACCAAAAAAACTATGCTTGCGACTTCCCAACGCATAATCTAGGGATGGTTGGTACTTAGCCCCCAGCTTAAGAAGCCAGCAGTTTAACTTCGGCATGAAATCTAGAGGCTGAAGACATTGCCCCCCAAGCTTCAATTCGTCCAACGACATAGGAGGATGAAAAGAAGCTTCAAATACAAAAAAAAGGGACTTGAATCAAACAAAGAGGGGGAAGTTGTTTCATTTTTTAACGAGCTTGACACGGGATAAGAACTATGCTCGAGAATCCAAGTTCAATCCCTAAACCTCAGTTTCATTTTTTAACGAGCTTGACATAGAAACAGGAACTATGCTCATAAGTTGTCTTTCATTTTTTAATGAGGTTGCTACAAAGACGTGAAAAACTATCCTCACAACTGGTTTCATTTTTTAATGAGCTTGAAATCAGAAAACCATGCTCAAGGTTGGTTTCATTTTTTAATGATCTTGAAATCAAAAAACTATGCTCATAGACTCTCTTCTTGATCATGGCTTCCAAGAGGACTGTGCTCTGAAAGGACACCATGTCAAGAGACAAAACTCGGTCATGGCCTCCAAGAGATCTTCACTTGATGGAAGAAACACACTCTAGAAGGAACACATGTCAAGGGCTGCAATAGGGGTAAAGAGATCGGGATCCAATAACCCTACTGAAGAGATAGCCATGTCAACTACCATATCTAAGTCATAAGAGACTGAGCGTATAGTGAGAGGTTCATCTTCATCGACAACTGAATTCATGGGAGACAATTCCACATAATTGACCTGTGGCAGGGGTGATACCGTCTACATATAAGAACTGTTTATGGAATTCATGGAGTTGACAGTCAAGTCAAAGACAACAGATGAAATTTGATCAATAATCACCATTCTTCCATTGTATGGGAAATATATCACACAAAAAAGAGTGGATACAATAGATTTCATGGCATAGAAATAATCTTGCCCAAGGAGTAAATCAAAATCCAAGGGGTCTTGGACTACCATGACATCAACAAAGATAGTTTTCCCTCCCAAAGTTATATGAATATGAGGAAGGATCCCTAAAGGGTGACTGGTTCTTCTGTTAAAACCAAACAAAGTCTATGTAACCGACACAAGGTGAGGATAACCCAAATCTTGCCAAGAAAAAGAGGATAAAATACTAACGAATGAACCTTCATCTATCAACATCTGAGGAACGTCCCAACCATAAACCTGTACTGTAATCTTGAAAGGAATGTGAGAGGGAAGACAAGGTCCAGTTAGAACACCCCAATTAAAAAGGATGGACTCATTACTTGGAGGAGGTTCCACGCGAGAAGGAGAAATTCCCCCCAGCATGGTAGTATCTCTATCAACAAGAAAAACTTGAGTAGCATCAGGTGTACTCTCGAGCGAGAGAGTAGGATCGACCGATGATGAGATCAGATCGACCACTTGGGTTTCATTCTCCAAGGGGAGAATGGGGTCGATGGGTGTAAACAAATCGACCGCTTGGGTTGCACTTTCTAACGGGAGAGTGGGATCGACTGAGGATAGGATCAGATCAACCACTTGGGTTGCACTCTCTAATAGGAGAGTGGGATCGACCGAATATGGGATCGGAGAAACCACTTGGTGAACTGGTTCAACTAAGGACGTGACCATATTGACTACCTGATCAACTGGATTTAACAATGAAATTTTTGGATTGATCATTCCATCAATTACCGGTGGGTCGAAAGAAAGCTTGTGATAAGCAGCTGGAAGTTGAGGCGGTGAAATAGTCATGTCTTCCAGTAATTTTGAGGCTTCGTCCATACGAGGGAAAAGGTGAGTTTGATGACTCCCTCCACATAACCTACAAGGAAACTTGACTCTACTTTTCTTCTCCCCAACGGTATTTTTACTAGTTGACGGGAGGGCATCAATATGTTGTTCATAGGGTGATGACATGGATTGGCAAGGGTGTGTAGACCATACTTATATAAACTTGGATAGACCAGGACAATCCTTAAGAATATGGCTACCCTTACAAATCCTTAAAGGGTACCTGGGTTTACGGGTTGTTTGGGTGATATTGACATCATCAACACTCCCAACACAATTAATAGTAACTAGTTTCTTTCCAACATGTCCAGCAGTGGTTGGAAGTTTGGACCCTTGTTTATTTTTCTTCTTCTTATTCTTCCTTTTCTTCTCCTTCTGATTCACCGAGTTACTAGCTTCAAATATTTCACTCAACGAAGAAGATGAAATGGAAGAAGACCTTGCAAGTGGAGAAGGTGAAGAATATCTTACTGGTGAAGAAGGTGAAGGATCAACATGAGGTTGATGTTCTTGGGGGGAAGTGCTTATAACATAAGCACTAGCTGCATTTGGGATTACGTGACTAGAAAACAACCATATTGGTAATCCAATTGTGAGACCTGGAAGGTTCAAAGTAGCGATGTGAGGAGGACCAATGTTCCTGTAAGAAGGAAAAACAAAAGGTTCCCCTGGAACATGGGTTCCTTCATTGGTCGTTCCGAGAACATACACCATTAAATAAAGATCCAACCTACAGTCTTCTAGGGATAAAAAACAACACACACTAAAAATCTAGTAAGCAAGCAAGCAAACAAAACTGTCTCACAATGAGCACACTAGTTGGTGATGAAATCCAACATTGCGAGAACAAAGTAAGAAGGGGATGAGATAGAGCGGGTGGAAAAGTTACATTAACGACCTGCTTAATGGACTTACACCCTGGTGCAAGATGCCACACATAATTGTGGGTATACCCTCCAAGGATCTTGAGTGAGTTTGGCCAACGTCGATTCCAGGTACCGTGAAGACTTGCCCCTCCACAATCACCTTGTGTAAAGAACCTAAAGAGAAAGGCCACTAAGGTTACCAATTACTACAGTGATGCCTAGGGAAACAGTCGACAGTCTGATCCATATGCAAAGGTAGGGTATCTAGCCTGAAATCAACTTGAAAGGCTTTCGCTCATCATTGTGGGTATACCTTCAAGCGACCCCCATAATATGCGTAATCTCTAAACCAAGACCAACAAAGAAGTGTGAGTAACTCTGCCAGTCTCAATGCGACCTCGTGATTGACCCTTGTGTTAGAAGGGCTTCTGAGGACAAAAAGTAATAAGTGGATTTCACCGCTCCCTAACTCAAGATTTTATGTTTGTTTTTAGATTTGGAAATTTATCTTTCACACCTATTCCAAATCCCTACAACTAATCTAATGTAGGTTTGCTACTAGAAAATATAAAAATGTCTAATCAATTTTTATAAGCACTTTATTTTATGGTTGTTATTACTCAAAAGGAAGATGGTGTTAACAATATGGTGTTTTGACCGACTCGAAAGTAATGCAAAGAGATGAAGATGCAATCTTTTCATTTCGATGAAAGATATTCTACAAGAAGGAGAAAACATTTATCAATCCCAGTTGTACAATGTTCCAAAATATTACTAAACTCATCAATATCAAGATTTTCAAGAAATGAGACAAATAGACTATACACCCATACACGATTCATGGCCCCCCCAGTCATGAGGGGGAGAAATTTTCAAAATTCAAGACCAAAAAATGCCAAAAATCATGCAATTTCACTACTTCAAATGCAAATATGCCCCCAAACCAATGCAAAGCAAGAAAATTAAAACTTTTTCTTCAAAGAGAAACTAAAATCAAGAGCGAGTTTCCTCAAAACAAAAGTAACCCAAACTAAGTTTCTCTTTTAACACGATTTATTCATAAAAAGAAGTATTCTTTCACTAAACAATTCTAAAGAAAAACAATGCTTTGTAACAGAAACACACTCAAAGCAAGAGACTAACTCTTCCAAAAGAAAATAAAGCAAATATGGCTAAAAGAAGTTTCAAAGTTGTCAATAAGATTTTAAACAGATCATAATCAAACCCAAAAATTCACCCCAAAACCAAATCCAAGGTTTGGGTAAGGAAACAACCATCAAAAATCAAAATTTTAACAATTTTCGCAGGTTGTAGACTAACACAGTGCGGAAATCACTGATTTCTGCAGGCCATATATGGGTAGGGTGTGTATTTTCCACACTATTATAAACAGATAGGGTGTGGAAATCCTAAGTCGCCGCACTGTCCCTCAAAGCAGGGTGCAAAAAAAAAAAATGGAAAAAATGAAAAGTATGAAGGTTTTCTCAGTGAAGTTTAATAGTCAGAGAGTCAAACTGGATCTCCCAGTGACTCAGAAAATAGACACCAAGTGATCAAAGCAAGAAAGCAAGACAAATTAGGGAAACAATTCGTTCCCCAGTGGAGTCGCCAATTTTTTTGTAGGATAAATCTGTAGATGCGGACATAAATTAATCTCCCTAGATCAACCTAGATCTAGAACAAAACAAGACAGGACATGGTGCTTTCCCTAAGTTTTAATCATTGAATCTACTATCAAAGAAAGGATGAGTGACATACCTTTAAATATCGCTTCCTTATATCTTTTTTGTTCCTACTTCACTTCAGTGCTCTTGTGATATTCATCCTGCAATAGAACACAAACCAACCAAAGTGAAAGCAACAATATTGTATTTAATGACAACCCATGCATGTGATCAAGGATTCATGGAATAAAATGAGAATGACTTTATGGGAAAGAAACATGACACTGTATTAGATTAAATAATAGGAAGAGAGATTACAACTGGATGCCTTGATGTCGTAAGGTTCCTTCCAACGATTCCTTGCTTCCCACACACTTCTTGCCTTGAGGATTCTGAGACTATAGATCTAACATCTATCTTGACAAAGAAAAGCTCAAAGCCAATCTAACCAAGATAACAAGCTCAAGAACTTTCCAACCCAATCAAGCTAACAATCTCAAGCCAAATTCAACTCAACTTTCTCCATGAGAGCTCCTCTCCTTTTATAAGTTGAAGAGGATAAGGTGAGGAGGTTAGGATGATCCCACTAAATCATGAAAGCGAGTAAGATCCAAACCATTCGGAGGCCTCCTCACCATATAAGATTATCCTTTTAGAAGCATCGAGAAAATGCTTGTTTTTCCCACGTACGAAGGCCGTCGCACCCTTAGCTATAGTGCAGCCTGCGGAAATTATGCACCCTAGCTATAGAGAAAGGTGCGGAGATTAGGCATTTTTGCACCCTTCATATAGAGCAGCCTGCGAAAATCCTCCAAAATAGGGTTTTTGCAGAGGAAAACACAACTTCTTCTCTCAGGAAAAGTTCATCTCCCTTCTTTCTTTAGGAATTCAGACCACTGAGCCCTCTGAAGGCAACAAATAGTTTTACATCATTAACGGTCATAGGTATGAAAAAAATAATGTGTAACAATGGGGGGGCATTTCATCTCCATATAACTCTTTCCATTACGGAGGGGGTCATATACCTCGTTCATCCCCTTCGCTCGACGATGCTCACCGACACTCCGCTGGGCCGAACGTAAATTATAGTTCATTTGGAGAAGGTATTCAAGGACTTCCTTCTTATAAAATGTCGGTTGGTTCAACACCATTCTCTTTCTTTGACGCATTTGGTATCAATGATTTCTCGTCGGCTGTCGTCTCGACCGGGGGCAACCTCGGTTATGGACAACAAAATGTTGTATAGGGTACTATTCCTGCAGAGGGGGTAAACTTAGGAATTCCTTCCTCACAAGGACCTTGGAATCCGTGGTGGGGATCATTTCCCTTGTCAGGGATTCCAACCGGGGGCAACCCCTTCCATAATCAATGGAACCCTGGGCAAGGCTCAACACCTATGCTCGTCGGATCGGCAGGGGGAAACCCTTCCCAAAATCCTTGGAATGCATTGCAAGCACAACCCTTTATGTCCTATTACGGGAGTCATTCAATGATGTCTCAACAAGAACAGAATCTGTATGCTAGTCACGGCCATGGTTATTACCAGAACTATATCCAACAACCTAAATTTTCTTGGAAACCTGGTGCCAGCCAAACTCCAGGCTCCTTTTTCCCTGGTTACAATCAACAACCCAAATTACCGTTTTTGGAAACTCTGCACTTTCCAAACTTGACAAGCTTATTAAATGACCCCATCTGTCATGATCCATGTTGGCCCCCTATGCGGACCAAGTTTGCTTCAGACATCCCAAATTTCGAGGCCAACCCTAACGAAGATCCAAGCAATCATGTGACTACCTTCCATCTATGGTGCTCGTCCAACTCATTGTGAGACGACTCTGTCCAGTTGCATTTGTTTCAATGCACTCTCATCGGGAGTGCTGAAAAATGGTACATTGAGCTCAACCGCTCAATATACTCTTCCTTTGGTGAATTGGAAATGGCTTTCTTAAACCATTTCCAATTACCTGTGAGATACGACATCAACACTGAATTTTTGGCCAACTTTGAGTAGACAAAAGAGGACCACATCTCGAATCACATCCGAGAATTGAGACGTCGAAAGAGTTTGATAAAAGTACCAGTCCCGACAA
Organism: Picea engelmannii; assembly: GCA_009831015.1. Taxonomy (NCBI): domain Eukaryota; kingdom Viridiplantae; phylum Streptophyta; class Pinopsida; order Pinales; family Pinaceae; genus Picea; species Picea engelmannii. The sequence continues at coordinate 891,311 of ML783184.1, forward strand.
CATTCTTGCTAGAGTGGTTCCTTAATTATTTGGTACCTCAGTTGTCTAAAGACGTTGCAACCTCGAGGGTCTTTTCAGAAGAAGATGCGATAATGAGAGCTCACCAACTAGAGCTGATTTAATCTCAGTCTGGTTTACTTTATGAATTTTTTCCAGATGCACTGAGGTTGATACTTGACAAGCCCAGACAAAGTTTTGGACCACATGTAGATGGTATTGTTGGTTCAGCAAAAATGAAGCCCGTTGATCAGTTGTCTAATCAATTGCAGCAATTGTTGATACAACAAAGAGCGGCCAGCCAAACCACTGATTCAATTGTTCCCCCTACTCAAACGTTGGATGTACACAGTGTGCAATCGACAAACCCAAATGCCACCTAGCACCCTGAAGGAAAGAAGAAACAACGAAAGAAGGGTAAGGGAGATAAGAAACCTACCAATAATGTTGGCGAGGGAAACACTGAAAAGAAGAAGTCGAAGTATCTGTGTAATCTTTGCACGAAAGACCATCCGACTCACTAGTGCCCTCAGCTTGCAGAGGCCCAGAAGTTATTGGCACAGCAACAGCCTGTCGTGTTAACAAATCCATTTCCACATGGGAAAAATATAACTCAAGCCTCTTTGAGCGTGGACAGGGGTAGTCAGGGACCCCCTTCGTCTTCAATAAATCCTGTGTTTGCAAATGTGTATATGATGAAAGGTAGCGTTGACATAATGACTAGGAAATGCGACTACAGAATGCCAAACACCTCTGAGAAGGGTAAAGAAGTTGAAAACCCACATCTTCCTCTCCAGATTGAGAATATGTTGGGAAAAAAAATGGCATGCATCCCCAAAGGAGCGTTCAATAAAGCCTCCCACAACCCAAATGTAAGGGCCGCCCAAAACTACTATGTGGTGGAGGATTTTTCACAAACCCCTTGTGCAATGTTTGCTTTGGAATTCCTCTAGATTTTCCCTTCCTAGAGAAAGGATCTGTTAGTTGCCTTAGGATATGCTGAGACTTGTAATCCAAGAACGATCATGCTTGATACGACTGACTTAAAACCTCGTCTTCCTTACCATGTTGTGTTTCAGATAGTAGTGTCTTACACCACGAAAACTTTTACTCAAATTTTTTTTTGCACGGTGGTGGATGAGGGTGCCTCGACATGCGTGATGTCTTTGGCATGTTGGAAAGCCATTGGCCAACCCTTTTTGTCTCCATCACCTAATATTCTTACCGCTTTCGACAGTTGTAATTTATGAACAAATGGAATCATCCCCTCTTTCCCCATGCAGTTAGGGGGGAAGACCATGTGCATCGAGGTTGAAGTGGTTGATGCATCTCTCGACTAAAATCTCTTGTTAGGAAGGAGTTGGACCTACGTTATGCAAGCAGTGGTCGCAATGGTTTTTTGGGTCTTTCCGTTTCCACACGAAGGTCGGATCATGTCCATTGATCAGTTATCCTTCTCCTGTCCTGACCCTTCATCAGGGGTATCCATGGTCCTGATGATTGATAACCCTCAGCCTGACATCGTCAATTTATGGGTTGATTTGTGCCCACCTTTAATGGGTAACTTCAATTAACCGCCTCCAACCGACAATGTCCACTGCATATCGACTATCTCCGACCAGCCAAGGGATGAAAATTTTCAAATCTCGTCATTTCGCACGACTTAATTTAACTATCCGTGGAATCTTCGTTCCCCATCAGCCATGATGGAAGGGACAAGGAACCTTGGCATGGCCATGCCTTTGTCCATGGCAGAAATTGCGTACTCTATATTTCAGCAAACTTCCGCTGACCCTGATCCGACTCCCACACAGAAGTTGAATCTAGTTCTCGAGCCTAAATGGGCTCAAGGATCCCTCGCTGATATTGGTTCTTTAGACTTAGTCTTTCCCTCAGACAAGGGGATTATAGAGGCAACGACTAGTCCGAACAAGCCCTGGGATGATCTTCACCACATATCTTACTTCCTCCTAGAGTTAAGAAGAATTGAAGCAGGTGAATTCACTCTGACTATGACTGGAGATGAGGCTTGTCCTATCAACCCTTTGTCTACACACGTTGATTATGTTGAAGGAAATATGGCAACCATTTCTCAAACGATACCTATTGATATCTCCAGATAGATGTTAGCTCTCTTTTTGTTTAACCAGATAATAGAAAGGTTCGATGTCCTGAGAGAGATTGTCACTGACCATGGCAGTCACTTTTAGAACAAAATGTTGTTTGAGTTAAAATCAAATCTTGGGTTGAGGCAAGAACATTCATCATCCTACTACCCACAAGTGAATGGTCAGGTGGAAGCTATGAATAAATCCCTTAAGACTATCTTACAATGAAAGATCGATTCGGCCAGGTCAAATTGGCATTTGATGTTGTATTTGACATTATGGGCCTACTGAATGTCTGTTAAGACTGCAACCAGTTTCTCACCTTTTCTACTCATTTACGGGATAGAAGTAGTCTTTCCTATAGAGTACAGTTATTGCCAGACACTTCACTGCTTGAAGAGCATTTATTATATCTTGAGCATCTCGATGAGCAGTGTTGGGATGCAGCCTTGGATAATAAGGCTCACAAACAAAAAGTCAAGTGTCAGTATGATCGGTCCGTCCATCCTTGGATTTTCTTTGAAGGTGACCTTGTCCTAGTCTATGACCAAGATAAGGACCCCTTGGGGCAAGCAAGTTCAAACCCATGTGGTTCAGACCTTTCATTGTGAAGTAGGTTCTAAATAAGGGAACTTATCGTTTGATGGACTTTGAGGGAAATGCTTTGGCGGAGCCTAGAAATGGGCTCTACCTCAAGAAGTATTACTCATAGGTGGGTCACCTTGGGTGACTTCTTGTAACATATGAATAGTCTTACACATTTTTTTAGTTTTTGTCTTTTTGCTTTTATGGACGTGTCATTTTTGATGTCATCTTTTTCACTGTGGTAGATGTCAAGTGAATCAGAGGTGTTTTGATTCAGGAGCATCTCTCCACATCATCCAGCCAGCTAGCCAGCCATGTTAATGAATTCAAATCGTGCATTGAAGAGAGAGGCGCAACCTCATTTGAAATCTGAATTCAATGTAATTAAATGCTTAGGCTGTTGAGCCATGAATTCATGCCTTTACACAGGCTGTAGATAAGATAGGCCTTTAATGTTTGTAAGACTGAGATCTAGATCCAGATGCTGGACTAGATAGCCCATTCAATGTAATTGAATAGGGTAGGTAGATTGGAGGGAAGAGATCAAAGATCCCCCTCAGGTAAAAGAGATTTTGTATCTCATTTTGTACTAGTTGTAGTGGTTGTAAGAGAAGAGCCAGAGAGAGCTCGAGAACACCCTTGTAAAAACAGGTATTTGCCATTTTAATATAAACTGAAGTAGTTTTTCCTACATGGATTCTGTGTTGAATGAATGTTTGTGAGTGTTCATATGTCTTGTAGATGTATACTGTAGGTTTGCATTTGCTGGAGGGTGTCTAATTTCAAGTGAAGGTCTTTGAGGCTTCATACCAGGAGGGTGTGACAGAATGCTGCGGGTTCTGATAGCTGTGCACAGAGGTTGCACTTCTGAATTCTGTGGGTTCAGACAACGACGTGTTGCGGCACAGGAACTGAAGTCAACAACTCAGGGAATACCTCAAGGTTGTTGAATACCTTGGAGGCTATGCTGTGGAGAAGAACACAGTTGCAGACAGAATCTCTAAGGAGTTCTGTGAAACTCTGCCAGGTGGGCATTGAGCATATGCACAGTGGTGCATTGAGAAGAACTCTGCTGGGAGTTCTTAAGGAGGACCAGAATCACTGAGGATTCTAAAGAGCTCTGCCAGGTGGGCATTGAGAAGGTGCAAGGAGTGCACAGAGGACAAAACTGTTAGACGTCCTGTGAAAAGATACTTTGCCAGGAGGGCTTTGAGAAAGTTTGCAGACAGAAGAAAAGAGAACTCTTTGAGTTCTGGAATTTAGAGGAAGAATCCACTGAGGGATCTTCACAGGGTTGTTGAACACCCTGCAGACTCAGCAAGAGGTTGCTTGAGGCAGAGGATATCCAGGAGGGCATCCAAGTATTTCTCCATCTGAGGGATAAAGGAAGAAGAATAAAATCCCTTAGGGGTCTAAGCGTTTGAGAAGCTCAGGAGAGACAACACTGTGTGTGCGTGAAGCCTCTGCAGAGGCGCAGAAGTCAAAGAATTCCTTGGGGATTCAAGGATAAGCTTAGGAGGAGTAGTGCTTTCAGCGCACAGAACTATAGCTGCAAGGAATGCAGAGGTCAAAGAACTCTTTGACAAGTTTGGAGTACCCAAGCTTAGGAGAGGCAAGCATTTTCATACGCGAAGGCGAGAACTCAAGTAAAGGAGCTCGCAGAAGGAAAAAAAGACAAAGGTTGAGGCCTTTGGGAACTTGGAATTCTTCCAAGTGCAGGAAGAAAGTGTCCAAGATCGGGAGGAGCAATATCGGCTGTTGGATAAGCCGAAGAGATATAGACCATTGATTTCACATCTAGAGAGCCCGCAAGAGGAGAAGGACGGATCTGAACCGCCAGATCTAGAGAGAAATACCCAACATCCGTCAGATCAGTTGGAAGCTACACGAGGTTTAACTTCGTGAACAGGAGGGTGAAAGTCCCGAAAGGATTGACTTATCGGGATATCGACATTCGGGATATCGAAGTTCTTGAGGTCGATAAAGTTGGGACATTTCAAGTCTCAAAATAACGAAAGTGAATCTGAGTCATCCGTTTGTGGAGACTCGTGGCGGGGATCGAGTGACCCATCGGTATTTTGGCCACCGGGGTTTTGAGTTGACAGAGAATTTCTGTCATCGGGGTATCGAAAGTCCCGAAATTGCGAGATTGGATCAGGGCTGTCCATCTGTTGGGGACACATGGCGGACATCCAGACTATCGGGGGAAGTCCCGATAGAAAAGTCAAACCGGCGCATCAGGGTTCGTCATTTCACGAATCCCGAGGACAAGACTTTCGGAGAAGCAGAAACTCTGAAATCGCGAGAAGCGATTATGACTGTCCATCATAGGAGGACGCATGGAGGAGATCAGAGCATTTGAGATATTTCCCGAAAGGAAATTTGTCCATCGGCATTACGGGAATCGGGAAATTGGGAATCCCGTGGACAAGAAGCCCATACATTTCCGAACTTCGAAGTCCGAAACCCTGAAAGGAGGGAAGTGCTATTGGGGGCCAACTGTCATCATATCGGAGAATCAGGATTTGAGAGATCAACAGTCCCGAGGGAAAATGCATCTGGGCATTTGAAAACCCGAAGTCCTGAGGGAGATCAGGGACTGTTGGTTCCATAGGCGATCACGGTCGTTGATTGTGCTAATGGCGAAAAGGGGTTGTTAGCTGACGTCATATCGGGAATCGGAGGATCGGGGATCTTGTGGACAAAGCGTCCATGCATTTCGGCATAAGAAAGTCTGAAACCCTGAAGGGAGGTAAGGCTGCGGTCTTATGAGAATAGCTCACATGGACCATGGCATAGCCAGGAGGGGCTAAGGCCAAAAAGGGGTGCTTCGGTAAATTAGAGTTCGGGGGTTCGTGAGGACAGATAACTCTCGACATCGGGAAACAAGAAACCCCGAAGCCCGAAAGTATATTTTCCCTGTTGAGGAAAGGGAATCGGTTGGAGTGCAGAATATCATGAGGCAAAAGAGAAGGACCTGTGGATCATGATTTAAATAGTGATTCCGGCAGGGAGTCAGAAGAGTCGCTTCGGCTCACAAAGTTGGGAATTTGAACGATCCTTAAGACCGGGAGGTCAGTGCAGGGGCCTTTGCTGAGGTAGAGGGGGCAGTCTGTGTCATGTTCGTTGGGTTTGCAGGCAGCTCTAGCCAACACACTCGGAGGCTTGCTTCCATAGCTTGGGTAATTTTCACACCTCAAGGCCAGTTTCTATCTTCAGGAGGTATATGTTTAGGTGATGCCACAAACAATGTTGTCGAATACAACATAGTCTTAGAGTTTCTTCATGACGCTTTGTCGCATGGTATCTCTCACCTCTAGGTCTACTTAGACGCTCAGTTGGTTGTGTCTTAGTTAAATGGGGTTTACCGCGTTTACGATCCTACACTACACCGACGGTTCCTTAGGGTACATCTCTTAGAATGAAGCTTTGATTACATTACGTATATCCATGTTCCTAGGAGATTGAATCAAATCACAAATACTCTAGCTAATCATGTATTAGATTGGCATATTTCACACATGTAAGAAAAAGAACACACACACACATGTAAATACATTTGTAAAATAGATGTAATCCACAAGACGTAAAAAGATGAAAAATATCCATATATATATCAAAAAATATCAGAGTACATGGGTGGGCACAAGTGCCTCAAAAATAGGTCTAGTCAGAGTCACGAGTCTTATGCCCTCAAAAAAATACAAAAAGTGATCTCTACACGTAAGTAGTCTAGCCTAGCTAAGGGCGGGGCTTGTTGGCCCTGCCATAGTGAACAACAACGTTTTCCAAATGTCGGAAGAGCTGGACCCAGGTCCATGGAACCCCAACTACATGAGGTTGCATCAACAGTGGGAGATCCTCAATCTCCTCCATAGGGACTATACAAGTGAGCGTGGTAAGGTTCCACTCTACCCGTCTCAATACTCTCTCAGCCTCTCCGGCTAGAGGCCTCCCTACTATTGTTGTTGGTCTGGCGGCTCCAACTGGTCCTGCCCCTAGTCGAGGATGTCGCCTAGTCCTTGAGAAGTCTATTGGATGCACCAGTCCCACATCTGTACATAATAGATATATAAGTGTTAGATACTATGGTATACAACAAAAAATAATATATATAAAAGGACATAAAAATTAAATAAATTTGAAAATAAAACCTACCCATCCCTCCTCACTCCGCTCCGAGAGGTACTGGCATGTCAGGATCTCTAGAAAAATTGATCTCAGCATAGGGTTAGTCCTCTATTGTCGGAATCTTCCATGACCACCAGTCAAAAAACTTGTCATCAAAGGCCTAGATGGTCCTCCCTCCCCCCTGTCGTGGCAATAACATCGCCCATCTGCATAGCACTGGGAGAGAGGCCTCGTTCCCTCGTATAGTCTCTCAAGGACTGAGACTGGGTACCCTCTCGAAGAAAAAGGGGCACAAAATGTTCCCAAACCCAAAGTTACAGTGCACCCATATCCAACACTCTGTTAGTTGTCTCTCCATACAATCCAGCATGGTGGTACTCCAGTCGAAAATCCATGCATTTAAGTACTGTACCACACATTTCATGTGCGCTCGGGAAGCTTGATGTAAAGATGCAAATCTAGTGATCTGCCCAATAAGTAGAACTATCACTTTGAGTGATAGGGTGTTGATCTTATGTATAGGCACCTAAGAACCTACTTTCTTGGTATCAACCTCGCAATGGAGTCCAATCAACTTTTCAATGTTGTGAGGCCCGGGGGAAAAAGTGCGCAAGTTGACTGGATCCTCTCTACTTGAGAGACCAGTCAGGAAGTAAATGTCCTCAGTCGTTGGAGTCAACGAATGCCCCTCGAGCATGAATGCCTCTGCGTTAGGATGCTATTAATATATCAATGCATTTAGCAACCTGGGTTGTGCCCTCTTAAACGGACACTGGAAGAACTTTAACAATCCACATTGTGACAAAACAACGATAGCAACAGGGTCCTTGGAGACCAAAAAATCCATGTCCTCATGCTCCCTCTCTCTCCAATGAACATACATCCTGCAAAAGAAAATGGATGGAGAGGCAACTCTTTCATTTTCATATTTTTTCTACTTGAGGGTGTACACGGGTTGTCTTGGGGACAGTCACATGTGCACGCGGGCAGCTTATCTTCTACCCACATGTACACGCAGGATGTGCTTGGACAACCTACTTACACACAAGGCCAATCTTTTTAAAGGTCAACGCCCCCAAAAAAACAAAATTGAATATGGAAATGCAAGAGAGGTTAGTATGTACTTACTTGGTCCAAACGGAAGTTCGTTTCGTCCACTAAAGCTCCCAGAATCAACTATTTCATAAAAGGGGTGTTTTTTGACTTTTGGTCAATTATCAATTTAGAATGGTGATAATGAGCTGCCAACTTTCTATTTATAGACTTTTTGGCCCATTTTTGTCATTTTTTGGACACTTTTGCCATTTTTTCTAGCTTGAAAATCATTTACTATGGTTCTTGAGTTTCTCAGGGGTTGTTAGATGAGTGCTACTTTGGATATTGAGAATTTTTTTGAGAGATGGGTCAGTTTTAAAGGTCTTTTGGTAAAAAATTATTTTTCCAAATTTGTGCATGTAAGATAGGATTCCACCTCCACTTGTTGCACCTCGTTGTCTTTTTCTCTTTTCCATAGGATCCATCCCACCGAATTGTGACATGGAACCCTCACTCTTTCTCTAGAAGTGACATAATTTAGTGGTAGATCCTACCTTCACATGGATTCCCTAGGTAGATCATGGTTGCATTTTGGTGTCCATGTCGTCACTAATGACTATAGGCTCAGGAGTCCTTATTAGTTTTTCCTGATTATGAGTATGAGCCTCATTTGCATGATTCATTATCACTCTTGACCTCACCCTTGGGACTCCCAAAACACAGCGAGTCTTCTTTTAAGCCATTTTCAGGCCCTCTAAATATGAAAAGATTGTCGAGCGATCCTGTTGCCCTTCACGCTTGCTAAACTAAAATTTGAAGGCACGTTTGTCCGACGGTAGTTTACCCCTTTTTCGGTCTAAATGGTCAAAAGTACGAACAAAGGTATACTCTAGGAGCCTCGGTTCTATAGAAGAGTACTCTCAGGTATAATTTTAACCCTTTTTCGAGCTTGAGGGACTAAATCTACGATAAAGGAACCCCCATAGAGTCCATAGTTAAGCTCTTTTCAGACTCCCTAAAATTGAAAAGATGGCCGAGTGACCTTGTTTCTTCACACTCGTTAAATTCGTCCAGAAGAACATCCCTTATGGATTCCATAGTTAAGCTATTTTCATAATCCTTAAATATGAAAAGATTGTTGAGTGATCTTGGCTTTGTCACACTCATTAAACTGATTTTGAATAGACATCTGTTCAGTGCTAGTTTATTCCTTTTTTGAGCCGACTAGACTACCTTCAAAAAAGGTACCCTAGTGGAGTCTCCTTTTACACTTTTTTCAAACTCTCTAAAAATGAAAAACCATCGAGCTTACCTTGTTTGGGCTCGTTAAAATTACATCGAAGGGCGTTATCATTGTGTCTTATTAATCACATTTTCATTCCTGCATCTTTGGACTACTTCCGACTCTATGTTTCTCTCAACTGAACCATCTGAAGAATGCCTTATGCACAAGTCTTGTAGCACTTTGCCTCTGTGTCTTGACACCTTGACCCATGGAGGATTTTTCCCAAGTGTCTTTTTCCTGCATATGTCCCCTTGCTCTCAGAATCAATGTGTTCCTTGTGCTTGGGACTAGTATGTCTAGGACACTCGATCCTCCTTTGTAACATAGCATTCTTTATTCTTTTTCAAGTTTCCCAAAATTATTGAAAAACACAAAAAAAATCAAATATACCCCAAAAAGGGGAAGGGAAAGTATTTTCTTTTTGTTGACAACACAATGAGTTGCCCTTGGACAAAGCACATATTTTTGTTTGCTTGTCAAGCCCTAGGATTCAATATGAACTTAGGAAGTTCTTCTCGCTACATAGATTTGTTTCCTCCTCTATTCGATTACCCTTCCAAACATATGGAGAGTTCGCTTTGCCTCCTGCATCATGGAATTATGTCAATGCCATGCTTCCTGAGTCTCATATTTTGTATTGATTTCGTCCAAGGGAAGTCTTACTAAACTTGAGTCGGCCCTTCTGCAGTTCATCTCTTGTCCTCATGCCCAACCACCCCGAAATACCAATCAAGTCCTTGTTCAAAATCAATGAAGTTCTTTGCACTGATCACCAATATCCTCTTATATGTTCCCGATGAACTATCGAAGACCTATGGGTAGTGAAGTTATACACTGATATTACACTCCTCCCCGAGTTTTGAAGATTTTGAAGTTGTTTCTCAAGCTCTAAAGACCTCATCTCCAACCATCAATCATCATTGGATTCTTGAATATGGATACCATACATGTATATCTTTTGATTTTGAGATGTACATCCGCTGTGTATTGCTCGCGGCTACACTTTATATAGTTATATGACATGGATCTGTAGTGTATTTGGTTGGCATCCATGATTTTATTTCATCTCAAGCATGGGTATGCCTGCCTCGGTGAGACAAATTGTTATTTTTGTAGATGAAACCTCTTGAACTCGGGTCCCTGGGATCACTCGCGTCGTACAGTGGTAAGGATTTGTAATTTATTTCGGCCATCGGATGCTCTTCTGACCTCACACATTAGGGGCCATTTTTAATAACCCTAAATTGCACCAGACATGCAGACCTGGGATCAGGCCATCTAACTTGCTATCTTTTACAAGACATCACTGAACAAGCTCTTCAAAAAACCATTTCTTTGAAGGTGTATGTGCCCTTCACCACTAATGCCTGTGTACACATGCTTGGTGACCCACTACAACCCACGTACACTCATAGAATATTGCAAAAGGTGGAAAATTGCATAGGATACTAGTTTCTGGGCTATTACTTAATCGTTTGACTATCCATAGCTAGTCACCCCAACCGTTACTATCCCTTTTGGCCTATAAAAGAAGGGGTTGGGGTCCCATTGCAAAGAAAAGCACGAGAGCATAGAAACTCTGCCCATTTTCGTATTCCCCCTTTGCCCCAATATTCGGAAACCACATTGTGAGTTTGAGCCAGAATTCCGTTTTCCTCCATTGCAAGCCCTTACCATTTTCCTAGAGAGAACTGAAGAGGAGGACACGTGGAAGAATTTGGTGTATTGTAAAGAGGAGCCCAGGACCGAGTTCGAGGAGAAATTCCAGTCTCATATTGTAAGTGAATTTTGTGAGATTAATATAAAGAAGTACTTTTTCTGTCCCGCCAAATGACGTCTTGAATTTCAATGATATGTTTACATTTCTTGTTTATGATGTCTAACCCACTAATCCATATGTAGAATGCATGCTTGTAGGTTCTTGTTTGTCCTTTGGTGAATGCAGGTCAGCCTTGGGAGGAGACTTGCAGTCAAGAACCAACCAAGCGCAAAGGGATCAACACCAGACGCGGAGTTTAAGGTATTCCTACTGGATCCCTACACTTTGTCTTTTATGTATGATTGTGGGGTAGTGTCGGGATAGTTGATAAAAAGTAGGAAAATTTAGAGGGTTAGCTCTGCCTACATTTTAGAACCCTGGTGTAGTCTTTAGAGGGGTATTCCCGCTATAAAAAAATACCCAAATAATGTTGAGAATGAACGATGCTTATTGATTTTTTATTAGTTATATAAATACTATCAAGTTGAAAGTTTTACCGTTTCTGAACGGAAGTAATGGTAAACAAACTAATTTGTTAGCACAATTACAACTCATAACAAGGGGATGTTTATCACTCCCTCGTGTTTAAGAGTCAGTTCAAGTTCCTACAAGTGTTTCGAGTTCCTACTAGTATTCCCGCATAAGTTGATGTTCCTATAGGTGTTCCAGTGTAATGTCCCCCAAATTTCCCATTTTTATATATTTTTTGTTAAGGGACATTAAAATTCCTTGACTCTTCAATATTTGTTCAAAGATAACTTTATTATATGTAGAGTATTTTTATCGTGGCTATTGGATTCAAAAACTTATGGTTATTTTGTACTTAGTACAATTGCGACGAGGGCTATCATATCCCTTAGAATATCTACCTTTTTGTGTTAAATTATACTGTTACAAAAGTCTCAGTGGGAAATAAGAAATAACCTAAAGACTATCAACTATCCTATAGTCTACCCATAACCAATTAGTACTTATCCATTTGACATACATTCATATATTTTACTAAGTGACTATCATATGGATTCCATGGTGCTGACACTATCTATGTCAATAGTTATATATCAATAGTTTATCACATAACCTCTCATAATATTAACTCTAACTATATCAACATACCTATGCATATATTGTTTACCATAATATACAACACTGTATAATATATGGATACTATGTACTAAGTGTTATCCACAACATAATATTATTTTTTGAAAATCATAATAATGAACCAATCCACAGTATTTCCAATCATTTAATATATATATATATATATATATATATATATTATAACCATTTTACCTATCTGTCATATTGCATATTGTTTAATATACAAGATACTATCACAACCAGGCTTTAGCCTAACGATATAGTTATCGTTTTACACCCAAGACTACTACGAGATTTACATATCGTTAGTAACCTCCCCAATGATACTTGTCGTTAATCCTAAAGTTTAACATGTTGGGAACCAAACAAAGTTTTCCCTTAGCTTAACATAGTGAACAAAAACCATTACATGCACAGTTCGTAACCCTAACTGGCTGGCACTACGACTTAGCAATAAATTTGTTTGTAAACTTCTTAATGGAGGATGTTAGTCTGACATTTACTCCTTGGATAAACCATTTAATGGAGACCTGAATTGTACCTCTCGAGAATTGACACTTCGACCGCCGCGTCCAATGTAAACCCACCATCTCCAATGTTTCACATGGCAAGAGTACTGACGCGTATCCATCACATTAATCCTCTAACGAGGCCTGAGGTAAGGCTTATTGTAACAATTATTCTCTACACAAAAATGTTCTTTGCTCCACAATCTAACCTTGCCCCTGCTCTGCATGGCCGGTGATAATGGAAGATCAGCTCTTGTAAAACACAATGTGAGAAAGAAACACATTTATGGTTCCTCTTCTGCACAAGGTAAGTAAGACTCCACTGCCCTAGTACTCTGTAACTCAGGCATAACACTTTGTTTGGAAATGTAGTAGCATTTCACCTCCGTAAATGTTTCCTCCTGAGGTTATTCTAGGTTTTACAGTTCTCTAGGGTTAGAGTACCCTCGGGTTGGTTGATACTCTTCTAATCTTCATGGCTTACGATGCTCTTGTGGTCATAAACATTTTACTAGTTATTTGTCGGTATTATTTTCACATTCTCCTATATCTACCATTATAGAAATGTTAACCCTACCATTACACATATGTGTTTTGTTTTTTCTCCGAGGAAGAAATCTGTAGATGTATACCCTGTGTGAGAATATATTAACACTGAATTTCATAAATATGTTTTGGATTTTTTATGTTAGCATTCCAATATGTAATGGGTACTCTCGGTAGGCATAAATGTGTAAATTTATTTTTATTCCTTGTAGGGTTCTGCTTTGTGTACATGTCAATGGTTAAACCTATGCTCATGAGTTACCATCTGGGTTCCCTACAACAAGATCTACAGGGAAAGAATTAACCCTATGTTTGTAATTTGCACTCAGTAATTTTACAGTGTTAAACGTATCGGGAAATTTTTAACTCTTTATTTGAATAATTTGTCTTCTGTGTTTTATATAGCGTAGGTATATGTATATCCAGCAACATCGACCCTCTATTCATGAAGTTGCATTCTATATTTTCTACAATGAATATGTATCGACCACTATTAATCCTTTGTTTCATAGATTTCACTCTGTGTTTTATATATGAACTCGTAATTTAATTATGGATTATACATAGCAAATGGTTAGACATTACTCGTACTTTGTATATGTCCTTTGAATTTCAATTGATTTCCCTTGTGAAAAATCGTGATTACACTGTAAAATATAAATATCAATCCTTTGGTAACTCGTAACTCAATTCTCTGTGTATGTAATTGTGTTACTTACCCCTGCGGGGATTAGTAAACGTGCATGTGTGATTATAGATAACAGTTTCAAATCCTTTGTGGAAAGTAAGTTTATGCTCTATGTAATTTAAAGTACACTACATTGTGTAAATCATAACTTACGTTGTGTTTACAACAATCTTATTTTACCCTATGTGGGGATTCGCAAATGTGCTATGTATATTTACTTTATCCCTGGATAATTCTTAACTAGTGTATTTAATTTACCATAGTATCATTCATAACTTGTGTATTTATTTTATCACTGTATAATTCATAGCGTATTCTCTGTTACACAAAAAATTGATTCTCAGTTACATTAATTAATGATGGGGCCCTGTTTTGTTTTGTGAGGGTACCCATCAACTAATTTTGGGTCCAATCCTCCCCCTTTGGATCATGGATGGATTGTCACACAAGCTCTAGTGGCGATCTAGTTTTATGCTGAAATCAAGATAAGTATTGTCTCATTTGGTTTCATTATTTGTTTTCCATTAAATACTTAACATATTTTACTAAACCTATCGTCTTCTCCTTTTGCATCTTTTGTACAAATCTAAGTGAGAAGATCAAGGAAAGCCTTCTGGCTCGAAAAAGTATTTGGGTTTTGATCTTGGCGTTTACGAAATTCTTACTAGATTATGTCTATAAGTGGTAATGGATTCCTTGACTTATGGTTCTTAATTGTAATAATTTGAACCATGATCACATGGACACACGGGTTGTTTGTAATTATTTTCAATTAATTATTTGCAACCATTTTGAACAAGATTCATTGAATATAACAGCTATTGTACCATGCATTTTTAGACTATTGAATCACTGTTTTCGGTGGTTATAAACATAAAGAATATGCAATAATATATGAGAATTGTTCTTCATTCCACCTATTGTCTATTGTACTTGTACAGATTTGAAATAACAATTCAATGTATATCTATTTGAATAGTTAATAAGAACATGGTAGCAGTTCTACTTTTCCTTTATGCATGAACACGTATATATAAGTATACAGAACCATTTATATATATACATAACCCTACTTAATTAATATTAAGAACATTACAACAGTTCTTTGATTTCTTTATGTATGATTACAATATATGTAGATGCATTTATCTATGTATGTATAAACTATTTCATGATTAAATGGAGCATATAGTAGTTCTGCTATTTCTGTCAAGTAAGCACACACACACACACATATATATACAATCATCACATAAACCATCTCATTCCTGACAAATAATAATCAACAAAATATTAACAAGAATGCAAGTAAAGGTACATATCTGAAAAATCTGATGTTGGGACAGAAATGGAACAACCACATTCCACCCAACCATATAACATAAACAACCAAGTTTACTTGCCTTGTCCACCCCCTATCCTAACCATGAGTCCATAAGGGAAAACTGAAATGATCCTCCTTTGCTACAGTCACCTTCCACAAATCATAAATTCTCTTGCCTCACACTAACAATGTTCATAACAAGAAGTAGTTTCCTTTCTCCAACATACTAAGCAACATCCTGCCTCCTCCATATGTTGATTTATATGCATCTTGTACCTAGGGATTTCCTTCCCTCCTTGGGAAATTCACAAATTTACAAATCCTTCATTTCTAGAGGATGCTAGTGGTCAAATCTCTCATTTTCCACTTGTAAAAACAGCCCCAGGGCAACTCAAATATGTTCCACACTCATGGAGTCATGGTCATCTATTTTTAACCTACCTATTCCATTTTCCTTCCAACATTTAATTTATAAAAAAAGTTTTTCTTTCACATGTGTCACAATCAAAGAAGTTAGTTGGGAAAGTCAAATCTTTTCCCAACAGTCATAAATAATTAATTACAATAATCAAATTCCAAATTCGGATTTTCCATAAATGAGAAATAATTTTCAAATCCAAATTTGCCAAAAATGGAAATTTATTCCCAAGTACACTTAGACTTTAATATTCAATTATTTTTGGGGATATTACATCATATCCCCCTTAAGTATAACATTGTCCTCATTGTTCATTCCTCTCTTAGAATAGGGTTGGATACTTGATTTCTGCAAATCTTCCTCCAATTCCCAAGTGGCCTCCTCACGACTAAAGTACTTCCATTACACTTGTACTTGGGCGATGGCTCTGTTTCGTAGTACTGTTTATTTCATTTCCATAATGCGCAGAGGTTCTGCTTGGAGCTTGCCTTCTGGTTCCACCTGCACCATGTTCCAATCAATGATGTGAGTAGGATCATGAATATATTTTTTCAATAAAGAAACATGAAAAAAAATATGAACTTTTAAATTTACAGGAAGTGCAAGTTGATACACCACAGGTCCAATTTGAACTAAGATCTTGAAGGGGCCACAAAACCTAGGCACCAACTTTGAACAATTTCCCAGATTTAGAGATCTTCTCCTTGCTTTGACTTTCAAATATACATGGTCCCCAATTTGAAATTCCTAGTGTCTCCTTTTTAAATATCCACAGTTTTTTTGTCTGTCTTGTGCCTCTTTTAAATTTTGTTGTACCCTTTTTACCACTTTCTCCATTTCCTGGAGAATTTCCAGTCCCATCATAAGTCTGTCAACTGGATTATCCCAACTAATCTGAGTTGTGCATTTCCTTTCGTATAATGCTTCGAAGGGACTCATCTTAGCTGATGTATGATACCCATTATTGTAATCAAATTAAACTAAGTGTAGGTACTCCTCCCACTTAGTTGGTTTCGTTCTCACGTACATTCGTAACATGTCTTCCACAATCTCATTCATTCGTTTAGTTTTTCCATCCGTTTGTGGATGATAGTTTGTGCTAAAATTTAGGTTAGTATCCAACCCTGCAAACAATTCCTTCCAAAACATTGACGTAAATTTGACATCTCTATCTGAAATCACCATTTTAGGAATTGCATGCAATCTAAATATTTCCTTCATAAATATTTCAACGATATTAATTACTTTATAAGTAGATCTCACAGGTATAAAATGTGCAGATTTGATAAGTTTATCAATCACTACCATAATCGATTCATTTTTCTTTTGAGTCTTAGGAAAACCTGTGATGAAGTCCAGCGTGATAATCTCCCACTTCCATTATGGTATAGGTAGAGGTTGTAGGAGGCCAGATGGATGTTGATGTTCAGCCTTTACCTGTTGACAATCTAAGAATTTAGATAAGTATTCAGCTGTTTTAATTTTCATGTTAGGCCAATAAATCAATTTCATTAAGGATGTTATCATTTTCTGGTATCCTGGATGACCAGAATATGGATTTTTATGCAATTCATCCATAATTGTTGACTTTAATTCAATAGAATTAGGTATGTACAGTCTATTTGTTAACCTTACCAGTCCATTTTATCCAAACTCATATCTGTTTTGTCCAATTTTTCTGTATTTTCTTATAGTTCTGTTGTTGTTTTAATGTATTTTTCGTCATTGCAGCTTGCAAATTTTATTCTTTGTTCGATATCGTTTTCTTCTTTGCTAACACTTATCTCAAAAATTCTATTAGTCCTTCGACTTAGGGAATATGCAACTTTGTTTTCTTTGCCTTTGATGTGTCTCACTTTGAAATCAAATTCACTCAAGAAGGCCAACCACCTTGCTTTCCTTGCATTGAGATGTGGTTGACTGAATAAAAATTTCACACCATTGTTGTAAGTTAGTAGCAAAAATTTTCTCCCCATTAAATAATGTCACCACATTTTTAGCTCATGGATTACAACTGTTAACTCCAAATCATGTGTGACGTAGTTTCGTTCATGTTCTTTCAGTTTACGTGATTTGTAACAGATGATGTTCCCCTCTTGAGTTAGGACACCTCCCAAGCTTCTTTGCTTGCATCCACGCAAACTGTAATGTCTTTGTCAGGGTCTTCTACCCTTAAAATAGGTGTTGTAGTTAACATTTCCTTTAGCTTATTAAATATGTCCTCACACTTTTGTGACCAAGTAAACCTTATTCCCTTTTTATGTAGAGATGTAATTGGATATGCAATATTAGAAAATCCTTCGATAAATCTGCGGTAGTAACCGATAATTCCCATTAATGATCTTATGTCTACTACATCCTTAGGGATAGGCCATTCGATAATGGCTTTTATCTTCTCTAGATCAACTACAATACCCTCTTCGGATATCACGTGTCCTAGGTACTGCATTCTTCTTTGGTAGAAGTCACATTTGTCAAACTTTGCATAAAACTTGTGTTTCCTTAAGGTCTGCAATACTATTTTAAGATGTTCTTCATGTTCTTCTTCCGTTTTCGAGTAAACTAAAATATCATCAATAAATGCCAATACAAATTTGTATAAATATTGACTGAATATACTATTCATCAAACACATAAAGGTTGTTGGTGCATTATTAAGACCAAACAGAGTCACGATGAACTCATAGTGTCTATATCGTGTTCTAAATGTTCATTTATTTATTTCTTCGTCCTTTATTCTAACTTGGTGATAACCAGACCTTAAATCTAACTTAGAGAAAATCTTTTCTCCTCCCACTTGGTCAAATAGGTTGTTAATTTTGGGTAGAGGATACTTATTTTTAATCGTAATCTTGTTTAATTGTCGATAATCAATGCATAACCTTAAATTCCCATCTTTCTTTTTAACGAAAAGAACCGATGCTCCCCAAGGAGAGACACTTGGTCTAATATATTCTTTATCCAACAGTTCTTGCAGCTGAATTTTCAGCTATGTTAATTCAGGTAAACTCATTCTATAAGGTGCCTTAGATATTAGGGAAAATCCAGGTAGTAGATCGATAGAGAAATATATCTTTCTTCTTGGAGGAAGTTCTGGTATTTCTTCCACAAATACATCTCTAAACACATGTAGGGATGCAAAGTATTCTAGACTGGGCTTGTTTTCCTTTTCTAATAGATTAGTTACTTGAATAGGATAAACTTGGAAACCCTTATTCATACATTTCTTAAACTGCATGGCTGATATCTGCCTTACTGAAACTAGTTTTCTGATCCCTTGTATTGTCCTAACTGTGTTGTTTTCATCTATGTAAGTAAGTGATTTTTCTTGACAGTTCAAAACTACTTTATGTTTCTCTAACCAGTCCATTCCAATGATTATATTGTAAGATCCCAAAGGTAAAACATTCATATTTAACTTTGTACTTTGGCCATCTATATTGAGTTCACATTCATAAATGAAATCTATTACTTTTATCTTAGTCCCTGTTGCTAACTGTACTAATGAGGACTTAGCATGCTTTACTTTCTTGAGCTTCTTTAATTCAACTAAACCAGGAGTAACATAACTCAGACTAGCTCCTTGGACAATTAAAATAGAAATGTGATTATCATGAATTTTACCTTCAACCTCCATGATAGTGGATTGATTATCAACTTGTCTACTATCTACAACTGCATTAATTTGGTGCACGCTTCTGCCCATATCCCCTAATGTAGAGGCTTCTTGCAGGTTATGGACTAGTTCTTTCTATGAAAGTTAAGCATGGACAATTCCTCCTCAATTGAGGTTCTCCACACTCCCAACACTTTAATGGTTCTCTAGGGTTGTCCCCAACTTTCTTGACTCCCAAATTAACTAGTCTACCTCCCCCTTGAGCATTCTCGTTGTTGGAATGATAATATTTCTTTTGGAAGTTATTTTCCATATTCCAGAAAAGGGTTGGTTGGAAGCCTTTCTTCCATTGATTCATTATGTCATGTTTCTTGTCCTTTTGTTCCTTGGGAATTTAAAACCTATGTTTGTACTGATCATAACACATTCGAGCCTTTCTAAATACTTCGCTTAAAGTTTTAGGATTGTCAAGTTATATTATGTCCTTGTATGACTGTGGTAGGTGGCTTAAGAATCGTTGTATCTTTACTTTGTCTTCCTTGATGTATGGCACAAATCTCAATAATTCAAGAAATTTATCTATCAGATCGTCCATGGTCATTTGTCTCAGTCTTAGCTCATAAAATTCCTTAGTCTTTCTTTCGTAATAGCTTTCTGATAAATATTTCTTATTAAAATATTTATTGAAATTTGACTATTCCATTTGTTTCTCTTTTAATCCCTTGGCCAATTTCAGGTCTTGCCACCAGATACTTGCTTTTATCTCTAGGTTATAAATGACCATCCTGACTTTCATGTTACTAGAATAATTATAAATATGGAAGTATTTCTTTATATCCAGTAGCCATGCTTTCGCCTCTTCACCCGTCCTTGATTCTCCGTCAAAATTGGATGGTTTTATCTTCTTGAATTCACCTTTTAGGTGATCTACTTTTCTTTATTTCCTTCCTGTGGTTGTTTTATTTCCTACCACTTATGTGTCTTCAGAAGAACTGTTCTCATTTTCTGTTTCATGACCAGATTTTTTAGAGGATACTTTGTTTACTTCTTCCTCCTTGTCATTGTCTTTTGGGATCTTCTTTGTTAATATGTGTTGATATTATGGTAGTTGCAAGAGGTATTTACCTCCATGTGTGAAACTGACAATAATATAAGACTCCGGGAAGTAAGAGAAACCCTAATGAGTTGGCTAATAACCCTAAAAGACTTGTCGGCTCAAGAAGATAATATGTATTAGGTTATTAGCCTCGAAGAGAAGAAGTCGGCCAGAAGAATTAATATATACTGAACAGAAAGAACCCAAAAGGATAATTCGGCCCCAGTAAGTCTACCATATTACTATAAATATAGGGTTCCAGTTCTCATTTTTCGTAGTCTAATAATTGCAGAGCAGCAACTGGTGTGCATTGCAGTTCCCATTTTGGTGCACACATTTGGAGGAGAGCTGCAACTGCAGCTGCTACAAAAACCAGTTTTCGGTTTTGGCTTGGACTATCTCTTGGCTAGGGCTTGTACTATCTGATCAGATCTTTGTGATGTGCTATCCTTGGGGAAAGGTGTGCTACCCTTTGTTTGGCTATCTAGCCTAGGGTTTTCTTCCAGAATGATTCTTTGTCAAGGTTAAGGTGCTCGGAGGGTGGCTTCGGCCTATGGTTGGGTGACAAGGGTATTGTCAATGGTAAAAAGAGCACACATATTTCATATTATAATAGGTTATGGGCCCACACCTCCTTCATTCAGTCTAAACGCTGGAAGGAAACATAGCAAAAGTAGCTTCCAAGACACTGTCGCTAGGGTTACTAGCAGAAGCAGTTGCAGAAACCCTAATCCTCTTTTTGAGACACCTTAAGTGAATGAATTGACCTAATCTCCAGATAGATCAGTGCTCTCTAGCCTAGCACATCTCCTGATACTCTCATCAAGCCAAGACGTGAAGTTTGAGTTTGTGGTCAAATCTAGGGTTTGACCAAGTCAAAGAAACCATGACTTATTCTATGAAGTCAAAGAACAAGTTAGATGGAACCTCTAACTTCAGAGCGTGGAAGACAAGGATTGACCTCATCCTTTCCAAGAATAAAGTGTTGGATATCGTGAAAGGAAAGATCGTGAAGACAGAGTTTGAAGAAGAAAAAGAGAAGGAACTATAGAACGTTGCAGCTATGGAGAAGTTCAAAGATAGTGATATCAATGCTATGAGAATCATAGTGGAATCTATAAAATACCACTTGATACCCTACATCTCCCATCTTGACTCATCGAAGAAGATGTACGATGCCCTAACAAATCTCTTCTCAGTCAGAAACATTGGACAAGTAATGAGTTTGAAGAATGAGCTCCATGACATGAAGATGAATGATGATGACAGCATAACATCATACATTGTGATAATATCTCAGTTAAGATATCAACTACAAGCTATTGAAGAGATCATCTCAGAGAAGGAGTTGGTAAACATAGTACTCAATGGTCTTCCCAAGACGTGGGATGCATTTTCCGCAAGCATGAACACAAGAAAGGAGTATCCGACATTTGAAGAACTTTGGACTTGTTGTGCTCAAGAAGAATCAAGGATCATTGCAAAAGAGAAACCCCAAAATAAGTACGATGATCAAGCCTTCACAACAAGATTCAAGAACTTCAGGAACAAAAGGAAGTTTGGTTCAAGGAGGAAGCCAAATCAAGAGAAAGACATTTCAGAAGTGCAATGCTTCAACTGTCGAAAGTATGGTCACTACAAGAATCATTGTCCCAAGCTAAAGAAAAGGAAGGAGAAACACGAAGCATCAATTTCTGAAGAAAAGGAACCTACAAAGAAGACTAAGCAGGATGGAAGAGACTT
Source organism: Picea engelmannii (assembly GCA_009831015.1). NCBI lineage: Eukaryota > Viridiplantae > Streptophyta > Pinopsida > Pinales > Pinaceae > Picea > Picea engelmannii. Next base: position 913,255 of record ML783184.1, read on the forward strand.
CTTATTCTAAAGGTAACAAAACTCTTCTTATTTCTTGTACATATCTTGTTTGCATCATCTCAGTACATATCTTGTATATCTATCTCTTGGAAGATAATGTGTTCCAAGAAGTACTATACCCATGGAAGAACAACAAGATAAGAATGTATATCATTAGATAATACACATGAAAGGATGAAATACAAATCATGTGGAAGCTATTGCAAGATAAGTTGAATCAATCATGAAGAGACTTAAAAGAAGCAAAGATAGAAAGAAGTCATCAATCGAGAGCAAATTGGAAAAAGACTTATGACGTTTTGTAGAAGAAAACAAGAAGAAAGCGTGGATTCTGTTAGACAAGAAAACCAATTATATATTGTAGAAGACAATAAGGATGCAGATGGAAGTGTGGACTTTGTTAGACGGAGGGAGTCGATTATATGCACTCATACATGAAGCAAGGATTAGGAGGGAGCTAATAATATGATCCATTTAATATGATGAAGTATATATCCATGATAGAAGCCATGAAAGACAGTATGTATCCATTTCAACCTCAGAAGAAGTCTTCTTCAAAGAGAATCTTTAAAGTATCTCTGGTTGTCCATCCACATCCGTGATCTTGTGATGAAAGAAGGGAATGAAATCTTTAGGGAATGGAATCTATAAGAAACTCCATGGACCCAAGAATATAAAGAAAAACATGAAGAAGAACATGAAGACTCTAAGAAATAAAGAGAACCCAGAACAACCAGTCTTTGTATCGAGAATCACAAGATTACCAGCCTGATATGATCTCACTAAAAGAAATCAAGTAGAGGAACTGAAAGTCGTGATGAAGAACAATGTATGGAAGACTTACAAATGAAAGCATTGCAAGGTCTAGAACTAGAGGTTCTCCCAGATGGAGGGAGAAGATTATGATGATTACCTATTCCAGTACACCAGACATATCTCTACACAAGTCATTATATCATCCACAACATCCATGAGTTGGAGTTCTACATCAGATGAATGTAAAGATTGTTCTCTAGAGAAATTGAATAAAGAGTGTATGAAGAGAAATCTCAAGACTTTGAGGCATACCAGAAAGTGACCCTCGTATGATATACTCTATTGTTCAGAGCTACATGAAGCCTTCACAGAAAATCAGTGTTCCAGACTAAAGTACATTTGAAATCAAGCATTACATTATCCATGATGAAGTCCAGAAAGGAGAAAGTGGTTCTCCAATACATATCTCCACAGATGAGCAGATAAAAAGACATTTTGGTAAAGCTTCTATCCAAGATGAAAGAGTTTGTGTACTCAAGATGGAGCTCATGGAAACAAATTCCTTACTGAAAAAGGAAGAGGTGACTCCCTGGTTGGGAGGGAGCACTGAAAATATTATTGAAGACATTCATTTTCAAGATTGAAAAATAGTCCATCTTGGACATATGCTTTCCTATTTAGAAAGTGGATTGATATTTCTAACGGACAACGATTTCCCATTGTGGTTAACATGGGAAATGGTCCATATTTCTTATGTATCATAGACAATGACTTCCCATTGTGGTTAACATGGGGAGTGGTCTAGGGAAATCTCTCTTCTTGAGGGTTACTCAAGAAGACTGGCCCGCCTCGTCGAACAACGATTTCTCATTGTGGTTAACGTGAGGAATGGTCTGTTTTGGAGGTTGATGTAGGACAATATTTTCCTCTTGTGGTTAACAGATGAAATGTTCTAGACGGTGATTCCTTAGGGTTTATACATTCTCTCCAGGGTGCACTTTGATTAGTGTAGGAGGAATGGCCTAGGGTGGGGAATGGTCCAGGATCAACATTCCTTAGGGTTTATACATTCTCTCTAGGGTGCACTTTGATTAGTGTAGGATTAATGGCCCAGGGTGAGGAATGGTCCAGGCTAAGAATTTAGAAACAATCTTTCTTCCTTGTTTGAGAAGAATAGGGCAGATAGCCCATTGTTGATGTTCTACACCGAGGGCAGATATTCTTTCAGATCTCACAGATGTGAGTGAAAGATTTTCCCAGATGATTCAGTTTATATCATAACATTGTTTCTGTGCAGGTTGCTATCAGATGTTTGTTATGAAGACTGTATGACGGTAGATGTATAGTACTGTGGTGGATATGTTCCATTGTTTGTGACTATACATTGTTGATCAAGTACTTGTGTTCTACTTGGTGTGGTAGTGTACCACTAGATTGTAGTTATGTACTACTATGGATAGACATATTTGTGTTCTATTTTTGTTCTGGTTGTATCGAAGACTATCAACAGTTTATTGGAGACAATCATCAGCCTGATGAATGATGAACAAAGAGTTTCCAGATGGAAAATGGTTCAGAGAATTTACTCTTCTAGACTAGAAGAATGGCTCTTGTATCACTCTGTGGAGTGAGCATCATGTCTGATTACTCATATAGAGTATGGTTTCGAGAGATGATGCAGCTGATGACACTGATGATGATGATGGTGCTCATGATCTAGTCATGATCTAGTCTATACAACTATGTTGATGCTACCAGGTGAATGGTATGTTTTTTTTCTCAAGACCATTACCTGTAATACCTCCCTTGCTAGGAGGGAGTGTTGATATTATGGTAGCTATGGGAGGTATTTACCTCCACATGTGAACCTGACGAGAATAGAAGACTCCGGAAAGCAAGAGAAACCCTAATGAGTTGGCTAATAACCCTAGAAGACTTGTCGGTCAAGACGATAATACATATTAGGTTATTAGCCTCCAAGAGAAGAAGTCGACCAGAATAACTAATATATACTAAACAAACAATACCCAGAAGGAGAAGTCGGCCCTAGTAAGTCTACTAGATTACTATAAATATAGGGTGCCAGTTTTCATTTGTCACGATATAAGAATTGCAGAGCAACCACTGGTGCGCACTACAGTTCCCAATTTGGTGTGCACGTGTGGAGGAGAGCTACAGTTGCAGCTGTTGTAGCAACTAGTTTTCATTTTTGGCTTGGACTATCTCTTGGCTAGGGTTTGGACTATCTGATCAACTCTTTGTGATGCTCTATCCTCGGGGAAAGGTGCGCTACCCTTTGTTTGGCTATCTAGCCTAGGGTTTTCTTCCGGAGTGATTCTCTGTCAAGGTTAAGGTGCTCGGAGGGTGGATTCATCCTATCGTTGGGTGACAAGGGTATTGTCAATGGTAAAATGAGCACACATCTTTCATATTCTAACAATATGTTGTGCAAAAACATTTCATTTATTTCTTGTTGGTCTTCATATGCCTTTTTCAACTTTTCATTATTTGCTTTGAACACTTGTAATTCCACAATAAGGTTCCTCATTGTTTCTAGAACCTGGGTGGTTGAAATTCCTTCGTTGTTATGTCCAGGTTCTTTAGGAAGTCCTTCATCAAGATTTTCTTCAAGTCTGATCTCCTCTTCATTATGTGTTGCCATTATCAAAATAGACCAAAATTTTTCTATTTGTAACAGTAAACATATTTGTTATATTTTTTCTTTTAACAGAAAAAAATAAAAATAAACTAATTTGGCCTTTGCCCTAAGGTCCAAGTGCCTTAACCTTCAGCTCTGATACAATATGTAATGTACCCCAAATTTCCCAAAATATTTTTTTTTTGTTAAGGGACATTAAAACTCCTTGACTCTTCAATATTTTTCAAACATAAATTTATTATATGCAGATTATTTTTATCGTCGCTACTAGATTTGAAAACTTACGCTTATTTTGTGCTTAGTACAGTTGTGACCAGGGCTATCATAGCCCTTAGAATATCTACCTCTATGTGTTAAATTATGCTGTACAAAATTCAAAGTGCGCAATAACTTGAAGACTATTGACTATCCTATAGTCTACCCATAACCAATTAGTACTTATCCATTTGACATACATTAATAAAGTTTTCTAAGTGGCTATCATATGGATTCCATAGTGCTGACACTATCTATGTCAATAGGTATATATCAATAGTTTATCACATAACCTCTCATAATATTAACTCTGACTATGTCAACAGACTTGTGCATATATTGTTTACCATAATATACAACACTATATAATATATGGATACTATATACTAAGCGCTATCCACAACATAATATTATTGTTTGAAAATCATAACAATGAACCTATCCACAATATTGCAGATCATTTAATATATATATAATCATGCACCTATCCATCGTATTTCATATCATTTAATAAACAAGATATTATCACGAGCAGGATTTAGCCTAACGATATAGTTATTGTTTTACACCCAGGACTACTACGAGATTTACATATCGTTAGTAACCTCCCCAACAATATCTGTCGTTAATCCTAAAGTTTAACATGTTGGGAACCAAATGAAGTTTTCCCTTAGATTAACATAGCGAACACAAACCATTACACATACATTTTCGTAACCCTAAATGGCTGGCACTACGACTCAACAATAAATTTGTTTGCAAATAGTTTAATGGAGGATGTTAGTCCGACATTTATTCCCTGGCTAAACCATTTAATGGAGACCTAAATTATACCTTCTGGGAAATGACACTTCGACTGCCACATCCAATGTAAACCCGCCATCTCCAACGTTTCACATGGAAAGAGTACTGGCGCGTATCCATCGCATTACTCCTTTAACGAGGCCCGAATTAAGGCTCATTGTAACGATTGTTCTTTGCACAAAAATTTTCTTTTCTACGTAAGCTAACCTTGTCACTACTCTGCATGGTCGATGATAATGGAAGCTTGGATCTCGTAAAACATAATGGGAGAAGGCAACACATTTATGGTTCCTCTTCTGCGCAAGGTAAGTAAGACTCCACTTCCCTAGTACTCTGTAAGTCAGGAATAACACTTTGTTTGGAAATGTAGTA
>ML783184.1:918200-934906 GCA_009831015.1 Picea engelmannii
TGCTATTGGCCTAAAATGAATGAAAGTGTTTCAAGATATGTTCGAGGATGTTCGTTATGTGCCACAAGCAAACCTAGCAATCGAAAGTTGGGTTTGTATACTCCACTTCCGGTTCCTTCTCGTCCTTGGGAAAGTATTTATATAGACTTTGTAGGAGGTCTACCTATGTCTAAACGAAATCATGATTATCTTTATGTTGTGGTTGATCAATTTAGCAAAATGTGTATTTTGATGCCTTGTAAGAAGCAGGTTACAACTGAGCAAACGGCACAATTTTTTTTTCAAAATGTTTGGGTGCATTTTGGATTGCCTAAATCCATTATTTATGATTGGGATTCTCAATTTATTGGAAGTTTTTGGTCGAGCTTATGGGCACTCATGGACACCAAACTAAAAAAGAGCACAACTTTTCATCCACAAACCGATGGTCAGATAGAAGTGGTAAATAGAACAATGGTGCATCTTCTTCATGGTTATTGCAGCAAGCATCCTAAACTTTGGGATGAGCATTTACACTACATTCAACATGCTTACAATCGAGCTAAGCACTCTTCAACTCAAACGTCGCCATTTGAAGCATGTTTTGGCTATTTGCCCAAATCTCCTTTAGATTTTATCTTTGGGAAGGATATTGCTATTGATGGTCAATATGACATTGATAGGGCAGAAAAGTTCATTGAACAAATCCAGTCAATACATCAAATGGTACAAGAGAAGTTGGAAAAGAGTCAAGCCAAGTACAAGACAAGACATGGCAAGCATCGTGTTGATCACAGTTTCCAAGTTGGAGATGAAGTTTGGCTTTACATTAGTAAGGAGAGGCTTAAAGGAGAAGGTAAAAAACTAACACCAATTCGATATGGTCATTTCAAGATTCTTGACAAGATTGGTAACAATGCCTTCCGTTTAGATTTGCCTCCTTATATGCAAATGTATGCAGTTGTTAATGTTGAGAATTTGAAATTATATGAGCCTGATTTGATTGATGATCAAGGAGAGCATGTTTAGCTTCCTTCTATAGATGATTTTTCCCCAGAATATCTTACAGAACTGCATGAAGACACCATCCTTGACAGGAGAATGAGAACTTCAAAACGAGGAAATGTGGAATATCTTTGAGTTGGTCTTAAAGGCACAAATCCAAGCAAAGACAAGTCGATGGAGGTTGGAAAGGTGAGGGAGCTATACCCTCATCTTCAGATAGATTGAAAATAGTCTTTCGGAGGTCCAAAAGCTTTCCAATGGGGAGGTGTGATCCAGGGGATCAATTTTTGCTCAAAATTCAAAGTGCTCGGAATCGCTTCAAATCAAACAGGAGCACAGGCCTCATCGTCACAAACCCAATGCAACTCGTTTGGGTTCAAACAGACATCAGATGAGAGAGTTATTGTGTTATGTTCAAAACGTCAAACACGCAAAAAAAGGGATGTTGATTGTACAGTCCGTATGACACGTGGCAGAGATGAATTGGTAGGACCATACGACACATGGCATTCATTGGTTGGCAGATGTGGATGAATGATATTGCGACACGTGGCAGTTTTTGATTGGTTGTACGGTGCCACGTGGCCCAGACATGGGCTGCCACGTGGCACCCCATTGTTTGGTTTGGTCGTAAAATTTTTATGTAGTTCATGGGATTCGAACCCCGAACCTCCAACTCAATGAAAAGCTTTGGCAAGGGCTGGGCTGCCAATGCGCCCACATGGTAGTACTTACCATATAATAGTTTTAAAATTATATGAATTTGCATATGTGGATAGTTGGGGCGCGTCTGGGCTGGGGCTTAGCCCCAGCCCCCGATCGTATATACAATAACATATGACCCTTTGTTATACCGTTGGTGTGCACGCACAGATTTGGATTTGGATTTGGATTTTGGTTTAAACGACCGCCACTTGTCCATTATCTATTCGCCTTTGGGACAGATCTCGTTTTGCGTTTGTGCGTGGTCACATGGGCCACATGACCACGGCCTTGGCGGTTAGGGGCTAGGTGCACCCATAATCATCCTACAGTTCGCATCGTTTGTGTGGTTGCACCCGGTGCTGATTTTTAACACATAAAAACACGTGGGGGCTAGGTTGAGGCAACAAGGGTGCATTTTGGCGATCCAGAGACAACAAGTTTGAAGGGGAACTTCCAGGAAGCCTATCTTCTTCAATTTTTGGCCAAACGAGGTGCCGAAAAATCCCAGCTAGGGGTTTTTGGACGTTCTGAAGCCATTGGAACCATCTATTTGGAATTTTGAGCATTGTAAAGCACATATTTGAGCACTTTGAGAAAATAATACAAAAGATCCATTGGAAGTTGGACCAGGAGATGTAGCCCAAGAGAGGGGTGAACTCCTTTATCATTTGTTGTGTTATGTGTTTTTTATTCACTGTTTATTTCTGTTGTTTATATGCATCTTGAATGAGTAATTTCTATAAAAGGTTGTGTTTCAAAATTGATCCATTTGCATTTTAACACATGAATTAAATCTTGCAAATAATTTCAAGAATACAAGTCTTCTTCATTTTTAGATCAGTTAGAGTACTTTCGGGTTGGTTGATACTCTTCTAATCTTCATGGCTTATGGTGCTCTTATGGTCATAAACATTTTACCACTTATCTGTTGGTATTCTTTCAACATTCTCCTATATCTACCATTATTGCAATGTTAACCCTACCATTACCCATATATGTTTTGTTTGTTCTCTATGGAAGAAACCTGTATATCTATACCCTGTGTGAGAATATACTAACACTGAAATTCATAAATATGTTCTAGATTATTTATGTTAGCATTCCAATGTGTAATGGGTACTCTGCGTAAGCATAAATGTGTAAATTTCTTTTTATTCCTTGTAGGGTTATTCTCTCTATACATGTCAATGGTTAACCCTATGCTCATGAGTTACCATCTAGGTTACCTACAACAACATATATAGGGAAAGAATTAACCCACTGTTTGTAATTTTCACTCGGTAATTGTACAGTGTTAAATGTATCAGACAATTTTTAACTCTATGTTTGCATAATTTATCTTTTGTTTTTTATATAGCCTAGGTATATGTATATCCAGCAACATCGACCCTCTATTCATGAAGTTGCATTCTATATTTCCTACATTGAATAAGTATTGGCCACCATTAATCCTTTGTTTTGTAGATTTCACTCTATGTTTTATATATCAAATAGTAATTTAATTCCGGATTAGACATAAAAAATGGTTAGACATTACTCGTACTCTGTATATATCCTTTGAATTTCAATTGATTTCCTCTATGGAAAATCGTGATTACGCTGCAAAATATAAATATCAATCCTTCAGTAACTCATAACTCAATTCTGTGTGTATGTAATTGTGTTACTTACCCCTGCAGGGATTAGTAAATGTGTCTGTGTGATTATAGATAGCAGTTTTAAATCCTTTGTGGAAAGTAAGTTTACGCTCTATGTAATTTACACTACACTGTGTAAATCGTAACTTACGTTGTGTTTACAACAATCTTATTTTACCCTTTGTGGGGATTTTCAAATGCACTCAGTAAATTTAATTTATCCCCAGATAATTATTAACTTGTGTATTTAATTTACCATTGTATAATTCATAACTTGTGTATTTTTTTATCATTGTATAATTCGTAGCCTATGCTCTTCTATACAAAAGCAGTATTCTGAGTTACATTAATTAATGATGGGGCCCTATTTCATTTTGCGAGGGTACCCAACAACTGATTTTGGGTCCAATCCTCCCCCTTTGGATCGTGGACGGATTGTTGCACAAGCTCCAGTGGAGATATGGTTTTATGCCAAACTCAAGCTAAGTATTGTCTCGTCTGGTTTCATTATTTTTTTTCCATTAAATACTTAACATAGTTTACTAAAACTATTGTCTTCTCCTTTTACAAATTTATACAAATCAAGGTGAGCATATCAAGGAAAAATGTAATATCCCCCAAAATAATTAATTATTAAAGTCTGTATGCACTTAGGAATAAATTTCCTTTTTTGGCAAATTCGTATTTGGAATTTTTTTTCCATTTATGGAAGATCTGAATTTGGAATTTGTTTATGTGCAATTAATTATTCTAACTATTGGGAAACTATTAGATTTTTCCAACTAAATATTTGACTGTGACACATGTAAAAGAAAAATCTTTTTATATATTAATTGTTGGAGGACAAATGGAATAGTTAGATTGAAAACAACTGACCATCACTCCATTAGTGGGGAACAGTTTTGAGTTACCTCAGGGCTGAATTTTACAAGTGGAAAATGAGGAATTTGATCACTAGCAGCCCCTAAAAATCAGGGATTTTTAAAGCTGCAAAAATTCCCAAGGAGGGAAAAAGACCTAGGCACAAGATGCTCATGATATATACAACATACGGGAGGAGGCAAGATGATGCTTAGTATGTTGGAGAAAAGATATTACTTGATGTTATGAACACCTATTGGGTGTGAGGAAAGGGAATTTTCTAATCTGAAAGGAGGACTGTAGCAAAAGAGGATCAATTCAATTATCCCTTATGGACTCATGGTCAGACTAGGGGGTGAAAAGAGAATGTAATTTGGTTGTTCTGTTCTATGGTTGGGTGGAACTTGGTTGTTCCATTTGTGTTCCAGTTTCAGTTTATTTCAGATAAGTACCTTTAGTTATTTTCTAGTCAGAATTATGTTGGTTACAGATTATTAGAGATATGATGGGTTTATGTGATGTTAGTGCGGATGCTAATGAAAGATTGGATGTATAAAATTATATTGTCCATCATTGTTAGTAGAAGGATGAGTTCATGTGTTAAGATTTATATCTAAAGATTGACTATACATATACATGTAGATATGCTCATGTGTCTCATGTAAGGGGAATGTTAGAATGAATAGTTATATTTTTGATGACTTATATATGTCTTTGTAGGTAAATATACATATAGATGCATGTATATATACATGGAGTTGCACAAACATATATTGTATTCATATACATAAAGATTTTATCGATCCTTGAACTACATGATAGAATAAGTAATTACCATTGACTAGATCATACAAGAAGGCATAAAATTTACAGTCCTTTTTACATTACAATAGACCTATAAACAAAGATTTTCAATGGTATACAATGCATGCTATAGAGGTTGTACCATACTTAACATCTTATTCAAATGGTTTCAGAAATCTGTGTGTTCATTTAATTATAAAATTATAAATGATCTGTACAGCCAGAAAATCATGGTTCAAACTATTACAACAGAGTACCCTAGGGTAAGGACTCAGTACCACTAGTAAACAGAACCTGAGCATTGTAATTAAAATGCTAGAATCAGAAATCAAATACCTTCTTTGAGTAAGGTGATCCCCTTGATCTGTTTCCTTCGAACTACTTTAATCCTACAAAGAGAAAACGATAGATTCAGTAAACTGTATTAAAGAAATCGAATGAAAATAAATATTAAATATTTAGCAAGTGAATGATACTTATCTTATATATGGCATAGAATAATTTCCCCACCAACGTTAAGCTATGATCCATCCACAATATAAGAGGGAGGAGTCGACCCAGGAATGGTTGATGGGTACCCTTGCAAAAGAAGACAGGGCCCCATCATTACTTTTTGTAACTGAATATAATTTTTTAATACACAGGGAATTAAATCGTAAATTAAACAATGTAAAAGACAATACATGAAGTAAATAACCAAAGTACAGTCAAAACCCTACAGAGGGTAAGTAATTCCCTAGCATAAATCAGAGTTGCAAATTATAGAATCACGTAGAGCTAGGATAAATCACATAGATCGCGGGTGTGTTTTTGCCAAAGGTAAATCGTGTGGTACTTTTTATTAGAGCATATGGCCTTCGTTCTATGACCACAAATAAATAAAATGTATAAATTTGTAAACACTAATGTATTATGTTTTATGAATTGTACAGTGGGAATAAGTTAGACAAGTCGAGTGACCGATAAGTTGCATAAATCCACAAATACCCTTAAAGGGCACACAATACCTTGCGTATAAAGACAATGGGCATTTCCATTTTATTTCCCTCAGAATACGAGTTCATCCACCATAATAACCCTTGAAAGATAAAGACATATACATGACATAATTCAATAAATACTCTTTTACCCTATCTAGTCTGGAAATCATTTACGAATGGGTGTCTTTAAAACACAGTAAGATCTAAATTAATCAGGGAGTGAACATAGACCTCTCGGACTGAGGGTCATTGGTACAGGGGGTACTTATGCCTACGCTACTTAAAAAAAAACACATAGATTAATTTATGCAATGGTCAGACAAGGAATGATCACCTTTACGACATTTCACTAAGGACATTTTACAGACATAAGGTTAAAGACTTCCCAATGGACCGTTTGGAGAAAACCAAATAATAACACGCAATGCATGGAGTTCTATTCTTTAGTTTTCATGCAGGACACAAACTAGGAGGACAACCTGTTTATCTAACCAAGAGTTAAAATGTAGAGGATTTTGACGACTATTTAATTAAGAGAATATGAAGCTAATGGCTCGCATACAAGAGACCTCAAGGGTTTTTACATTTTTCTTTTACTTAAGTCATGCCAAGAAGGAATGAGTCCCACTAGAGGGTAAGGTGAATCCATAGCGTGTGAAACAAAACTACACAGGATAAATCATGTGCTCGTACTCACAAATACCTCCATCATCTTAAGAGTTCCACTAGACAACCACCGAATGGAGCTACAGTATACAGATGTAGGATATCTCTCACAGGATGAGGCCGAAGAAGTATGGGTAACTCCACAAAGACAAACGAAAAACCATTAAGACTGAGTAGCAGCTTAGTAAATTGCAACATTTCTTATGGGAGGAGGTGAGATAATACAACGAGATAACCAGGAACTACTAACATATAAAGGAGACGTATAGACCCTTAGTTCGAGAACTGTAAAACCAGAGAAGAAGACCGATATGGAATTCTTACAGAAGTAGTAACCTATTACAGTGAAAAACTTGGGTATGCCTAGTTTACAGGGGTGTGAGGATTACCTTTTCATGTGTAGTAGGAACACCAGATCCACATGAAGCCTCTCCCATCATATTGTTAATCAGGACTGTGTTATGCATTCTCGTCTGCCACTAACAGAGGAATGAAAAATGCACAAAGAAAAAACCCTTGACATGCCTGGAGTGAAGTGTTACAATGATTACCTTGGGCCTTGTAAGAGGGGTATAGTGATGGCTACGCAATAGTACATCGCCATGTGAAATGATGGAGATGGTATGTTTGCACAGGGGTAGACCCAGGGTTCAACTCCAAGAGTGCACCAACTAGCCCTAACTATTGGCCCTTTCGGCAACACCTACGAGGCATATGCAAGCTCACTCGAAGTAGCTATGGGGGGTTGCAGGACACATATGTCTACAACCAAAAGGAATACCAAGCGGATCCAATACAAGAACAACACAACATCTAGATGTCAGTTATCAACTTAGTCCTACCTTGCACATTTATCTTTCAGATAATAATGGAATAACAATATATCAAGAACAAGATAACATCACATCAATCACACACAACACCAAGATATACGTGGTTCACCCTCTCCCTAGGGCTACGTCCACATAACTGTGATTTATAATATATTAATATGAAAGCATATAGTTCTTATTTGCACTCTTAGCTAGCATATCTTCTCTCTTTCTCTCTTCTCTCTTTCTTCCCTCCCTACGCACCCAGCAGCAGGGTTGATCTTCACACCCAGCTGAAGATCTTACAACACAGACTTCCCTCACTGCTCGATTCTTCCCTCTCTCATTACAATAATAACTCATAACAATAAAAAACTTAGGACTCTTCATTGAACCCTCTACCCTCATATAGGTTCGTATTTATACATTACAATGACTCAACGACAACCTTAGGCTGAAACCTAAGTATCAAAACCCTAGATACCAAAAACCTAGGTGTCTAAAACCCTAGGTCAACTTGACCCACATTTTTAGGGCTTCGCCAGCCTGTCTTTCCTTCCTTCTCGCGCGGTGTTCCAAAGCATCCAACGATGGATTTTTCTGCTTGTTGAGTTATCCACGATATGTTTTCCTTGTTGATATGTCATCCTTGATATCCTCATCCAACGACTTGATTTCTCTTACTTCGCTCCGTCATTTCTGATATTCTACTCACTTTGACCCAGTATCAGTCACTATGTCTTCTGTGCAGTTCACATTCCATATTTCCTGCCTTAATCTTCTCTTACTTCCATACCCAAGGGCCAACAGGCCCATAACACTCACCTGTGACTCATCCCAAGGCACTTCAGATCTGAACCTTCTGTTTTTCTTTGACTTCAGGCTGCGCGGAGTAGACTTTGTTTTTTGCTCTCTCCTCCCCCACTGTGTGTAGACCATATTTTCTGTGTCTAGTACCCAGTTTCAACTGCACCTAGTACCTGGACCCTTCCTCTTTTTATCTTAATGATGGTTGCGAGGAAGCTGGTTGTCATAGTATAGTTTCAACCAGATCCCGTTCACCAAACCTTCCTTTCATTCTCCATTGAAGGTCTTCACCCATGTAGCACTTCCTTTCGTGACATAGACAACCTCATATGGCCCCAACCAATGTGTTTTGAACTTCCCTGGATGCTTCATGAATTTTCTTTCATATACCAATACCAAATCTCCTTGTTTGAAGGCTTTCTTCTTAATATGCCTATCATGGTAGGCCTTTTATCTTCCCTTATGTACCTTCTGATGGAATCCTGCAGTAAATATCTCTTCTTCTAGTTCGACCAACTATGAGGGCCTCTCTTGAACAACGCCAGTGTCATCCATATGTGTAAAGGTTTTGATTCTTAAGATTGGGACCAAATATTCCATCAAGAAAACTACTTCGAGACCATAAACCAACTTAAAGGGGGTCTGCATTGTTAGCTTCTTGCAAGTGGTTCTATAGGCCCATAGTACTTTTGGTACTCTTAAATCCCATTCATCCTTGTTCACACTGTAGATCTTCGTCAATGATTTCTCCAAGATCTTATTGAATGCTTCAACTGTCCCATTCACTTGTGGATGGTAGCATATGCTCTTCTGATGATGGACTGCAAATTCCTCAGTCATGGCTTCAACAGTCTTATTGATGAAATGTGTGCCTTGATCACTCATAAGGATATTTGGGCATCCAAACCTGGTTATGATGTCATCAAATATGAAGCACACAGTTGTAGTTGCACTACAGTAATTAACTTCTCTTGCTTCATCCCATTTGGTCAAGTACTCTATCGCAGTGATTATGTACCTTGCTCTTGTGCACTTTCCTGGTTGGTTTATAGGTCCCATGAAATCAATGGCCCATTTCTCAAATTCTTGTAGGGTCAGCTGTGGTGCTGAAGGCATTTCATCTCTTCTGGACGGTTTCCCAACTCTTTGGCATACATCGTAGGCTCTGTAGTAGTCCTTAGCATCTCTTTGTAAAGTAGGCCACCGGAGGCCAACTCTAAGAACCTTCTGCACTTTTTATTTTCCTACGTAGTGTCCTCCTGAGATGCCTTCATGAGATTCTGCTAAAATCAGTGGTCACTCTTCTTCCATAACACATCTCCTCAGGATCTCATCAGGTCCCATTTTATATAGTTGTCCGGCTATAAGTGAAAATTTTGCAGTTCGCACTACCACTTGTTTCTTCTGGGTGATTGTATATTCACTAGGTTCCATTCTTGTTGACAGGAGGTGGACTATATCGACTAAGTGATAATCAATCTTTCTAGTGGCCAGAAATTGTGCATCTGACAGTGTATCCTCTAGACTAGTAGGTTCCTCTCCATGTTCCAACCTTGAAAAGTGGTCAGGTCCTTTGTTCATTATCCCTAGCTTAACCACGATCTCAAAATCATATTCCCGAAATAGGAGAAGCCACCTTCATATTCTCCCCCCAAACAGTGGTGTGTTGACTAGGTATTTCAGTGCGGAGTGATCAGTGAACATTTTAAAGTGTCCTCCAAACAAGTAGTGGTGAAACTTCTACAGTGCATACACCATGGCTAACCCTTCTCTCTCAGTGGTGGTGTAATTAATCTTAGTTGTTGATAGCTTCCTGCTAGCAAAGGATAACATGTGGTCAATGTATCCAGCTCTCGGTTGCACTAACACAACTCCTAATGAAACAGAATATGCATCGACATGCGCATGAAATTCCTTGCTCCAATCTGGGAAAAATAGGATACACGCAGTAACCATTTTCTGTTTCAATGTGTTGAAGCTCTGTTGGCATTCTTCTATCCAACGAAACTATCAGGATTTCTTCAAAATCTTATCCATGGGTGTTGTGATATGTTCATATCCTTTAATGAACTTCCTGTAGTATCCAGTATGTCCCAACGCAGTGCGCAACTGTTTGACTGAAGTAGGAGGGGGAAAATCAACTATAATGGAAATCTTAGATGGGTCTACCAATAGTCTCTACTTACACACAATATGACCTAAAAACACTCCAAAGGGTGAAAAGAATATGCAATTCTCCAGGTTCAAGGAAATATGGCACTACCTACACTTATCCAACATTAGTCTTAAACATTCAATATGATTCTGTAATAAGATAAAAATAGTTCGATCATCAAAATATTCTTCCATAAATTTATGTAAAAACTCCTTGAATGCTTCGACCACCACCCTAGAAAATATGGCTGGTGCATTGTTCAATACAAACAACATCACTGTATACTGGTAGGATCCCCATTCTATTGCAAATGTGGTCTTATGGCGATCTTCCTTGGCAATCCGGATCTGATGGTATCATGAAAATCCATTTGTAAAAGAATATACATCCTGTCCTTCTACATTATCTAACAGCTCGTCAGTAAATGGTGTAGGGAATGGGTCATGAAAACAGGCATCATTCAACTTCCTGATATCTACACAGATCCTGATCTCTCCAGTCTTCTTATCCTGGACCACCATAGGGCTAATCCATTATGACTCTTCAACAGGTTTTATGATTCCTGCTTCCAACATTCTATCGAGTTCAATCTTCACTTTCCCCTTATATTTAGGATTCAATATTTAGGGTCTCTGTTTGACTAGCCTTGCATCTGGTTTCAAATGGATCCTCATCTCTCCCATGGGCCCTTTAATGCCCTTCATATCAGTGAACTTGGTTGGAAACAAGTTTTGATATTCATGCAGTAACTCTGTGATATTGTCAATAGTGGCAACGTCCCAATAATCTCCAACATTTTCAAGATTCGATGTTTGCTCTGTTCCAATATTGCCACTTTTGATTTTAATTGGTTGTCCAATGAAAGGTAGCTCAACTCCTGGTCCTTCTATGTCTTTCTATCCTTTTGTTTCAGCGATGTTCACCTTCCTAGGATCATTGTTTTTGTCAACATTGATATTGTAATAGCCTTGGAGTTTCTGGAGAGGCGGAGTCCATTCGTCCTCTTCTTGTTCCAAAGGGAGGCTAGGTGCCTCCTCAAATACTTTTTGTCTTACAATCTGTAATGCTTGATCCATTGTAGGATATTGGATTTCAAACAAAAAGGTAGTTACAAAGTTCTGAGTGATACCTTCCCAATCTGCAGTGATGAGGCACAATTCTACTTGAAGATACCAATTTATAAGGGTTGTGTCCAGTGTGTTGATGAATTTGTGCACCCACTTCTCTTGAGCAATGTTGCTCCAGGCTTCCACGCAACTTCGCAAATGGTCCTTCGGATAACTTCGACCTGTGTACCTAACTTCACAGCCTTCTACTTTCTTTGAAACCCACGTTGTCATCAAAGTGTGACATTGTACCCAGTTTGTAATGTTGTTTTTGTGTGTCCCCCACCATCTTGTTGGAGTTGTTTTCAAGGCCTCATCCATTTCCAACAATCTTTGTTGTGTTGGTACAATTTCTTCAAAATCCAACAAGAATGCTTCTAAATTATTTAGACCATCAAAGGTGGGCAAGTTACTTATTGTTGTGCTTATCCAACTAACTTCTGTATTTAATCTAACACATCGCCTTGTAGATACTTCATGCATTTTTTTCTGCTAGTTATCCAGTGCTTCTTCTAATTCTGATGAACATGCATTGCCACTTTGACATCTTAGGTTCCCATTTGCTATAGGATTAATGTAATCTTGTTGTCTGGACGTTAATTTGTATATGTTTTCAAGTTCATATGTGCGGTCTTCTTCTTTGATGGGTTCTTTGTATCTCTGACCTTCATCAAGATCCAAAGTTGCAATGACCACAAGGCCATCTCCTTCAAACATCATTCTTATTTTCTCTAAATCAACCACACTGGAATTATTGAAATCCCAATCAATTCCTAACAACGTAGGGTAAAGACAACTATCATCAAATATCTCAATCACCTCGAAGTCTGCAAACATCCTTACTCCGTCGATGTCCACATGGACATGTTCCAATCTTCCAAAGGGTCTTACAACTTGTTGATTATCCATCCTAAGCCTGATAGGGGAATAGATCTACTTAGGTTTCCCCATCAGTGCCCAGGTCTGCTTGGTCATGACATTGACCTCTAACCTTAAGTCAAGGACCACATATTCTATATCATACTCTCCAATTTGAGAATTCAGGTGCAGTTCCTTATTTGTCCTTCTCTTTTTAGAGACTTGGTGTACTGCTCTATTTAGCAAGGGATTTATCTTTCCTATCTCGTACTGTATGATTAAATTTTGTAGCTCTTGTACAACGCTTTCATCCTGGATCAACTTAATACAATTATATAAGAATTCCATGAGCTTGTTTACCTCTTTTCCTTCTCCTGGTAGAGGGACTAATTGAATTCCAGGGGAATTCCACATTCTCTTACTTTTGGTCGTGTCTTTGATGAAGAAACCTAGTCTTTCTCGAATTCTTTTCTTGCCTCCTCAAATATTGGTTTTTCTTTATTTGCATAAAACACTTGTGTCTTCTCTGCAACTTTCCACACCCCTGATTCTTCTATAGTCTTTCTCGGAGCCACTTTGTCTTCTCCTGTAACAACGCCTCCTCTAGTGATTACAACAACTTTGGGATCTTCTACGTGAGGTTATGCTGAGATGAGTTGTACTTGCTAGTTTCCTCCTCATTTTTCCTGAAGTTTGGCTAACAACGCAGGACAATATTCAATGACATGCTCAAATGACTTACAGAATGTGAAATATAGATTTGTGGGTGTCTGAACATATTTTTTCATGTAATAGCATTCACCATGGCAATGTCTATTTCTACATACCTCGCACCATGGTAAGGTAACTTTATTTAAAGGAATCGAGGCTACAGATGCCAAATAATCGTGAAATAAGGGACATTGGTCCTTGTCATGGCCTTTCGATTTGCATATAAAGCACCATATATCTTCTCTTTTACCTTTTCGCTTGTCTTTCTTCATATCTTCAACCTACAGAGATAAACTAGTTAGCTGACTCAATATTTGACTCATACCTGAGATGGATTCTTCCATAGGAGTTGATTCTAGTTTTATAGCGATCTCTAATGCCTCAACCTGTGAAGCAATATTTTGTTGCATTAGAGGGACTCCGATGTGTGGTAAGAGGGAAGCAATGAACCATTCCTTGTTCTGCTCATCTGGGATCTGAAAATGCAAATGGCCTATTAAGGTCTTAAACCTCTAATCAGACTCCCAAATAGGTTTAGCTGCTTTCTGCTTGATTTCTTTCAGTTCTGTAATGCATTGCGACTCCAACTTGGGTTTCTTGAATTCTGCAATCAACACAAACTTGATCTCGTTCAACGGTTTTGGATGGACAACCCCTTGGAAAAACTTCATGTACCATCTTAGTGTGCGGTCTCTCAGGGTAGTACTAAACTGATCTCGTTTAACAACTTCATCAGTGACATTCTCAATACTCCACACAGCTTCACATAGAAACCAGTGTTGATCAGGATCTTCAGATCCAACTCCTCTAAAGGTGGGTAATCTCATATCATTTTCTATAGATCTTCCTAGGTTTCCTGACTGAGTATGTGTTGGACTACTAGTGACAGTGCTTTGAGCGCTCTGGTGACTCTGATTACTCATATTTCTTAATGCTGCTAAAACAACGGGAGGCGTAATAATACTTACTTCAATGGTCTACGCAGTTCCTGAAGTTTGTGACTCTTCTCAGTGAGTCTCTTCAGTCTTTCCTTCTTCATCACTACCAGATTCTAAATGTTCCTCATTCACCAGTTCTTCTTCCTCTCCACTGTAAAACCCTTCATCTCGTACTAGTGGTTCGTGGTTCTATTCGAACAAGCTCACCAGAGGGACCTCTCTGAAGATTCTTCCACTGCGCGTATGCCCACCTCTGCGTCGTTGTCTCTGTCTGAATTCTTGAACATTAGCTTTTCAATTGGGACAACTATTGTAACTTCAATATGTTCTTCTCATGTAATAGCATATTGATCCTCAACATCAGAAATTGTAAAACAATTCCTCTATGTCCCTTGAAGAAGTATCTCTCTGCTTGACTATACGATTCTACTCTGTCAACAACAAACTTAGTGAAATATCCTCCAATGGTTCTATTGAACCAGTGATCTACTTCTCTCAATATGTTGCTATCAACTCACTTGACCTTCTTGATCAACGTCGACGTCCAAACCACATGTGGTCTAGATCTGATCTCAAACTGGGTGTTTGCTAACCTAGCTATCCACTCGTATAACTCCTGATGAATTCCTTCAAATAAAATATCGTGTATATTAGTAAAGATATACCTTCCAACCAATCCTCGGTGCTAAGCTTAGGGTTCATGTTATGGGCTTCTGCGAAGTCATTTTCTTGGTCTTCTATCCACTTCTGAATCTTTGTCTTCAATGGAAATCACCTTGACATTCCATTAAGAAGATCCTGGTCCTGGAAATAGAACCATTTGTTGGCACAAGGGAAGACCCAGGGTTTATCTCAAAGAGCGCAAAAACAAGCCCTAACTACTATCCCTTTCAGAAACACCTGTGAGGTAGATGCAGTCTCACCCGAAGTAGCTATGGGGGGTTGCAAGACAAAGATGTCTAGAACGAAATGGAATACCAAGTGCATCCATTAAAATAAAAACACAACATCTAGATGTTAGTTATCAACTTAGTCCTACATCACACATTTATCTGTCAAATCTACCACAGTAATGGAATAACAGTATATTAAGAACAAGAGAGCACCAGATCAATCACATGCAACATCAATATATACGTGGTTCACCCTCTCCCTAGGGCTACGTCCACAAAACTTCTCTTTATAATATATTAAGATGAAAGCATACAGTTCTTATTTGCGCTCTTATCTAGCATATATTCTCTCTTTCTCTCTTCTCTCTTTCTTCCCTCTCTACGCACCCAGTTGCAGGGTTGATATTCACACCCAAATGAAGATCTTACAACACAAACTTCCCTCATTTCTCAATGCTTCCCTCTCTCACTACAATAATCACTCATAACAATAACAAACTTGGGACTCTTCACCAAAACCTCTTCCCTCATCTAGGTTCTTATTTATACATTACAATGTCTCATCAATAGCCTTAGGCCAAAACCTAAGTGTCAAAACCCAAGATACCAAAACCCTAGGTGTCTAAAACCATTGGTCAACTTGACCCGTGTTTTCAGGGCTTCGCCAGCCTATCTTTCCTTCCTTCTCACCTGGTGCTCCAAAGAATCCAATGGTGGCTTTCTCCACTTGTTGAGTTGTCCACTATCTGTCTTCCTTGTTTATCTATCATCCTCGATCTCCTCGTCCAACGACTTTATTTCTCTTACTTCGCTCCTTCTTTTCTACTCTTCTTCTCACTTTGACCTAGTATCAGTCACTATGTCTTTCACATAGTTCACATTCCATCTTTTCTTCCTTAATCTTCGCTTACTTCCATACCCAAGGGCCATTATGGTTGGATTGGGTTGGACATGGTGGTCGAGGGAGATTTCCAGGGAGGTACCTTCACAGGTAGCCATTGTTAGAAAAACAGGACCACGGAGCAATAAAATAAAACAAATGAAGAAACAAAACACAGAAGACACACAATACAAGAGAGACACAGATTTACGTGGTTCACCCAGTGTGGGCTACGTCCACCAGAGAAATTGCCAGGTCCTTCCTTTATTATTATCCAGCAAATGAAGGGATACAACCTACAGAAAAACCCGTTGTAACTTCCTCTTCTTTCTCTCACAGTCTCCTCTCTCAGAACACAATATTCACCACCATACATAGCCGCAATACATTTCCCTCATAAAAGAGGGTTTCCTTCTAGGGAAAAAACCCTAACATAATCTCTACTGTTAGATCTACAACCTTATAGTGAACGATCCATATTTACAATGAAATTACAATATACTTTTACAAGGCAATTTTTGCTTCGGGGGATTCGCCCCCAAACCCCCGCTGCGGGCCTGCTTGCCCCCAAACCCCCCAGTCGGGGGGATAGCCCCCCCAGACCCCGTAGAGGGGGTACCCCCCCTTTGCACTCCCCCGCATGGAAGAGTGTACATACTTCTGGAGTGTAAATACTTCATGGGGTATAAACACGACTGAAAGCAAGGACCTATGAATCAGGAAGATAATCAGGCTCCACAACCAACAATCTCCCACTTGGAGACTGATCTCAACAACTCCATCATTGTTGTATATGTTGGACTCTGAACCTTCTTGGACCTGGAAAATTTCTCATTTTCATCTTCATTCTTGAAGACCAACTGAAACTGAGCAGGAACTCAGTTTCTCCCTGGTTACTCCCTTTGTTAA
>ML783184.1:941187-957207 GCA_009831015.1 Picea engelmannii
TGATTATTTCTCATATATATTGTGCATGGTGTATTGTGGTGTATTGGTGTAACTCTTATACTATTGTTCATTTCTCATTGGATATAATTGAATGGTTTAAGTATAAGTTGGAAAAGTTTTTTAAAATCGTACTTGATACTGATTCACCCCCCTCTCAGTATCAATAAATGCTTACTGTTACAAACAATATTTTTTTTGTTCTGTTGTGATAATGGCAGCACAGAATGAAGAGGAGATCAGACTTGAGGAGAATCCTGATCAAGGACCTCCTAAAGATCCTGGACAGAATAGTGAAGAAATTTCATCCACCCAGGTTTTGGAAACAATTATGAACCTTATCGTGGAGTTGCAAGCATTCAAGGCAGATAATGAGAAACTGAAAAAGGAACACGAAGACCAACAAGAGATAAATGAAGTGTTGTTGCACAACATCGTAACAAATAAGAGTCCAAAAGACAATGACAAAGAAGAAGAGGTTAGAAAAAGAGCCTCCAGAAACTCCAGTCCTGAAGCAGAAAACGAGAACAGTTCCTCTGAAGGCACACCAAAAACAGAAAACAAAACAACCTCTAGAAATAAAAGAAAATAGGTCAATCACTTTGAAGGTGACTTCAAGAAGATCAAACCATCCACGTTTGATGGGGAGTCCAATATAGGGGAAGAGGTTGAAGCATGGTTATTGGATATAAAAAATTATTTCCATATTTATAATTATTCTAGTAACATGAAGGTTAGGATGGACATTTATAACTTGAAAGGAAAAGCAAGCATCTAGTGGCAGGACCTGAAGTTGGCCAAGGGTTTAAAAGAGAAAAAGATGGAATGGTCAGATTTCAATAAGTACTTCAAGAAACATTATTTACCAGAAAGTTATTATGAAATAAAGATCAAAGAATTTTATGAGCTAAGACTCAGACAAATGACCATGGACGACCTGATAAAAAAAATTCTTGAATTATTAAGATTTGTGCCATACATTAGGAAGGACAAAGTAAAAATACAACGATTCCTAAGTTGCCTACCACAGTCCTATAAGGAAAGAATTGAATTCGAAAATCCCAAGACCTTTAGTGAAGTTTTTAGAAAGGCCTGGATGGGTTATGATCAATACAAACATTGGTCTGAAATTCCCAAGGCTTGGAAGGATAAGAAGCAAGACAAAATGAATCAATGGAAGGAAGGATTCCAACCAGCCCCTTTCCGAAATACAGAAAAGAATTTTCAAAGGAAAGGTTTTCATTCCAATAACTAGAACACCCAAGGGGGAGGTAGCCCAGTTAATCTGGGAACCAATAAATTTGTGGACAACCCCAGAGAACCATTAAAATGATGGGAGTGTGGAGAACCTCACTTAAGGAGGAATTGTCCATGTTTAACTTCCACAACAATGACCACAGTTCATAACCTGGAAGAGGCCTCTATAGTAGGAGATGTGGGCAGAAGCGTACACATAATTAATGCAGTTGTGGATGGCCGACAAGCTGATCATCAATCCACTATAGTGGAGGTTGAAGGTAAGTTAATAATAATCATATTTCTATTTTAATTGACCCAAGAGCTACTCTGAGTTATGTTGCTCCTAGTTTAGTTGATTCAAACAATCTTAAGAAAGTAAAGAATGTTAAACCCTGGTTAGTGCAGCTAGCAACAAGGACTAAGAGAAAAGTAATAGATTTCATTTCTTAATATGAACTCAGTTTAGATGACCAAAATACAAAGTTAAATCTGAATATTTTACCTTTGGGATCATACGATATAATCAATGGAATGGACTGGATAGAGAAACATAAAGTAATTCTGGATTTTTACAAAAAAAATCACTTACTTACAAAGACAAAAACAACATAGTTAGAACAATACAAGGCATCCGAAAACCAGTCTCAGTTAGGCAGATTTCATCCATACAGTTTAAGAAATGCATGAATAAAGGTTCAGATTTATGCTATTCAAGTGACAAATCCGATAGAAAAGGAAGATAAACCCATCCTATAAGACTTTATCGTCTTGCATGAGTTTAGAGATTTATTTGTGGACGAAATACCAGAAGTTCCTCCAAGGAGAGAGATAGATTTCTCCATCAATCTGCTACCTGAATCAGCCCCAATATCTAAGGCACCCTATAGGATGAGTTTACATGAATTAACAGAGATGAAAATTCAGCTACAAGGAATTTTGGACAAGGAATACATCAGACCAAGTGTCTCGCCTTGGGGAGCACCGATCCTTTTCGTTAAAATGAAAGATGGGACTTTAAGATTATGTATTGATTATACGCAGTTTAACAAGATGAATATTAAGAACAAGTATCCTCTACCCATAATTAACGACCTGTTTGACCAAGTGGGAGGAGCAAAGATTTTCTCCAAGTTAGATGTAAGATATGATTATTACCAGGTCAATATAAAGGAGGAAGATATAAGTAAAACAACTTTTAGAACTAGATATGGACATTATGAGTTTTTTTTTATCCCATTCAGTCTTACTAACGCACCAACAACATTTATGTGTTTAATGAATAGCATATTTAGTCAATACTTGGATAAATTTGTTTTGGCATTTATTGATGACATCTTAGTTTATTCGAAAACGGAAGAAGAACATGAAGAACATCTAAATATAGTATTGCAGACCTTAAGGAAACACAAGTTGTATGCAAAATTTGACAAATGTGACTTCTACCAAAAGAGAATACATTACCTAGAACATGTAATATATGAAGAAGGTATTGCAGTTGACCCATAGAAGATAAGAGCCATCATGGAATGGCCTATCCCTAAGGATGTAGTGAACATCCAATCATTCATGGGAATTACCAGTTATTACCGCAGATTCATCGAGGGGTTCTCTAAGATTGCATATCCAATCACATCCCTACAGAAAAACGGGACAAAGTTTACTTGGTCACAAAAATGTCAAGAAAGTTTTAATAAGTTAAACAAACTGTTAACAACTGCACCTATTTTAAGGGTAGCAGACCCTGACAAAGACTTTACAATCTGCGTATATGCGAGCAAATAAGGCTTGGGCGATGTCCTAACTCAAGAAGGGCACGTTATTTGTTACGAGTCATGAAAACTAAAAGAGCATGAACGAAACTACATCACACACGACTTGGAATTAGCAGTTGTAATTCATACGTCACACACAACTACTTAATGGGCATAAAATTTATGTTGCTAACCGATAATAGTGGTGTGAAATTGTTATTCAATCAACCAGATCTTAACGCAAGGAAAGAAAGGTGGTTGGCCTTCTTGAGTGAATTCGATTTCAAAGTGAGACACATCAAGGGTAAAGAAAACAAATTTGCAAATGCCTTAAGTAGGAGAACTAATGGACTGTTTGAGATAAGTATTAGAAAAACAAAAAGCGACATTGAACAAAGGATAAGATCTTCAAGTGGTAATGACAAAAAATACATCAAAACAGTAGCATATTTACAAGGTAATGCATAAAATTTGGACAGAACAAATATGAGTTTCGATATAAATGGACTGCTAAGATTCAAAAACAGGTTTTACATACCAGATTCTGCTAAATTAAGCTGACAATTTTGGATGAAGTGCACAAGAAGTCATATTTTGGTCATCCAGGATACCAAAAAATGGTAACAGCATTGAGGAAGTTGTTTTATTGGCCTAACATGAAAGGTAAGACAACTGGGTACTTATCTAAATGCCTATATTTTCAACAGGTGAAGGTTGAACATCAGCATCCAATAGGCCTGCTACAGTCTCTACCTATATAGGAATGGAAGTGGGAGACTATCTCACTGTACTTTATCACAGGTTTGCCTAAAACTCAAAATCAGAATGATTCGATTATGGTAGTGATTGATAAACTTAGCAAGTCTGCACATTTTATTCCTGTGAAATATACTTATAAAGCTATTAACATTGCTGAAATATTTATGAAGGAAATACTTAGATTGCATGGTATTCCTAAAATGGTGATTTCGGATAGAGATGTCAAATTTACATCAACATTTTGGAAAGAATTGTTTGCAGAGTTGAATACTAACCTGAATTTCAACACAAGCTACCATCCACAAACGGATGGGAAAACTTAACGAATGAACTAAATTGTGGAAGATATGTTACGAACGTACATAAGGATGAAACCAACTAAGTGGGAGGAATACCTACACCTAGTGGAATTTGCGTACAATAATGGATATCATACATCAGCCAAGATGAGCCCCTTCGAAGTATTGTATGACAAAAAATTTACAAATATTATTAGTTGGGATAACCCAGTCGACAGAATCATGATGGGACCAGAAATGCTCTAGGAAATGGAGAAAACGGTAAGAAAGGTACAACAAAATTTAAAAGAGGCACATGACATATAGAAAATCTATGCAGATTTGAAAAGGAGACACTTGGAATTTCAAGTTGGAGACCACGTGTATTTGAAATTCAAATCAAGAAGAAGTTCATCGAAGCTAGGAAATTGTTCAAAGTTGACACCCAGGTTTTGTTGCCCCTTCGAGATCTTAGCTCAAATTGGACCCGTGGCATATCAACTTGTACTCCCTGCAAATTTAAAATTTCATAATCTTCTCATGTTTCTTTTTGAAAAAGTATATTCATGATCCTACTCACATCATTGATTGCAATATGGTGCAAGTGGAACCAGAAGGCGAGTTCCAAGCAGAACCTCTATGCATTCTGGACAGGAAAGAAACAGTACTACGGAATAGAGACATCGCCTGGGTAAAAATGAAATTGAAGCACTTTAGTCCTAAGGATGCCACTTGGGAATTGGAGGAAGATTGTAACACACCCATGATGGGGCATAAATAAAAAATTATTTTTATTTCCTCAATTAGTCGAATCCTCCATCCATGGTCTCTAATCCTGGTCAATGGACCTTCAAAATTCCTGAGCTGAAGCAGCTCTTTGGTTCCCTATTGGAATCTCTAATAAATCGATCCACGGGTCTTTGCAAGACTTCACCCATGCGAACTAGCACCATGTGCAAGCTTCCTCCACGTGACCACCGACTGTGACCATGCGCCTATCCCAAAAGGCAATTTGGGACCTCGGACCTCGGGTGTTTTTCTATGGGCCAAACCTGATACTCCCAATTCTACCTTTGAATTTCCCGATTTGTGAGTCAGCGAAACATTGATCTCCCACCACATGTCCTATCCCAATGGATGACTAGGATTTCTGGAGCTCCCAACTCCTCAGGTATTCGCCTCTTGGATTCTCTGTAGGTTCTTCCTCCAAGGTATGTGGATATCTGCCATGTTTCCTATGAATCCAATGGCTCAGAGTCACCTCACACCTTGCCCTATGTGAATTTTAAATTACTCTTCCCCAGTTCTTCCGATGTCTGAGTTCTCGAACTCTCGGATCTGATTCTACCTGTCAGCCTTGACGATGGATGGTTCCGATGATTTCAGAACTTCGAGACCTGGCAAAGTCCACTCTCCTGTATACTTTTGAAGGTTTTAACCCTCGTGCATCTTTCCTAGATCCAACGGCCCAGATATTTCACAGTGCTCGATCCAATGACCACTATAGCTCCTCCTCCTGAGCTTTCTCTTTCTTCCCTGACATGGAAGATTTCAGATGTTTTGAAGGCCTCGACCTTCGATCTACCTCCTATGAGCCCTTATATATGGGTCTCATCTTTCTCTTTTCCTCAGGAGCTTATGAACTTGAAACAATTTTGCCTCTTGGACCTCATCTGTGCTTCTGAGAAGCGCTTATCCCTTATGATCTTGGTTATTAGGGGATCTCGAATTCCCATATACTCCTTGTGTTAATCTGCTTGCGTCAGATCGATGGTCCACAACCTTCCTTGATCCAACCGTCCAGATCACGTCACAACATTAGGTTTCATAGGTTTAGTTGCGCCAATCATGTGATTCTCCCTATGTACGGACTCCGATATTGCCAATCCGATGGTCAAGGAGGGTACCAATAGATCCTTGGATCTATGGTCCAGTTTTCATCGCGATTTTGTGTTTCAGAATTTTAGTCTCACTAATGTGCGATTCTCCCAATGTGCGGACTCCGATCTCACAGATTTGACGGTCGAGGAGGGTCCTGATAGATCCTTGGATCTACGGTCCAGATTTCATCGCAATTTTGGGTTTTGGAAGTTTAGTAATGCCAATGTGTGATCCTCCCGATGTGGAGACTCTGATCTTGCCAATCCAATGGTCAAGGAGGGTCCTAATAGATCCTTGGATCTATGGTCCATATTTCATTGCGATTTTAGGTTTCGTAAGTTTAGTCGCACCAACACGTGATTCTCCCATCGTGAAAACTCTGAACTCACAGATCCGATGATCGAGGTGGGTTCTGATAGATCCTTAGATCTACGGACCATATTTCATTGCGATTTTGGGTTTTGGACTTCAAAGGATCTGTCCCTTTCATGATGATTACCAACATTTGTCTAACCTGTGAAGGCTAAATAAGTCTAGGTGCTAATGCCTGCATTCCTTCCTCAAATATAATGGTTGTGATATACCTCAGATCCTCCCGAATGGATCTCGTCTATTCAACTTCCAGACGAAAGGATACTCCCTTTCTATACTTGAATTTATCGCTATCCTTCCTGAGATTTGTCGGTTTTGAAGGATTTAAGAGCGTTACACTCTTTCTCTTGGACTTAACACATAGAAGGATCTTCTGCACAACTCTTGTGCTCCTTCATCAAGTCTAGAACTTAAGTGGTTCTCAGTTTCTGCTTGCCTCCCAGAGAGCCTGTGCATATCTTCACTACCTCTCTTGAGCGTAACAGACTCCATCCTTCAAGGGACTCAGAACAACTAGGAGGGTCAACATGTGTTCATGAAACTGTGTCCAAGGTCAACGGACATACAGTTCATGATTCTAGCTTAAGCCACCACAAGACGCAAGAATTTACGAGTATGAAGCATGTATTATCCATATGATTTCCTACTTTCCTAATTTCACATTCAGGTAGATACAAAGAAGGAAATATAGTATAAATAATTAAGAAAACATAACCATCCCTGCAACATTCATAGCATATCCAACTTTAACTCACAGTACTACTTAAATACACAAGATATGTGATTACTTATCTATTACAGGTGGTAGCCAACTAACTGACTGTGGGTGTTCATCCTTCCAACCTACCATAGGATTGGAGACATTCATTCGTAGCACTCTATCCACCCCCATGAAAATCCATGATATCACCAGGGAAATCTCGCAATTCTCAAGGATTCTTTCTCTATTCAGCTTCTGCTCGGGTTCTGTTCTCTGCAAATTTCAATGATTTCTCTATGTTATGGCCTCAACGAGGTTTATCAGATGCTCTCTCCACATCAATATCATGGACTTATATTCATAAACCCCTGGAGAGCTCCGCGCATCTCCCTTATGAGATTGCGCTCTCGTCCGGTGTCTCCTCTCTGGTTGTCTATGTGTATCTATATTACCTTTCTTCTTTTTGGAAGGTTTTGGGCCTATCATGTTCCTTCTGTCATAAGGAAACTCGGATCTGCAAGACTCTGTGATACTTTGGGTTGACATTTGACAGCTCAACCATGCTTCCATTCATGGGGGTGGTTGATAATTCAACTGTTGGTCCTTTCTTTATTAATTTATTTCTCTCCTTGGGATCCAAAGGAGGTTTGTCATCCTCATCAAGGGAAATTTGGGGTTATTTGGTATAATGAACCCTCTCGTATAGTTTTCACATTCTTCCTCTAGTGATAACATGGCCAGTAATTTCAAGGCTTCACCCCCATAGTCAATTATTGGCAACTCAAACAATAATACATTTACATTGTTCCCATGCCACAACATTGTAATCCTATTTTATGATTAATTACAAGCTAGAGGAAACAGGGTGTTACAAATATTTGCAAAAATATTATCCAACCCTATTCTGAGAGAGGAATAAACACTGAGGATAGTGTTGTATTGAAGGGGGAGAGGATGTAATATCTCTCAAAATAATTAATTATTAAAGTCTGTATGCACTCAGGAATAAATTTCCGTTTTTGGAAAATTCATATTTGAAATTTTTTTCCATTTATGGAAAATCTGAATTTGGAATTTGTGTATGTGTAATTAATTATTTTGTCTGTTGGGAAAAGATTTGATTTTCCCAACTAACTCTTTAACTGTGACACATGTAAAATACAAATCTTTTTATATTTTAATTGTTGGAGAACAAATGGAACAACCAGGTTGAAAACAATTAACCATGACTCCATGAGTGGGGAACAAACTTGAGTTACCTCAGGGTTGAATTTTACAAGTGGAAAATGAGGAATTTGACCACTAGGAGCCCCTTAAAATCATATATTTGTAAATATTTGAAATTTCCCAAGGAGGGAAAAAGACCTAGGCACAATATTCTCATGATATATATAACATACGAGAGGAGGCATGACGTTGCTTAGTATGTTGGAGAAAGGATATTACTTGTTGTTATGAACACCTGTTGGGTGTGAGGCAAGTGAATTTTCTGATCTGAAAGGAGGACTATAGAAAAAGAGGATCAATTCAATTCTCCCTTATGGACTCATGGTCAGGCTAGGGGGTGAACGGAGCAAGTAATTTGGTTGTTTTGTTCTACGGTTGGGTGGAACTTGGTTGTTCCATTTGTGTTCCAGTTTCAATTTATTTCAGATAAGTACCTTTACTTATTTTCTGGTCAGAATTATGTTGGTTACAAATTATTAGATATATGATGGGTTTATGTGATGTTAGTGAAAATGTGAATGAATGATTGGATGTATAAAAATATATTGTGCATCATTGTTAGTAGAAGGATGAGTTCATGTGTTAAGATTTATATCTAAAGCTTTACTATACATATACCTGTAGATATGCTCATGTGTCTCATGTAAGGGGAATGTTAGAATGAATAGTTATATTTTTTATGACTTATATATGTCTCTGTAGGTAAATATAAATATAGTTGCATGTATAGATACATGGAGTTGCACAAATATATATTGTATTCATATACAAAAATATTTTATCGATCCTTGAACTACATGATAAAATACGTAATTACCATTGACTAGATCATACAAAAAGGCATAAAAATTACAATCCTTTTTACATTACAGCAGACCTATAAACAAATATCTTTAATGGTATACAATGCATGCTATAGAGGTTGTACCATACTTAACATCTTATTCAAATGGTTTCAGAAATCTGTGTGTTCATTTAATTATAAAATCATAAATGATCTGTATAGCTAGATAATCTTGGTTCAAACTATTGCAACAGAGTACCCTAGGGTAAGGACCCGTAACCACTAGTAAACAAAACCTAAGAATTGTAATTAAAACGCTAGAATTGGAACTCGGATACCTTCTTTGAGCAAGGTGATCCCCATGATTTATTACCTTCGAACTATTTTAATCCTGCAAAGGGAAAACAATAGATTCAGTAAACTGTGTTAAAGCAATCAAATGAAAATAAATATTAAATATTTAGCAAGTGAATGATACTTATCTTATATATTTCATAGAAGTGGTTCTCCACCAACGTTAAGCTACAATCCGTCCACAATCTAAAAGGGAGGAGTGGACCCAGGAATGGCTGATGGGTACCCTCACAAAAGAACACATGGCCCCATCATTGGTTTTTGTAAATGAATATAATACTTTAATACACATGGAATTAAATCGTAAATTAAACAATGTAAAAGAAAATACAAGAATTAAATAACTAGAGTACAGTCAAAACCCTACAGAGGGTAAGTAATTCCCTAGCATAAATCAGAGTTCAAATCATAGAATCCTATAGAGCTAGGATAAATCACACAGATCGCAAGTGTGTTTTTTCCAAAGGTAAACCATGTGCTCTTTTTTATCAGATCATTTGGACTTCATTCTATAACCGCAAATAAATAAAATGTCTAAATTTGTAAACACAAATGTATTACAATTTATGAATTGTATAGTGGGAAGAAGTTAGACAAGTCCAACGACCGAGAAGTTTCATAAATCCACAAATACCCTTAAAGGGCACACAATACCTTGTGTATACAGAGAATGGGAATTTCCATTTTATTTCCCTCATAATATGATTTCATCCACCATAATAACCCTTGAAATCTAAAGACATATACAGGACATAATTAAGTAAATACTTTTTTACCCTATCCAGTCTGGAAATCATTTACGAATGGGTGTCTTTAAAAAGCAGTAAGATCTAAATTAATAGGGGAGTGAACATAGACCTCTTGGACCGAGGGTCGTTAGTACAGGGGATACTTATGCCTATGTTACTTAAAAAAAAAACACAGAGATTAATTTATGAAACGGTCAGAAAAGGAATGATCACCTTTACGAAATTTAACTAAGGGAATTTTACAGACAGAAGGTTAAAGAATTCCCAATAGACATTTTGGAGAAAACCAGATGATAACACGAGATGCATGGAGTTCTATTCTTTAATTGGCACATAGGATGTGAACTAGGAGGACAACATGTTTAGCTAACTGAGCATTAAAACGTAGAGGATTTTTACGACTGTTTAATTAAGAGAACATGAAGCTAATGGATCGCATCCAAGAGACCTCAAGGGTTTTTACATTTTTCTTTTACTTAATTCATGGTGAGAAGGAATGAGTCCCATTGTTGGGTAAGGTGAAGCCATGGTGCATGAAACAAAAATAAACAAGTTAAATCGTATGCTCATATTGACAAATACCTTCATCATCTTAAGAGTGCCACCAGAGAACTACCAAACATAGTTACAATATACAGAGGTAGGATATCTCTCACAGGATGAGGTCGAAGATGTATGGGTAACTCCACAAAGAAAAACGACAAACCCTTAAGACTTAGTAGCAACATTACTTACGGGAGGAGGTGAGATAATACAGTGAGATAACCAGGAACTGCTAACATCTAAAGGAGCCTTATAGACCCTAGTTTGAGAACTATAAAACTAGAGAAGTAGACCGATATGGAGTTATTATAGAATAAGTAACCTATTACAGTGAAAAACTTGGGTATGCGTAAGTTGCGGGGTGTGAGGATTACCTTTTCATGTGTAGTAGGAACACTGGATCTTCCTGAAGCCTCTCCCATCGTATTATTAATCAGGAATGGGTTATGTATTCTCGCCAGCCAGTAACAGGGGAATGAAAAAAACATAGAGAGAAAACCCTTGACATGACTGGAGTGAAGTTTTTAAATGAGTTACCTCGGGCCTCGTCAGAGGGGTATATTGAGGGATACACAATATTACACTGCCATTTGAAATGATGGAGGTGGCTGAATTGGTTTGGACACGGTGGTCAAGCGAAAATTCTAGGGAAGTACCTTCGCAAGTAGCCATAAATGGTTTAGACAGGGTTTTAATCAACGACTGCCAATTCCTTTATTTTGACTTATTACTGATTTATTACAGATTTGTGATGCCAGTCAATTAGGGTTGCGACTGTACTTCTAGTCACGCCCATCTCTCGTTAGTTAGGAATTTTACCCTTCTAGTTGCATCTTGTTATCGAACTCGGAATGGGTGGCTGGTATTGTTGGGGCTTCACAATGATACCAACTGTTAACTGTATGGTTAGTCCTATTGCTATAGTGGTTGGAAAATTAAACATAGACACAATACAATGAATGAATTATCGTGATATACAAGCCTAATAAGTAAACCCTCCCTTTGATACAAATTTGTGATATTATGATAAGGGAACACCTATGTTATGGATCGAATTCCGTATAGGATCCCTATAGTGTATAAGGTAATGTTTTAGCCTAAAGATGTAGGTAATACTAATTTGGGATTCTAATAGTCTAAGTGTCAAACTCTTTATACTTTCACCTTTGAGCAGGAATGATGTCAACTAGGAGACTTATCTGTTCGCACATAGTAACATAGGTGAATGTGTATCTTAATGGCTAAACTTTAATGTTCATGGGTAGACTAGGGAATAATCAAGCTATCCCTTAATTGTCACGCAATATGATTGTTGTATAGCATAGAGTAATTTCAGAGACAAAGTCGTTTCTAAATGATATTATAGTGGTATCAAGAAAAGGATAAGTGTAATCTTTTTCGAAAGTCAATAGTAATGACAAAACTACCTACATATATTAAAGTTATGTTTTGAAATAGTTTTTGAAGATGAAAAGAGATTTAATGTCCCTGACATTTTTTTTTTTATTTTGGTAAATTTGGGGTACATTACAAAAGCCTTCTCGCTCGAAAAGGTATTCGGGTTCTGATCTTGGCATTCCAACAGTTCTTCTTATATTCTATCTACAAGTGGTAATGGATTCCTTGACCTATGGTACTCCACTGTAATAATTTGAACCATGATCAAATGAACACACAGGTTGTTTGTAATTATTTTCAATTAATACACAGGTTATTTGCAACCATTTTGAACAAGATTCATTGAATATAATAGCTACTGTACCATGCATTTGTAGACTATTTAATCACTTTTTTCTGTGGTCATAAACATAAAGAATATGTAAGAATATATGAGAACTATTCTTCATTCCACCTATTGTCTATGGTACTTGTACATATTTGAAATAGCAATTCAATGTATATGTATTTCAATGGTTAATAAGAACATAGTAGCAGTTCTACTTTTCCTTTATGCATGAACACATATATATAAGTATACACAACCATTTATATATATGCATAACCCTACTTAATGATTATTAGGAACATACAACAATTATTTCATTTCTTTATGTATGATTACAATATATGTATATACAACTATCTATGTATGTATAACATATTTCATGATTAAATGGAACATACAACAGTTATGTTATTTTTGTCAAGTAAGCACACACACACACACACACATATATATCTATGTATGTATGTATGTATGTATGTATGTATGTATGTATATACCATCATCACATAAAACATCTCATTCCTGACAAATAATAATCAACAGAATATTAACAAGAATACAAGTAAAGGTACATATCTGAAAAATCTGATGCTGGGACACAAATGGAACAACCGCGTTCCACCCAACCGTAGAATAGAAACAATCAAGTTTACTTTCTTTGTTCACCCCCTAGCCTGACCATGAGTCCATAAGGGAGAACTAAAATGATCCTCCTTTTCTACAGTCACCTTCCACAAATACAAAATTCTCTTGCCTCACACTAACAATGTTCATAACAGCAATTAGTTTCCTTTCTCCAACATAGTAAGAAACAACCTTCCTCCTCCATATGTTGTATTTATATGCATCTTGTGCCTAGGTATTTCCTTCCCTCCTTGGGAAATTCACATCTTTACAAATCCCTAGTGGTCAAATCCCTGAATTTTAGAGGCATCCAGTGGTCAAATCCTTCATTTTCCACTTGTAAAAATAATCCCTGAGGCAACTCAAATATGTTCCCCACTCATGGAGTCATGTATTGATTAAGGTTGGTTGTCATTGATGTCAAACCTTGAAGAAATCCCCATAGAACAAAGGTTGTGTAATGGACCCAATATTGTTTGATGTTAAGATGACTCATTATTGTATTTTCATGGTTGATAATAAGTATAAATGGATGAACTCCAAAGTGGTCCCCTTATGGTGAAAGCCCTCACGGGAAGACGCTTTGCGGATTGAGTTATCCTAGAAGTATGGTTAGAGAACACATGATTATTTGTGGAATAATGAGATGAACGCCATTGAATTTTTCAGTGAAACTATCCTAGATGGATAGTGCTTGTCATGCCATTTCTGGTGGTATGTGGAAAACCACATAACTCCTAACGTTTAGAGAGTTATGGCCATGAGAAGTTGGAGAACCCAGGTTTGGGTAATGGACCCAAGTTTGTTTGATGGATAAAGGTATGAGTTTTGATATATTTTTAGGTAATACTATTCTATATGGATAGTACATGTCATTCCATTTCTGGTGGTATGTGGAACGTCACATAACTTCTCATGGTTTGAGAGTTATGGCCTTGCGAATTTGGAGGACCCTCATATGTCATCTAGAAGCCCCAAAAGGTCAAAGTAGTCAAAGTGGTTTAAGAGATTTTAAAAGGTAAATAATAAATTGAAGTGATGAGTGTACTATAATTCAAAGTGAATACAAAATAAATTAATTCAATAATAAATTTAATAGAGAAATTAGAAGTGGGTTAACCCTAAAATAAGGAAAGTGGGCAAAGTGACCTAGAAGATGTTTTTAAGGAAGCTACTTGGAGAGTATAAATAAGAGGCAAGTCTCTCTTATTTAAGACACTCTTGCGCATATTGAATACCTATAGGTGTTTGAGGTAACCAATGGATATCTAAACCAAATTTCCGAGGAAAGTGAAGAAAATAAGGCCATAATTCAAGGAAGGATAAATTCTTTTGATGATGCTTTCTAAGGTATGTTTTCTTCAGGTCATCTCACCATTTTCGCAATAAATTTTTTTCTAGAATGATTTAGATCATGAATTTGATATGAAATTAAGGAAACATATCTAAGTATATATGGTAAAAAATTCATCTTGTGGATCGTTGTATTTTTGGAGTTACACTTCGTGGAAAATAGGGTTTGTGGCTAGTCCCAAAACTAGTCAAAAACAGGTGTTTCAGGCAAATATGTCATAACTTCTTCATAACAGATACAAATTAAGTAATACCAAATGTGTTGGTTAGAGTATTTTATTTAGTATTCTTTTCAATATTTTCATATTAATTCAACAAATATTTTGTGCAGGGCATGCTCTACAGGGTCACTCTCTAGAATAAGCCAAAATTCAACAAGGTGTGCCATTTTTTCCATAACTCATTTTTTGAGAGATTCCAAGTAGTGACACCTGGAGGAATTGCATTAAAAACACTGAAGAACATTGTTTATGATTTTTAGATATTTATTCATTACAGGTACAAATCTATGATTATTTCAAGTTATGGTTGTTGACTAATCCAAAACTAGTCTTGTGAGACTAAAGAAATGTTTGATGAAAATGCTAGTCTCGTGTTGTTAAAGTTAAGGAAGGTTTGAAAGTATGTGATCATATACACCAGATCTATTACATAGTTACAAATCATATTTGGATGATGAAATTGATGAGGACTTTTGGTTGAGGTACAACTTGGGTACATGGTTGAGACAAGTAGTTGATG
The DNA here is from genome assembly GCA_009831015.1 of Picea engelmannii. NCBI lineage: Eukaryota > Viridiplantae > Streptophyta > Pinopsida > Pinales > Pinaceae > Picea > Picea engelmannii. Next base: position 956,266 of record ML783184.1, read on the forward strand.
AGTTGGCACATACATGAGGTGTATAGTTGATGATGTTGGTACATATTGATGAGTCATAGTTGATGAGTACTTGACACATGATTGGTACATACTTGGTACATGGTTGGTTGCACTTTTTTATGGTACAGTTTGATTACAGATTGTTTGGTACAGGTTGGTGCATGATTGATGCACTTGTTTATGGTACAAGTTGAGGTATAGGTTGATGCATGGCCAATGCATGGTTCATGTTTATTGGTACATGTTTACAATGGTATATCTCACAGTGATAGTATGACAGTGATTCCATCATTTTACTTCTACTTCAGGGCGGTTGGACGAGGCAAGGATAGGTGGTTGTAGCCACCTTCCGGTTGTAGGCAAAGAACATAGGGGGTTGTAGCCTCATTTTGGTTGTAGCTAGAGAATTGGGGAGTTGGAGATTCCCTTAGGTTGTAGCCTGAGAAATTAGGGGGTCGGAGCCTCCTTCCAATTGCAGCTAGAAATAAAAGGAAGTTGGTTCTTCTAATGAATGTAATTCTTCAAAACATATAAGATAAAGCATTCTGTGGTTTTCTCCCGAATTGGGTTTCCACATAAAACACCGGTGTACTTTGTATGTGTGTGATTGCTCATTTCTTATTGCTCATTATTGGATAATAATTCTACATTTATATAACACTTGGATTATTTGGAGAAAAAGGATTATAATTATGCTATTATTGATTCACCCCCCTTCTCAGTAATCCAACAATTGGTATCAGAGAAAGTTCCTTCAGAAATTAGTTTAACCACTGAAAGGTAGATCATGGAGAGTACCAACTCATATAAAAATGGAATACCACACTTTGATGGACAAAAGTATGTTTTTTGGAGCATAAGGATGACATATATACAAGCACAAGGGTTTGAAATTTGGCAATCAATTGTAGATGGATACACAGTACCAACAGTTCCACCAAC
>ML783184.1:971596-995407 GCA_009831015.1 Picea engelmannii
GAGTTGGGTTTCTCGTGACTATTTTGATAATGAAGCTTTAATATTTTAAATTACATATTAATATGTTGTGAGATTTTTATTGAGTACTTATTATATAAGAATAAGATAAACAAATTGGAAGGTAAGATGGTTTTTTTAAATTGTGGTAGCATGAAAAATTATCATGAGAATTAAAATTTTTTTTATCAACTTTATTTAAAAAAATTAAAAGTATTTCTTTGTTTTGACTAGTGCAAAGAAAAAAACCAACATTTTTAAAACAAGTGTTGCATGGCAGCATAGTCCCTCCCAATTTGAATTGGGAATAAATGCATAGGTATGGAGGGTCGAAGTAACCATGAGTCATTGATCTTGAAAGAGAGTGGGAACCGTTGATCACCATAGCATACCCAAAATTTGTCGATCCAACAGTTTGGGAGATTTGGCATGAGGAAAGTTGATATATTATTTGATTCTGATTTCCTTCGTCGGTTTTATCGAACATGAAATTCCATATTCCTCGGCATTTAATGTAAGGGGTTCTTAATAATAGGGGTTTCAGCTTCCAATTATGATCTGAAAGTGTCGAGATGGCAGGGTTGATGAGGTGGGTTTTAATGGCTTTAATGACTGTCCAATTATTTTGCATTGGCATGGTGTGGAATGGTCAATTCAATGGTAGAGTGTTGTGTGATGTGTGTGTTTTTATAGTTCTTTAATATGTAACTTAAAGTGAAATTTATGATAATATAATACAAAAGAAATATCTCGTTAGTTGAGTCATAAATTTAATTTTAAGCGATATAGAAATGATTGACAAAACTTTTAAAATAAAGCAATGTATGAATTACACTCATTTCCAGTAGTAGAAAAAATGAAGATGTTCCCTTGACAGATGATGAAGAATGCAACAATTTACACATATGAGAGGTCTTGTTTTTACTCATAGTAGGAATAGAGGAAAAAAACATAACAGAATGGAAAACACAAGGAAAACACATAACTCAAATCAAAGGAGACTTAGAATTTTTGTCTTCTCTTGTATTAATATTCAATAAGTTCTTTGTTTTACATTCAGCAAAAAGAAGTCTGGAAAATATGTAAGATCTATGTATTTATACAAAAATTTTCTTAACTAGAAGTAGTTATACTTTCCACAATATCTTTTGCAAATATAGAATTCAATCCAAATTGAAAAACAAAAGGCAGATTTTGTTGAGTTATGGCTTGATGTGTTGGTGTTTCATAAGCTCCTTCATTTGGTCCTGTATGTGCTTTATTTCGATTCTTCATTGAACTGGGTACACATTTCCACAATGTTATGAAAAATCTCGAAGGTTCAATGTTCTCGTTCAATTCGAAGGAAAATACCTTATTTTTTACTAGTGCTAGCTTCTCCTGGATATTCATTACTGTTTGGGCTGTAATTTGGTGTTGCAAACTAGGTTTTAGCAACAACTTGTTGATCTTGAGCAAATCAATCTGGTTCATCTGTTGAATGATAGATTGCATACTTTCCTTATTCTGGAGATTTCTTTATTCTTTTCTATGTCAATTTACTCGAGTGTCTCAGAGATATCATTACCTTTGAACTCAACCAATTCTGTCTCCACAACAAACATGGTATTTAAACAAGCCTCCTTTGCCTCCCTAGCAAGCTTCTTTCTTCCTTGTAGGTTTGTCGCCCAAACTTTCAAGGCCATTTCAGCTTTCACCTGTTTAGATTGTGAAAAGGGGGAGAGACCAGGAATATTGGCTTTTTGCCTGCATAAAATGAATTCTTGAAATTTGGATCTAGCCATACATGCAACGTTTTCTTTCTCATAAATACTTTTCAGAGAATTATTTATTTCCTTATAGTATTTCTAAATAGTATCCATTTTTTTATATAGATCCTCATTGATGACTTCCAACTTTTCATTAATTTCAGATGCTTGTTTTTGGATTGAAGTATTATTTGTGTTTGTCTTTTCCAGTGAATCTATTCTGGTATGCAACTTTTGTATTGAACTATCTCGCCGAGAAATTACGGAATTAGTATTCTGGACAATCATCTTCAGTTTTTCCTGTATATGCTTCATCTGTTGTTTATAAGACAACATGATTTGATCTATTTCGTAATTCATTATGCTCGTGATAACTTGTTCCGTGCTCTACATTTCATTTTGAAATCGTTCAACCAAGAGAGACTTTTCTTGCAATTGCTTTGAAATATTTACCACTGACCATTGGTTGGCAGTGGCAAATGCTCCTAGTGAATCCATAACCTCTTTGGAAAATTCAGGGTCATTTTTTTCATGTCCATCATATATTATTCTGTGTTTCTTGGTGGTCACTCCTTCCTTCTAGTGATATTCTTTTCTGATGATATATTTTATTTTCTTATTGAAAAAGAAACTAGATGGGGGGCATCTCTTCAGGCAAGATGGGAGTGAGTTCATCTAGATGGATGACTTCAGAATTGGGAACCTCAAAACTGGTTGATAAAGGAGTTACTAAGGGAATAGGGGAAATAAGTCCCGTAGAATTTTCAGCACTAGTAAACTAGGAGTAACAGTGGTAGTAACTGGTGATGAAGGGGGAGAAGCATGATCATATTTCATGAAGGATTCAAGGGAAGCTAATAACTCTTGATCATTTAGGCCTGACATTGATGTTTTTATATGTTTAAATAATGTATATGTATTGCTCAATATTTGTTTAGTTTTTTCCTCAGTGGAGCTACTTCGTTGGGGTTCTGTGGATCTAGTTTCATGTGAAGATGAAATGGGATTTGAATATCCTTGCAAAATATTAGGAAAGTTGTGCCCTCTATGGTTTTGAAAGCTCAAGAAACCAGCCTGTTGGTCAGGAGGCAGAGACTAAAATCCGTTTTCAACTTCTTCATAGGATCTAGCTCCTTGGAAAACATTGTCATAAGGGGAAGTCTTCATGTATATATATTTTCATGTTGAATTGGGACAAATGATTCTATACTATTCTATGAGGATCATTTTGATTGAATTCAATGTCAAATAATTTGGCATCTTCTAAGGCTGCAACCTCAAATTTTGAATGACCAAAATCTAACAATGTAAACATGCCAACCTATATGGGAAAATATGGCCATACCTTTTTTTGAGCCACTTTCAAGTCTTTGGAAATCCCCCCCGCGATTGATTGGTATGCCACTTCACTGCATACCAACCTATCATGCAAGAATTATGGAAGGGCATGGGGAGAAACCAAGTTGTCGAACACTCTGATGTAAGAGAAGTTATGTTCAATGTACCAATCTGCAATTGTTCCTAAGTTCCCCATAATGTGCTCTGAAATCCTAGGCGGAGGGTGACCATAGATAGATACATGAATGGGTACCACTACATTGTGACAAATATCATAAAATAAATCTTTACCATTTTCTTCCCATAGTTTGGAGTGGTAGAAATGTATAGCCTCGAAACTAGCCGAAGTCTAGCTCCAGTTCATCAGGGGAAATGGAGTCATGAAGCAAATGCCATCCATGATGTAGGAGGTCATGTAAAAAGGACCATGTTGGCCTCTTTATTTCAACGATTTGTACTCAACAACCTCCTTAGCTAGGTTATTTGACAACATTTTTTCCCAGTTGAAAGTATAGCCTTCGACCACTTCATTGATTAGAGACACCCAATCAAATGTGAAATGTGCAGCGTTTTTTGTTCCAAATAGTCGACATAGCATCATGGAAATGTGTAAAATGCGAGCATCTAAAGATGTTGTGGAATATAGACCATGAGCATTGGATTTAAACTTGGATGGATTTCCCCACCAGGTCTTGATTATGTCATGACCAATTATTCCATATTGAGTGCATTCTCTCATTTCAAAATCCAAAATAAATGTTGCATTATATGTGTATTTGGGTGAGGAAGATAGTTTATATATTACTTCTATGTCACTTGGATGAAAGGATCCAAGTGTTTTGGTAACTGATAATGCTTTTGTTTTGAATGTCAACGTGCTTTAGAGCCTATCTTATCATGTCATTGTAGGGTATTATCTTTGGTCGAGAAACAATATTGTGCAGTTCAGAATGAGCTACCAAACTGAGCTTGGCTGAGAATGACTCATCTTTTTATTTCATTGAATCGTCCGGACAGAGAAGAATCTCATGTTCCAAGACATCATAGACCTGTTTCCAAGACTTGATGGTGTCTGTAATTTGCGAAGTGGTGTCAGAGAGAATATTTTTGTTTGGGTTGGAATCATTTGTTGATGCATCTTGCTTATTCCCTGGTTTGTGTGGCACCATAATTCTCAGAGAAATGAAATTAATCTTATTGTGATAAGAGAAGCATGTAAGCTCTCAATTACTAAATGAAAAACTCTAATTGAAAATGGTAGAATGACTTGAGATTAGAAATTTGTTTATTCATAAAGTCTATCAATCTTCGTATTGATCTACTGACAATGTGATTATTAAAAATCTATGGAATTTATTAACTGGCGATTGCAAAAATCTTTAACCTTAGCGAGTTAAAAATTCCATTAATACTTTGGTGATTTGACATTCGTAAGTTTTGAATGTAAGACGAGACAAATCTGCGGAAGGTACAATTGCGGGAATAACTAATTATTAACTAATAACTTTTATGTTTTAATTAGTCATGCTTTAAAAATATTTTAGCCTTAAGTACTTAGAAACTTCAATATTTGGAGGTTTTGAATGAAGGATGATAGAAATCCTCTGAAGGAGGAATTCCCATAGTAAACATTCAAACCGTTATAGGTATTTCAGGGCTTCAGATCCCCAGAGATTCGGAACCCTCGGCGTTCCGAAAAGAATTCTTTGTTTTATTTTCCGAAGGGAAATCTCTTGGAGTGACGTAGTAGTGATGACGTGATTTTTAGTGACGTGTCAAGAAACATGGATGACATGTTTCACATGAAAATGTGTGAATAAGCTGACATGAATGTTTAAAACAAGTGCCAGGTGCCATCCCAAGAAAAAAATTAATGACATGTGTTATATAACTCATTTGTAGACACTTTTAAAGATTATCTCAAGGATCTATCTTCGAGACTTTGAAACTTTGTAGATTCAGGGTTTTTTGTGTTTAGATGCCTTGAAACTTGTGAAGCGCGAAGTCCCAAAGTCACCATTGAAGGTTTTCTTTTAAAATTTTGCCAGGTTTATAATGCGGAGAACACGAGAGTTGTTTGATCAAATTTAATAGAATTAATCAACGGATGATATTGTAAGCTCCTTATTAATACATAAGGATCATGGATTTATTTAATTGAAAAGCAATTCCCTAAGTTGTTTTGGTGAAATTTTATTTTTAAGAGGTAAAAACAAAAGATTTAAAAATTTAAAAGTTTAAAATCCTAAAGTGTTCTAAAAAATTCAATTATCTTGCAAGATGAAGAATGTATTCTAATATTGGGCACTCAGGGTGTCATCCTTAGACATATCATTCAATTTTCCATTTAGGTTACAAATAATCACTTTTACAAGATGAGGTCCATATGTGGAAATGGTGATGGAAGATGCTTTGGAAAACCCAAATTCCAGCATTAACTAACACCTATATGTGGGTTTAGATCAACGAATCCCGCACATTCAGAGTTTCAAAATTGTGCATGTTTTAAGAACAAGAAACAACTTGCGAAGCCCCAAATAGTCGAAGTGTCACAGATCTGAATGTGCAAAGTGCCACGTCACTTTGGGCCTATACCACTCTAGGATTTTTCAATCCAGAATAGGTCGAAATTATCAAACGTCGAAGAGTTGGAGTCAAGAACTCCCGAGATACTTAATGATAAGATACATTAATCTTGGGTTAATTGGAAATAAAAACGGTTAATGACTCTGGGCCCATACCAGTCTATAATTTATACAAACTCTGCATAGAGAAACTCCTGAAGGGAGAAGTTCTAGAGGTACGTGAAAATCATCCGCGAAGTAAACATGGCATCAACCAATAAATATATGTGACATCATGTGACGTGAGGTGGTCACATAACTCTAGGCCCGTACTACTCTCAAAGTTATACAAGCTCCACATTCATAAACCTTTGAAGCCCTACGTACTGGAGAGACGTGGCATCAATCTATCGTCGACACGTGTCATAAAATTGTCACAAATACATGGCATCCATCAGTCAGGGGATGTGGTTCTCATATAGACCATGACACATGGCACTCGTTTAAATCATATTTTGTGTCCATCATATGTATGGTTTCAAGTGACACGTGGCACATATTATTTATGTGACATGTCATCCTTTTGACGTGTCCTATAACTCATTTGTAGACCCTTTTAAATATTGTCGCAAGGAATTGTCTTTGGGACGTTGGAACTTCATAGATTCAGGGTCTTTGTTGTTTAGATGCCTTGAAATTGTCGAAGCGTGAAGTCTCAAAGTGATCGTTGAAGGTTTTCTTTTAAAATTTAGGCAGGTTTATAATGCAGAGAACACGAGAATCATTTGAACAAATTTAATGGAATTCATAAACAAATGATATTGTAAGCGCCTTATTAATACATAACGATCATGGATTTATTTAATTGAAAAGAAATTCCCTAAGTTTTTTTGGTGAAATTTTATTTTTAAGAGGTAAAAAAAAAAGATTTTAAAATTTAAAAGTTTAAAATCCTAAAATGTTCTAACAACTTCAATTATCCTACAAGATGAAGAAGATATTCTAAGATTGGGCACTCAGGGTGTCATCCTTAGACATATCATTCAACTGTCCATTTTCACAAGATGAGGTCCATTGTGGAAATGGTGATGGAAGATGCTTTGGAAAACCCAAATTCAGGAATAAAACTAACACCTATATGTGGGTTCAAATCAACGACACCTGTGCATTCAGAGTTTCAAAATCACGCAGATTTCAAGAACAAGAGACAAATTGTGAAGCCCCAAACAGCTCAAGTGTCCCAGATCCAAATGCGCAAAGTGCCATGTCACTTCAGGCCTGTATGACTCCGTGAGGTTTCAATCCAGAATAGGTCAAAATCCTCGAATGCCAAAGAGTCGGAGTCAAGAACTCCTGAGATACTTAATGATAAGATACATTAATCTTGGGTTAATTGGGAATAAACATGGTTAATGAATATGTTCTCGTACCAATCGGAGAGCTATAAAAACTTTGCATAGAGAAAATCCAGTAGGGTGATGTGCCAGAGGAATGTGGTAGTCATCCACGAAGAACACATGGCATCAATCAGTAAAGACATGTGAAATCATGTCACGCAAGGTGACCACATCAGTCTGAATCCATACTACTCTGAGAGTTATAAAATCTCTGCATTCAGAAACCTCTGAAGCCCTAAGTATCAGAGAGACATGGCATCAATATGTCGTCGACATGTGTCATATAACTATCACAAATACGTGGTGTCTATCAATTAGGGGATGTGGAACTCATATATACCATGACACATGGCACTCGTTTAAAACATATTTTGTGTTTGTCATCTGCACTATTTCATGTGACACATGGTGCATATTCTTTATGTGACATGTCAACCTTTTGACCATAAATAACTGAATTTCCATAGATACGAATTCCCGAAGTGCCACGTCACTTCAGTTCTGTACCACTTTTCATGTGGCTCTCATCTAGATCATGACACATCGGTCCAAGAGTTTTTCCATCCAGAAGAAACACAATTTTGTCTAAGCGCGGAGCCCTAAAGAGTCGGAGTCACGAAATCTCGAATTAGTTAATGATAATATTATATTAATCTCAGGTTAACATTCTGTATTTTTTTCCTACTATGAGTAGTTCAATAGATATCTACTAAAAAAAGAACAAATATTCCCATCACTTGTAACTTGATATATTGTTGGAGTCTGACTTGCCATCTTGGAAATTTCCCTCCCTACGTTGCAAGTTTTATCTCTTTAATCTATTTATGGAATTCATTTTTAATGATCTTTGTAAACTTCCAAGTGACTTTCATCCCAAGTAAGTAATATCCATTTTATTCTAGTACATAGATCGTCGGGCTTGTATGTTTGTATATGTGTTGAGATAAATAAAATCATATGTGGTGACATAAAAAACCGATATAATTTTCTTTGAAAATGTGTCTAGTGTCAAAGATTCTTTGATCTCCTTTTGTGACCTTTGTGTTTGCTATTTTTTTCTATATATCAACACACACCTAATATGATTGTTTATTTTCATGAGTTTTCAAATCATTGAAGTTAATTTAAACCGTGTTAGAACAAGGTGTCGAGACAAAGGAAGATGCCCTTTCCCTAAAAGTTTTGTTCATGACTAGCAAGCCCACTTTGCAGAGGTTGATGTACAGCTGCACTCCAGTAAGAGGAACTTTCAGATGATAGTTCAGTATAGTACAACCTAAAATATTTGTAACATGTCTATCCAGTTCATTTTTTTTGGCAACGATAAAAAAAATTTGATGGTTTTTGTTCCTGCGGATAGTCTTCAAATGTATTTACAAGTGTCATTGATCTTTGCCATTGGAAATTAATTGTGGGTTAGAATTTTCACTTGTTTCCAAATCATCATTTTCTAGTCCAATATTTTATCCACATACTCATTTTGTATTGTGTTTGTTTCATTAAAAAGAGTGTGAGGAAATGCAAATAAAAACTATGACTTGATTTTTGGTTGTAACTATGTATAGTTGATTTACAAGCCTTATTGATGTTTGGCCTTTATAGATAACAATGGGCTAGCATAATTTTTCATTCTTACTGTGATAATTCCTTAAAAAAACTAAAATAAGCAACATTTTTTCCCAATTCAATATCCACACAAAAATATTTTCTGATCCCATAATATTCACCTATGTCAATTCAATAATAGGGAGGCTGATTTGGTAAATCGAACTATCGGTCACTTCAGACGACTAGGGTGCATCTAAGGTACCTGTGAGAAAATATAATGCTTTGATGAAGATTAGTTTGTATTGCAACCTATGAGAGTAATTGTGTTTTTGATACATTGTTTAATGCGTTGAAACATTATTTTAAGTACTAAACTTCTTGCAACAGATTATTCATTGAATGGTTTGTTGTTTCCCTCTATTTTTACCTTTATTGTGTCACTTGTTTTTCATTGGTGCAACAATAGCCAAGGAGAACCCTCATCCATATGATCTTGTCAATCTCACCATGCTCTTTTCTTGGTGAACCAACCCTCTAACTGATCAACAAATTGAAAAGAACGAGCATTCCAAACTTGTGGTGGCATAGCTCTTCCCTTTAGCAATCAGGTGCATAATTTAGGACCAACAATAACTATGAATTCCTTTAGAAAAATGTATAGGCACTTCAATCAAAGACTAGAGAAAGTGATTCACACTTATAGTTTCTAGGATGTGTTTTCATAAGAGAAGCATCGAAAATCTGAAGAGAAATCAATAGAGGGTTGTTGAAATAAAGTTATTGTATTGTCAACTTGAGTGTAAATATAACAATGATGAAATTGAATTTTAATTTTGTGTGGTTGATAGCATATTTCCATTTGAATTCAGGTAGAATATATCTTTTTTTCTTCAAAATATTTCCAAAGAAGAATTTTGGTAATTTCATTAATCAAGTAAAACTGGTTAAATGAACTACATATTACATTTTCTCCATGGATCCTGCACTAAAAGGAAAGGCAGGTCCTGTATATTCCTTAAGATCGTAGAAAAACCACGAATATATTGAATTTATTATCCAGTCATAATCCAAAAACCAGGCCCATGAGAACCTTGAACTACAACACCAAAGCACATGATCAAAAGTCTGGCAAACACAACACAGGAAAAAATCAACAAAGATTGGGCATTGTATCCCATCTATAACCAAATTCCCAAATGGGCACCAAGAAATTCGTCGATTTCTATATTACTATGAACCAAGATCACTATGAACTTTTTCTTATGATATTACTATGAACCAAGATCACATTGACCTAACAATGTTCTAACATTACTAGTTCTGGAAAATACTGCCAGTGTTTAACTTAATGGAGTTTGAACAATGAAAAATTTGCAATATTATTGAAAATCCCTGATGATTGTGTTCAAAGGAGAAAGTCATTTTGACACCTCACACGATGGACCTGATTTATTCATAATTCAGTACTTTGTATGAGGTATTTCCTCATGCATCTCATTCCTGGACTCAACAATCTTATGCGTCTCCAGTTCATTTTTCATGGTAGTGCAAAAAGTTATTCATATCTTGATTGGGTAACATGGATAGACACAGATCATACTGTTTCGTTTCTTGTCAATGCATGATATGAAATATTTTTTTTGGTTCAGCCGATATGCAATATGGCATTTTCCTCATTTAAGGTAAATTTTCTATGGATGCGGAAGTCATGTAGCATGTAGATAGTCTTTTCCTTTTTCTGCAGGTATATTTCATATGGCAATTCTGTCAACCCACGATGCACATCTTGTAATACAAGTTGTCTAACTGTAAAATGTACAATTATGTTGTTGAGGGTTTAGATGACATCATTGACGTAATGACTATATATGTACGAGTATTTTTCACCACACTGTAGACAATCAATTGTGCCATCATTTATCAACGCAGAGGTAGAAGAAGGAGAATTGCAATTTGAACATACATGCTCGAAGGGGGTCCAGTAGGCATTTGATGAAACCAAATCACCCTCAACCTGCACACATGAGAATAATAGTTAATATATTCAACAATATAATATATATGTGTACAACAAAAAAGATGCACAAAACTGTTGAAGGCATTTTTTTTGTGAAAATTATTGGTGGAGGTGTATATGTATACATACAATAGTCGTGGAGCTAGTTAGTTTATTTATATCATGTACTATGTATGTTCACAATTTTGTTACAAATGTTTATTGGGTTGTCTGAAATATCCTTTCTTCAACATCTCTTTTCTTCGTTATATTTTTTAACAACATAATTGAAAATTTCCCTTTATGCAATTGTTGTTCCATTGAGGAAAATAAATTTGCATAGGTGTCGAACAATTGTAGTTGCACCATGGAACAGTTTAATAGTTGTGTAATATGTCTAAGATATATGAGCATGTGAAAGAAAAGGACAAAAAAATGGGTATGGAAAACAATACCATTGCCTTGTCATTGTCCGAGTTTCCATCTTTTATATGGAGAATATATTGTGAGCCAAATTTTCTTGCAAATGTGACAACTACACTAATGGTTCCAATTGGGTAAATGTCATTGTTCTCTGCAAATTCGCTGATTGTTGTGTCTGATTCGAAATGATATTCCAAGAAAACTGTGAGAACTTTTTCGACAACACTTGTTTCATTGAGCAATATAATCCGATCACAATCACCACAGTCATATATTTTTTTCGGTAATATATTGAAATTTGTAATGGATATCCCATTACCTGGCAAGATCTTCTCTGCATGTTTTTGGACAAGTTGTGTAGGGATAGTAAGTGTAGTTGTCATCATGGCTTCATTGTTTGTCATGTCTGCATGCATAATGCATCTACTTTTGTTTTCTTTGTATAAGTAGGTGCTATACATGACCATTATGTCTCCAATGAACAGTTGTCCAGTTCACCGACTGTTCAATCCTTCTATTGATAGTATATTGGGTGGTATAATTTTAGACTTGGTGACATTTTTTTGAACAGGAAAAGTAATGTGAATGGAAGTCTATATATCTTTTATTTTTGCATCAATGTACATGTAGATTCACAATTTGGATAAAGTATGGAGGTTATAGTTTTATAACCATAGATTTTAGTCTTTGGACCTTGCACTATGTTGGGTGTTTCACTTGTACTCTTCGATACTTCTTGTGAACTAAAAAGCATGTGTTGTAGATGACATCAACATATTTACCATGGAATAGATGAATAAATAACTAAGGATATTTGTTTCCTAAACATAGCAAGAGCATAATCTATGAATCTTTACCTTTGGCTTTGTCATTGTGTTGATGTTTGTGATAATTGACTACTCATGCCCATGCCACTTGTCCAACTGTTTTTGATGCAAACATGTGTACATCAAACATGACAACAACTAAATATGCATATGCATTGTATATTGTTCATAATTGATATGGATGTATATTAATCACATGCATTGTGTTTGATTTACTATTACTATTTGTATACCTTTTGGAATATTGTACTTCAGCTTCCTCTGCTATGGCACACAGGACCTCATCCTCGTGTTCACTTAGTCTATTTTTTTTCAATGTAGCAATGTGGAGAATACAATGGACATGAAGCTAAGTTTCTATGTAGGAACACATGTAAGAAGATTAAATACAATTTTATTTATTTCAATGTAGCAGCATAGAAAATACAATTGACATGAAGATAACTTAATATGTAGAAAGATATGTAGTATCTACATATAAAAACAATGAGCTACAAATTAGTAGAATAAATATACACAGAATAAATGAAATACAAAGCAATGGAGTATGGAATAAGTGTAGAAGAATGCACTTTTGTATGTCTTCTTCTACTTTTTTTATTAAGAGTTCTTTGTATTGTCCAATTATTCTGTTTGTTTCAATGAAGGAAAGTACACAATACAGTGAACATGAATGTAAGTTGGTATGTAAGGAAAAAAAAGGAATATGTACATATAGTAAATTGGAACCAAAGGAATAGAGTAAGAGATAGTTTTAGAAGCATGTACCTTTTGTTTTTCTTGATCCATATTTGTGGTTGTATAGAATCTTTTCTGTCCAAAATCAATTACAAACTAGAAAAAATTAAGAAGTTGGATGATCTTAGATGAATAATTTGGTTTTGTGCAACAAATTATTCAGATATGCTTTGAGACATGGAAATATGATTTTGTAATATGCTTGATGTATATTTCATAATTCAAGTACAATACAAATTCTATCATTATTAGACCAGTATGTGTCTAAGATAAAGAGGGAGTATTGTGAAATGGGCACATTTGACCATACATGGTCAATAAGTGTGTTTTGTACATGGTTTATCTTATCCAAAAGAAAGTGGAGATTGTAATTGCACATGTAGTTTTCTGGTTCTTTTATTCTGGCACTATTTTGTAGGATGACAACATTGAAGTCTCCTAGAATTATAATGGTTTCCTTTAGATGTAAATGTTGTAATGCATTTAAAAAACATTCAGCATGTTGGGAAATGTTGCATGCGGAGCAACATAGAGATTCAATATTGAAATTTTTCATTCATGGAAGATTACTCTTGCTAGCACCATCTCAACATTTTTTTCTTCAAAATGCATATGCTCCAAAATTGTTACATGTTTTTTTACGAATATCATCACTCCATCTGTAATGTAACTTGATATTCAATTGTGATTTGGAAATTGCTTGTTTTACATGCATAATGCCATTTATGTTTCTTGCAAGCACAAAATATCATATTGCATTGTGTCATATTCATTGAGTATATCATTCATATGTGCATGTAGGTTGCACATGTTAAGTGAGAGAATTGATAGAAATGAGTTTGTTTTTATGGATTGGTAATCATATTGTAGATGCGATTTTGCACTAGTCCAAAGGCATTGCATCTCGGTATCAACTTTATGTTTGACTTTGAAGTTATCTTTTTTAAGAGTGCTTAGAAAATACAAGGAGTCTATGCTTCTAACACAAGATAGAGTTGTGTATACAAGTCCATGTATTCGTATTCCAGCAGGGTCGAGCGAAACACTATCAAGTGTTATCCCTTGTGATCTATGGATGTACGTGCACATGCAAGTTTAATTCGAAACAATTTTTGAATATTTAGTTGACCTATCTTTGCTAATGTCGATACTAGTTTTGATATTCATAATATAGGTGTCCAATCACATGAAGTGTTTGAATTATATAGATAAGATAACGTTTTTTCTTGTCGGTGGCCAATATGAGGGTCACGGAACTTAATCCAGAGTACATCAACTTTGTGTGTTTCAGTATAATCTTTGAGTATTCCATCACCATTCACCAAGCGATCCTGTGAATCATAGTTGCAGGCATATATTTCAACTAGCATGTCTAATTTCAGGACAAATTGCAAAGGCAAAGTGGTTGGTTGATGGCATGGTACATTTCCATGGTTGTCTTCTTCAAAGTCAATTGAATTGATGATGATATCATTTCCAGGCATGAGTGATACCATGTACCTGTTATGCATTGCAACATCCTTATTACTGTAGAATAGGTAAGGGAAGGTTGGGTCTCTTGGTAAAGGTCGCATGCACCTTGAATTGATATATGTTAATTCATCACATGTTTGGCTGTTTTTCCACATTCTATTCAAAATTGCAATAAATGTTTCATTTGTCTGGCGCATTGTAGTATGTAATTCAAAGAATTTTATTTTGTCTTTCCAAAATTCATGTGTCATTGTTTTCATATTGACCATAGGTTGTTCCAATATCAGAGAATCTTGAATGGGTTGCACCTGGTAAATATCCCCATAGAATATCATGTCAATGTCCCCAAAGTATTTCATGTGAACATGTTTTATGTTTATCGGTCTATTGTCATGGAATATAAGAAGCAACATCCAATCAAAGATGCCTAATCTATGAAGATAAGTTGTAGTTCGTCATACATCTTAGACATTGTATCTAACATTTCCTTGTTGTGTGGAAGAAAAGGTGACTTGTTAAAAGGCATTAACAATGCAGAGTGGACCATTGTTCCACTTGCATTATATGCAACTTTTCTTGTATATGCAACTATTAGTCCCTTTGGTTTCATAGGGTCAATCGAAGTGTTTGAATCATAGATTCATATAATCATTTGGAATAGTTCTTTCGTTGTGAATGTATTTATTTCTCGTGCCCCACCTGTAAGGAACAAGTGCACAAGAGTGTGCACGTTTAAGATTTTTTTCATTGCAATGTACTTTAGGATTGCTTGTTTTTCTCGATTCAATAGTAGTCTAACTATGTAGTATTCATCATTTTCGATAAAGAAAGGATGTTTTGTGACTTTAAACCCAAGATTGATATGTTTTTCAATGGTGGTTTCTCGAGGACGAGGAAAATATTCTTGCAAGTCATAGGACTCACAGAGAGTTCTAGTTGTTTTATGGATTGTTAATGTCTCATCAACATTATCATGGTTTTCAAGTTCATCAAGTGCACTTTCTAAATCACCCCATGTTGGGTTTACATTGTATGTAAATCTAGCCTCATTTATTTCTATTGTAGTCTCATAAGTGATATATGCATCTTCCTTTGTAGGGAAGTTATGTTTTAATTTGTTTTCATTTTGATCAAATGGAACGTACAACAATATTTTTTCTCTACAGAAGTTTTCATAGTCGATGTGTTTGTTGTATTTTACAAAGCGTATTACTTTTGGTTTTTTTATTTTTGATATGGGTGTACTTTTTTTTATTGTAATGTGATATGAATTATGCAAGGAAGATATGATTAATAGGAGGTGGATGTTGACGTAGTAATCAATAATAGAGCAACATATCACGTCCTCTAAATTATCAGGCTCTTGTTCTAGCAAATATGGTGGTTTAAGCACAAATGTGTGTGTTTCAAGTGGAGATGTGTTTATGAAGACACATTTCCTTGAACTATAGTTCAGATTCAGGGAAAGTGCAATGTGGACTGCTTATTGAGCAGACATTTTTTGAAGATTAAGTAATTTATTTCCAAGTGTACATATCATGTGCATAGCATCAATTTGACTTTTTTCATGTTCTCTGTGTATTCTTCTTAATGTACTTGTCATAGATGTGTCAATATTTGTCATTTACGAGGTACAATATGATGCCGCAACATATGCATTGAGGACATACTCTGCATCTGTATTTGCATTCAACATAATTGGCATGTCCTTGGAGAAACGGTTGTTCCAAATATGTGAAAGTTTTCATTTAAGGAAAATTGTTGGTTGATTAAGTGTAGATTGTATCACTTGGATGTACTTATCTTCTGTTAGATTTAGTTCTACCAAGATGTCTTCAAATCTCATTAAGTCATCGAAGTCTCATTGTTCTAGAAATGAGAACAAATATTTTGATTTCTCAATGAGAACATTGTCCTCTAAACTAATTGGTTCTATGATTCTTGTTGTTCTCATTCGCGGCATGGGGAAGTTGTATCTACAATGTGAATTCTTTCATTTTTTATAGCTTCTTGTATGGTAATGTCTATGAAATTTGGCAAGTTCTAGATCCAAATGGTCTGTGTTGCATGTTACGTATTTGTCCAGAAACTGCTCGATTTGTGAGTTGTTGTCATTTCCATAGACCGGTGCACCCTCTATCCATAACAGTGTGTGGTCATGCTCACTCCCTCTATTTTGGAACTCAATCACAAAATAGTAGTTCAATATTTTTCTAAAGAGTGTTCCATCATGACATATCAATTTCCTCAAATCATTTACTTTATGTATATATTAATGAGTACATGTCACTGGGTCTTTTCTTATGAGGTAGTCAATATCATCATTTTTCAATGCATCAGTTTGTTTTTTCCTTTTCCCGTTCATATATAATGCAGACACCATAGTTACCAATGGACCCCAGTGATGCTCTGCACTTGCAAATTTGATGAAAAACTTTGGGGGTCCCAATTTTCGGATCATCCCAATTTTTGAAATCTATGTATCCAATATCATATTTTAGGATTTTTTCTAGGTTTTCTTTGTACTTGACATCTTTGGACAATAACTTTATTCCTCATAACTGGCCTTTTCTTATTCTCACCGGCATGAAAGAGAGAACTTTCTCAATTGTTATGTGCATTGCTTTGAAAAACAAATTTGTTATGTGACAAGAGAAGTCGCCGCTTGAATCTGGCAGTTCCCATCGAACTATTTTTTGGTAGTTGAATCGTTATGTGATGTCGCTGGCATGTGGATCTCGATAGAATAGTGTTGGGAAGTTCACTTCCTCAGAAAATTTGTCCTTGAATATTCCAAGTGGTTGTTTCCCTTCATCAGATGCAATTTCGACAATCTTGTCTTGCAAGTCATGAATGCGTTGTGAGTCAGTGAATCCATGTATCAACGTTTCAGTAGGGCTTCCATTCTCTAATTCATCACTTGTATAAAATTCACTAGTAGTGTCAAAAGTTTGTGCAGAGTTTTCATTTCCTTGTTCAAGAACATGGTTCCAGTTATCATTTATACAAAATTTTTGTGCTTTGTACAAGGTCCTGGAACATAATTCTTTTAATTCTTTCATGACAATGTGCACATGCACTCTACCTGTCTAGTATGCATTCTTCTACTACAAAATATTTTTGAGAGCTACAGTAGTTTTCATAGTTTCACTCATGAATTGTGGCATCCCTTTTTGCACCACATCTAGTTGGACATGCACGTTAATAATTGATCATGTTAAGCCCATTTGGGGTCGTTCATATCCCCAGGGTCTGATTTGCGCAAATGCAATTCGTAGAGACACAAGTCTCTCTTAAAGTTTTGTAAGTGTACTTACATATGGTAGTGGTTTTTTACATCTTATTTGGTCAGGTGTTGCAAATTGAGACAATTTTCCATTTTCAAGTGATCGTTTGCATGGAAGACATTTTTTTCTAGTCGAAAATGTTCTATCATTCAGTGTCAAGATGATGTATTCTTTTTGCAAGTCAGGGGTGAAAGACTTAGCGTTTTTTGCAAAATTCAATTCTTCGCAAATCGTGCATGCAATGGAAGGAGTGTCTTTAATATGTTTCATATAGGTTTGCTTTGCATCTCTCTTTCCTAGACAAGGATGTGTAGCAAGTGTTTTTTGGTTTCAATGCTAGTATTGCACAGTGTTGGCTCTAGTTTATGATATGTGATTTTTTCCTCTCGGTCAGTATCATGACCATTGTGGGATATGTAGTTGCACCTTTTTCTCTCATGTATCTGTTGTTTCAACATGTGGTAGGTTAACTTATTGTTTCCACTTGAAACTAGTTTCACTTGTTGACAAGCCATCTTGAAGGTGGAATCAACATTTGGTACAAACATTGCCTCCTCACCATCTCGATGGTGCAAACGATGATGTTCTTTGTCATTGGACATGTGATGTTTGTGTTCAATAGGAAGTGTTTAAATGCGCTCGTGTTGTGTACACACAAATGTTTTATGTTGTTATATGTGAGTTTGTGTTTCTTGGTTGAGCTCCCTTTCACCTCATGATGATCGATTGTACAATTCATAGGTCTAGATGGAGGTGCACCAATGTATTTATTTCTTTCACGTATGACCTTTTTCAAGTTGTGATAAGTCATTCTACATTTTTTTTTTAAGCTCTCTATGACCTGATGACAATTGGTATGAGTTTCATCATGATTAGACAATATGCGACGCTTATGTAGATTCGATGTGGTTTGGTTAACATGGACAGTGGATCTTGAACTGGAAGTATTTCTTATCAAAGGTTGATAATGGATGTGTGGCGTATATGTTTTCGATGATATGATGTCAATTGTTCGATCGTAGTTTGAATCAATACACTAGAAATAGATAGTATTGTTTGAAAGGGTTGACCATACCTAGATATTTACTCTAAATATGATAGATATCCATTGTAAACGAAATGTCCCACCCTCTATATTTCCTTTATCATATGGCATTTCCATGTTTACAAGGTATTGTTGCCAACTTCAAATTGTCAATATAATTTCTATGATATATGGTAGAAGGCGTCAATGCAACAAGTTAAATTCATATTGACTACCACCTATAATTTCATTGCAAAAGGATTGCATAGTTTAAAGGTGCAGCGAGTGCACATCAAACTTTGTTGCTATCAATAGAAAATTGCATTGAAAAAATTGTCTCCACAAGTATATGTAATAGTTGTTGTTATGTTCAATGCATGAGAGTGTATATGATGCATAATTCGTTTCCAATGTGATTGAAGGTCTTTGCAGGTGAGGGACAAGTAAATATCAGATCCTCCAAGATTGCATATGGATAATTTTTTATAGATTAGTGGTTCATAATGACCACTTAGAGGATTGGGATCATGGAATAAGATGCAATATGGATCTCTAGATACAGTTTTGTTGAATAGTAGATATCTTCCTTTTCTTGTTAATGACCAAATTTCAATTGATATATTCAACCACTTGGCCAACCACCATATAGAAAATGTATCTCCCCAAATTCCTCATTCATGTGGAGGCAGAGTTGTAGATGCAGACAACCGCATCTTTGAAATATACATATTGGCATCATGTATTCCATGAAATTGGCAAAGAAAATCATATGCCAATTCATATTGATATGAATCTGATGCCTCAACGTTGCCATTTTCTAAACAGTACAAGAAATGATCTATCAATCCATTGCGCAGCTCGGTCGAGGAATAACTGAAGTGAAATAGAACTTGAAATGCATTGAAGAGGAAATCTCCCGAAGTATACGAGAATGCATCTAATCTGAAAAGGACATTGTTATGCAATACCTGGTTGATATTGTCATGTACAATGGAGTCTGTATCTATTTGATAGCACTCAACATCTATTAATTTCTCCATCTTTTAAGTTGTGCTTTTCAAGATGTTTCTTAGCTATGTTTAGATAATATGCAAATAGCAAAGAAATATAACTATAAGTTCGCAACCACATACCAATTATGCTATGTATCCTTCAACCTTTTTCATTTCAAATTAAGTGCTCCATGGTAACTGTTATAGCATATGACAAACAAAAAAATCTATAGTTAGTGCTCAACCATGTAACACCCTGTTTCCCCCAGTTTGTAAAAATAACTGGACTGGCCAAGAACTGTGGCAAACTCAGAAATGTGAATATGTGATGTGAATGGACCTTGTGGAAAAGGTCGACAAATGTGAATAATATTATGAATTTATATTGCATGAATATTGAGAGGGGATATGTTGAAAAAGAGACCACGATGGCTGGAGAAAGGCGGTGGAAGGCACCTGGAAAGGTGGTGTTAACTTCCACCGAAAATCAATACCGTATTTGGACTTCACTGGCCCGGAGAACCAAAAGCGGCTCGCAGGCCCCGAATTAAATGTCTCGCAGGTTGGTAGGTAGATGGATCCTCAGGAATTAATGAGGGATGGGAGGTGAACCGCCCATCCGTAGAGCCGTCAGGCCTGGCCAACATGAGGTAAATCGCGCCACGCGCAACCTCGTAAGAGGATAAGGCATGGGGGAGAAGCGATTGGGGGAAGATGCGAGGGGAGAAGGAGAAATCTGGCGATATGCAGAGTGAGTGATAGCAGAGAGGAAGGAGAGTAACCTTTGCTCCTAGTCACTAGCAAAAAGAGATGCAGTCTCACAGCATCGTGGTCTCAGCTCGGGGGTGGCTAGTGGTAAATCTGCTAGGAGTCGTTGAGCCTACGATTGGGTGGAAACGAGCACCCCTCTCAGCAGTTGCATAACCCCTAGTGTTACTTTCTGATAAGTGTTTTTCCTTTGGCATCTTGAAATATATGTATTCTGACATTTATGATCATAAGCTATGAAATTGTGAATGATTTCATTATAAGAATGTATGTATGGTGTCTTGATTAGTATTGGTAGTTGTATGTCTATATGGAAAGACTACATATGGCTTATGTTCTCATAAATAATTATTTATATGCGTACTGATCTAATTCAGACTTCACGTCTGGTTCTCGGGAGAGTGATACCCTTATCTTCCTCAGCTAGTACCCTGGGAAAACCTCCCCATAGAGATACCCTTCTTGAAAAGTCCATCAAGAACCTAGAAGGAGGACGTGAAGGCGTAAGGCCTTAAGAAATCCCTGATAAGTATCGAATCGACGAACGAGATCCCATAGGGAGATCAATGATCACTCACGACCATCAGATCAGAAGAAGAAACTGGAGTGTTAAGCACCTTAACCCTGAATAGGTGTTGATCAACGGACGAGATCACGTCGGGAAATATGTGGTCACATAGGACCGTTAGATTGGTAGGATAAAGTAGGGTGTTAAATGCCCTACCACCTTGTCTTTCTGTGTCTTCGTGGGTAGCGAAGAGATCAGGACCGTAGATCCCCAAGGTCCATGAGAGAATATGGACCGTTAACCTTTCCACGTCCAGGAAGTTGTGGGAGAGCACACAAGTTAGGAACCTGTCTGAGCCATCAGATCTCGAATGGAAAACCCAAAAGCCATTGGATCTGTCGGGAGATACCCGAGGGTTAAAACCCCAGTGAATAGGGTTGAAAGCCCCAAAATAGATCTAGATCATACGATTAAAGGAGGCCACGTGTCATGAGATTTCCCATTTCGGGAAATCAGGAAATCGGGAATCGCGAACTCGGGACTTCTGGTGACGAGAGATCGGGACTTTCCAGGGTGGAAAACCTGAGACAGATCTGGACTGTCTAATTTAAGGAGGCCATGTGTCGTGAGATTTCCCATTTCGGGAAATCAGGAATCGCGAACTCGGGAGTTCTGGTGACGAGAGATCAAGACTTTCCAGGGTGGAAACCCCGAGACATATCTGGACCGTCCGATTTAAGGAGGCTACGTGTCGAGAGATTAACCACATATGGAAACTGGGGATCGAGGATTCGGGAGTCCTATGGTCGAGAGTTCGGACTCTCGTGATGATAAGTCCCGATGAACGGATGAGATTCTTTTGGAGGATCTGAGGGTCTATATCAACCGTCATATGTGAGGAAGAGATGTCGAATTTAAGCTGGGGCACGAATGCGCCTTAGGGTAAGTGGCGAGCAGATCTGGACGGCCAAAGTCCACCTGCCCAGATCTACGATTGAGGCTTCATTCCGGAGCCCCCTTGTTGTTCTACCTTTAGTGGTGAGGGGAGGGTCTAGAATCGAATGCGCAACTCTTGAACGATCAGGATTAATTCACCTTGATCAACGGTGCTCAGGCGAATTCCGAACCCCCCTTGCCATTCTACCTTTAATGGGGGGGGGTATGGAATGGTGTGGCGTGTGAAGCAGGACCCGTCTCCTGTCACGTCGTCCTCCATGTCGCGCTTCCCTCTTGCCACCTATACTCCACTCAACTACGCGATAGGGCCCATTCCTATTGGCCAGTCGCTAAGCCTGTTGGGATTTGTCCCTATTGGCCAGTCGCTAGCCCTGTCGAGGTTCGGCGGTTGCAAAGTCGAACGATTCAACAATCCTGTAGCACCGAGTCACAAATTACTGATAGGCGCCATGGATATTTGACCTGTGATCATGATCCATGATCACATGGGAGTAGACAGATAAAGAGCTAGCTTACGCTAGGCCTCCGCAGATATTCCGGGGGCTCTGATTCTGCAGAAAGAAACAAAAAAATTGATTATGGTAGTGGGTGCATTACAAATTGGTATCAGAGCATGGATACAACACTTGGCCTGCTTAGGCTCATGAACGAGTTGTGCATGAGCTCCATTCAAAGCACTCCTAAGAGGAGTAACCCCCTAACTTAACTCTCTTATCCAGGATCAAAACTTGGAAACGAGAGCCCAACTGTGTATGCATGTGAAAGAGTTATGAATTTATGCGCAGGTTATAAAAATGTATCTAACTCTTAACTAATAACCAACGTTTGTCTTTTCACACAAGTGGACAATCAGTCACAGGAATTTACAGACGCAGAGAATGGTGACCCACCAAGAGATGGGAGAAGGCTCCCACAATAGAGACGAAGAGTCTGACGAAAGAAGAGCAATAGGGACCCCTCCAGATCTAGCTAAGACTGTGAGGAGTCTCATGATTGAATTGCAAAGCTGCAAGGCCGACAATGAAATGATGATGAAAGAATAAGAAAAGAAAACTGAAATTAATGTAGTTTTACTGTAGAGCTTATCCGACCTACAACGAAAAATGCAGCATGAACCCAAGATGCAGAAACATGGTCATATCAGTGGCCATACTGAGAGGAACACCTCAAGGAAGTTCCACCCTAGAGATAAAGGATCAGTGCCAGCCAATTCCTCTAAGAAGGAAGATGGTGATTCAGAAGGCTCTTCCAACAGCAGGACCAGTTCCTATTCTCGAAGAAAACAGAAGAAGCAAAAGACTTCCAAGGGTCATAAATTTGAGGAATTCATAAAGGCCAAACCTCCCTCCTTTGATGGTGAGATAAAGAAGGGAGAGGAAGTAGAGGCCTGGCTACTTGAACTGAAGAAATATTTCAGAGTCCATGATTTTTCAGATAATTTGAAGGCCCGAGTGGCCACTTTCAATCTGAACGGAAAAGCTTCCATCTGGTGGGAAGATATTAAGAATGTGGAAGGGGTTCGTGAAGAGGACCTGTCCTGGAAAAAGTTTGAGAAATACTTCTGGAAGAAGTATTTGTTGGAAAGATATTTTGACGAGAAAACTAAAGAGTTTTATGAACTCAAACGGGGGCAACTCACTATAGAGGAATATGTCAACAAATTCCTCGACTTATTGAGATATGTACCCTACATCAAAGAAAAGAAGGCGAAGGTGCAATGCTTCATCAGCGGGCTACCCAAGGAATACCGAAACAGAATTGAGTTTGATGAGCCAAACACCTTAGAAGACACTATTTGAAAGGAAACATATTGTCAGGAACAATATGGACGTCGAGCAGAGCCTTGTGAAGGTTGGAAACAGAAGGGTGGTTTGATATTTTAGAAAAAGGGGATCAAATCCTCAGGACTTAAGAAATACAAGAAGAACCATAGAATGAACTTCCCAGCCCGGACTGTACTCCAGCAGAACTTTCCCTCATCGGGCGGAAATAAAACTTCTAGACCTATACCAATGAAGGTGGATAACATGAAGAGAGAACCTCTTAAATGTTGGGGTTGCGGAGAAGAACATCTCTTGAGAGACTGTCCGCACTGACAACAGAAAAGTCGGAAATTTTATAACATTCAGGAAGCTACCACAGTCAATGATGTGGCAAGGAGTGTGCCGCAGATTTATGCAGCCTTGGATAATAACCAAGCTGACCACCAAGCTTTAGTGGTGGAAA
>ML783184.1:1008511-1034618 GCA_009831015.1 Picea engelmannii
CATAGTGGTGACACTTGTGAGGATTCATATGTGTTGGCACTTAAACATGATGAGCTTAGGAGGTTGGATGACCTACCGATGGGTGTATACATGGCTTCCAGGAAGTCATGTATGGAGAATGATGAGCTTCCTATGATGAGTGAACCACATTTTTCATCTTCTCAGTCACCTATGCTAGCTATGACACATGAAGATATCAGTGTCATTCCTGATATGGTAGAGGAGCCTTGTGTGGGGATTGTACACAAGGAACATATGGATCTGCAAACCCGGGAGGAGAGGTATGGGTTGGAGATAGTTGACCTTACACATACCTATCAGTATGAGGAGAGTGAATCACCACTCTTGGAGATTCCATTGATGGACCAGGTTGTGGAGAGCAACAACTTGTTGGGACACTCACTCCCAAGATTGATCTACAGTGATGAGGATGCACTCCTTATTGGTCGGAATGACCATAGCACATGTCTGGACACATCTGTATGGGATCAAGGCGCAGATGATATTAGTAGGGTGAGTGCACAAGAGGATACAGCTGCCCATATAGGATATGGTGTGATTCAGATAGGGACTGCAGTTGGTGATGGCGTGTAGTGGCATGTAGGAGGACTCAGTAGCACAAGGGATAGTGGGTAGTTCAGTGTCTTATATTTTGAGGAGTGTTTTGTTGGGGATTCCATTGTTGACACTAGCAGTGAGAGGCATGAGGGATCTCCTCAGTAGGATTGTGACCAGGAGTCACGACACTTGGAAATACAGTTGAGAGTCAGTGAGCGCATGATCATGGCAGCCACTAAATGCATTGATGATACACATGCATTGGTGGCAGGTTATTGTTGGAGGGCCTTGATGGCACAAGATAGTTTAGATGGGGGACTTGTCATTGATTACTTCCATACACTTAGGGAGAGAGTGATTGTGATGAGGTTTGACTACCAGCAGTTGTTGATGGATAGGGATTACCTATTGGAGGTTGGAAAGATGTATCACGGGGCATTAAGGGAGTAGGAGGTTGAGGTGGACCGACTCACTCATGAGTTGGTGAGAACATGGATAT
Source organism: Picea engelmannii (assembly GCA_009831015.1). Lineage (NCBI taxonomy): Eukaryota > Viridiplantae > Streptophyta > Pinopsida > Pinales > Pinaceae > Picea > Picea engelmannii. The sequence goes on from ML783184.1 coordinate 1,009,569, forward strand.
TCTTGGAAGGCGCACAGAAAACCCTTCAGGAATCAGAGTCCAGATCAGAGGATCTCCTTGAGGAAACTAAAAAAAAATCCACTACACCTATTTTAGCAGAGAGTCAGATATATCCCTCAGCCACATTGTGTGAGGATGTTAGTGGTTTAGCAGTGGAGCACCAGTTGAGGGAGGAGCATGAGGAGTACCCAGGATCATTGATCAGTATGGAGAGATATGATCCAGAGATACATGAGGATATCCATAGGTCACAGGGACCACCCTTCACAAGGGGTGGTGAGACAGTTGGGCACACACGTACACATGGTGATTCCAGAGCTAGGGGTAGTTTTGAGGACACTTCCATTTATGTTCCAGGATTGGTTGACCTTCATGTAGAGGATGACCCCGTAGTACACCCAAGACCCATGATGTTGCAGGTGTATATAGGAGATCACATGAGTATGTAGGGGAACAAAATGATGAGTGGTAGTTCACAGAGACATATAGAGGTGTACAGTGGGATTCAGGGGGATGCACTGGATGGCAGGGAGGAGATGTACTCAGTAGAGCATGGATATTCCTCTCCCTTGCAGCAGTATATAGATCTGGGAGATCGCCTTCACCGTAGAAGAAGTTGTGTGAGTGATTATGGATGGAGAATGATTGACCCACAGTTGGTAGAGATACCTACTATTGTACCTGATGGTTGGTGTTCAGTGATGAGTACAGGTGATTATTTACCATGGGTGTCGATGGACGATCTTTTGGTTAAGACCTTTGGATTGACCAAAGCATATGCTACTTTCCAGTCCTACAGTTGGTTGCAGATATTTATGATGGCCTTTCTCGATACTTTCATCATTGATAGCAACACAGGGGGAGCTAGACAGTGGCAGGGGGCATGGAGAATTGGTAAGTCGAGACCACCTAACAGGAGTGTCTTGATTGCATACATCAAGATAGGGGTGGATCATCAGGGGCAGACAGTTGAGGCCTTGGGCATGATGGAGAGTATACTAGGCCATGGGATAGAGGATATCTTAGAGGTTGCTACATATTCATACTCTCATTGGGATGAGGATGGAGTGATTTCGACAGTTACTGGTAGGGCACATCAACAGTTAGTGGGGATTGGAAGTGATGAACTTCCAAATTTGGCATGGAATCCAGGAGTCCATTTGGTCAATAGTTTGTTTCATCTTATGAGAATCCAGGAGTGGAGGATCCAAAATGGATACTTTGATCAGACAGTCATGATCAAAGTAGAGCAACATCAGCATGATGGTTCCTGTCAAAGACTAGCATGGGACCCTGGGATTACAGGGTTGGGCATTTCATTGACTAGTGGAGACAAGTGGACCTTTGCATGGGGAAGTCCCCTTGATTTTCCATTGAGTTTCAGTATTGGGGAGAGCACATCACTGGTTGGTGATTCGTTAAGGTCTTGTAGTACCTCACTATGGTAACAACATGTTCAATCGGTGGGGGTCGTGTTGGGTTTGGTATGGTCTGGTAGGACAAAATCATTTCGGTTTGAGACCGTGTGTTATTTGCAGGAGACTCATGGTAGTGATATGTTACAAGATTATATCTCACAAGGCATTGCAATTCATATTTTGATATGGGATTCGGGGATTGGAATGCTTGGTAGTTCAGCGTTTGATGGAGTTGAGTTTAGAGTAGAGTGGTTTCTCAAGGAGTTGACTAAGATTCTTTGGCCATTGATCATTCTACTCATCAAGAGCATGTGGGTGTCATGCGTGGTGGTCAATTGGAGAGACCACATCTTGAGGGGAGTCTCCCTTGTGTCACACAGGTGGATATGGGACCATGGTATCATATGTAGTTGGATTCAGTTATTGCTTGAGGACAAGCAATCTTTCGGCAGGGGGACTGTAATGTCCCCATTTTGGGACATTATAACATTACAACATTTCAGAGTGTTATGCCTACCCAAGTAGCCAGATAGGGGTGACAGAAAGTTTGGGAGATACTGAGGGGTTTATTTGGGCCTGACTTGCATTGTTCATCATCAGGATCCATTCCACACAGCTTGGATTTGGTTTCATTGCATTTTGAAGATTTCAGTAATTTTGAGTTATTATGGGTCATATCTTAATTAAATTCACTAAGAAGGTCATAATGGGCATATTACTTGGAGAAACCTCTTAGTGTGATAGCTCATTGGAATCGGGAAGAAGAACACTACAGGATAAGATGGTGATAAGTGACTTTCAGTGGCTGGAGAAGCCATAAGGATGGATAAATCACTTTTTAATTAAGGAGATAAAATGGTTAATTAATTAATTAATTAAGTGATTTAATCATGGAATAATAAAATAAAGTAAAAGTCACTTGGAGGGAAGAAGTCATGCAATGAATTAGGGTTTTAGTAGTGATTTAGGGTTTTGGAAGTCAACGACGAATTAGGGTTTTAGTAGGGATTTAGGGTTTTGGAAATCCATAAAGGAAGGGTCAGCGACCTAATTCATGATTATGCAGATTATGACTTGTCACTGAGGAGAGAGGCACATCTCAGGAGAGATAGTTCAGTGGATTCCAGGAGGAAGACACCAATTGGATGATTTCGGTGTTGAGAGATACACCCTAGTCACCAGGAAGATCATTTAGGTCTTCCATCATTCTTCAACAACAATTACACAGTGTTCAGCAGCAAGGGCACATTCATCTAGAGTGAGGGCACATCTTCTGAGAGGGTTTTTAGTCGACTTACCACATCCAGGGGGAATTTCGAGATTTCCCTCTGACCCATTTGAGAGGAGGGAAAGACACATATTTTTCCTAGTTCCTCATCAGATTTCGACGGAGGAATCAACTGGGACACATTTTCCAGACTTGGACATGCGACACTTTTTGTGGGCACATTTGGGGTTCCAGAGTGAGCATCAGACCAGATTCATGGAAACCCTTCTGACCCATTTTCCAGTAGACCAAGGCGGTCGTTTTAAGACATATCTCATCCAATTACGATGGTGGAATCACTAGGAAACATTTTTCCAGAAGAAGAGGGGTGCATTCCCCTAGGGGTATCCATCTGGGTCCTAGACTCATCAGCAAAGGGGTCCGACAGATGCCAGTACTGAGGACTAGAGTAGGGCGCATTATTTGGGGTAGTTTCCAGGCCATTCCAAAAAGTACAGCTCCCAGGGGAACTTTCCAGACTTCCAGCAGTTATCGTCAGAGCTGCCATAGTCCCAGCACATCCATTGATTCCGTAATCCTCCCATATTCTGGGTATTATCTTTAGTTTCTTATTTGTATTTCGGATACGATCCTTTTTCTATTTATATAGTCGAGTATTGTCAGTTTTTTCAGCCGCATTCGGCCATTTTTGTAATCCACAGAGATATCATAATACAAACTTTGCAGTCATTTGTCACATTTATTATTTGTATGATCATTTATACGCTGTAAACCATTGATCCTACACACACATTAGCAGCATTTCCTAGACTAGCCAAGTCAGGAACATTACAAATCACCACCATCACCTCCATCAATATTAATTACACTTATAATAAATCATTTCTATTATAGAACACCACCACCACCACCACCAGAAATTGTAGTCATAATAAGAAGTATTAAAAACTCTCCATACCAATATGTTTTTTCAACCATCGTATTTTGTGTTTTTTTTATAGATATAGTAAAGGATATGAAATTACCATAATACAACATTTAAGATATAGTAAAGGATATGAAATGCCCACAATACAATATTTAAGTGTTTTTTGGGGGTTATATTAGAGATTTATTGGTTAGATTAGTTATTTAGAAATAGCCACCATGTGTTCATGACTCCATACGAGGTAGCTAAATTAGTGACAGGATCAAGGGAAAAAACAGAAAACAGACAAAGATCTCACAAAACATACAACACGAGAGAGGCAAAAATGAACACAAAAAAAAAACATGATCTTTGGAATTAGACATAGCTTCTATTTATACACATTTATATTAATATCGACCGTTGATCATGAGAATATATCGAGGGATCATAATATTTATTCTAGACACTTCTTCTCACTCTAGTCAAGGTTATTTATTACATCTTATCTCTAAAAACTACTTTGATTGAATTATCTCTTACTTACTCGTGTAGGTCATTAAGTCTGGTTTACCTTCTCAACAGTTCATCATTCCACATGCATTAGTTATGTATTATAACACTCCCCCTTAATGGATACATGTATTAATATTTATCCGATGAGGCTTTTATGAGAGTCATGTCATCATGTTTTGTCATATTCATATGGTTAGGCTTCCTTTAGTGTTCTTAATTTTATTGGCTTCCCCTCATCACAATTCTCCTAGGTATTGTGTGGCTTAATCCTAAGCATAACAATGCTCAATTGGTTTCAGATGATGACTAACCATTACAATAAGTGGATTCTAGCTATCAATAAACTTTTCTTACAAGTGGTTTTGATTGACCAAGAACCTCTCATATAGATGGTTTCAGTTGACCACAAACCTTACACAGAAGTGGTTTCAACTAACCACGAACCCCGAACATATATGGTTTCGGCTGACCAAAAACCATTATGATGGGGGAATTGATTTATAATGCACACTCTCTTGGGATTTCTCCGCTATGAGATTCATCGTCAAAAAATTTGCTTCCTCTTTTGTACCTGCATAAAACTGATTACTACTCAAAATATCTGGTTCTTCCTTTATATCTGCAAAAAAGTGATCATTGATGTCCATATAAAAATAAATCCATCTATCAAGATACATGTGTGCCATCTATTTTATACTCACTAGTTATCTAAGAATTATTTTCACCTAAATACTTCATCAATAAGTTAGACTTACCCTCAATCATAACTTGGTCCCAACCAACTCGCACTCTAAGATTAATCCATCTCACATTCTTTCCCTTAATCAAAGATGAAACTTATTTGACTCACCATCAAGCTTATATATGAGTGCACCTGTTGCCCTCGTACCTACCTAGTGGTTAATTCCACAACTTGATAACACATAGACTCTATGCATAAGAGGGATACGCACCACATGATTTAATGTTCTACCACACTAATCTATGTAGGCCTGACTCAACAAGGCTACTAAAAACGTGGGGAATAAAACTTGTCTATGGACAAATTTTACAACTTTGGACCAAAATCTTTTGGGGTGTCGGGCACAACCAATCATGCACCTCATACAACACTTATGTATCATTTCAATGTTTCATATCAGGTACAACAAACATTCTACATGCTTTACTAAATTCCCTTCAAATTACAAGCCCATTACATAAACCCATTTATATTTCATCACCAAGCATACATTATGTTTTACCTCTTCATATGGAGTCTTATTTTCATTTACAAATTATTTTATCTCTTACAACAATATTCTTTTCTTATTTTTATTTCACCATTCATCTTTGCAAAACTCCTCCTCTTGCCATACTTAATCACGAATTTGTCTTTTGTTTCTATTGTCTTCTTCTTTCATCTTCTTCTTTTCTTTCCTTGCATGATTTTCTCTTCATAATTTATGGTACATAATTATTTATGTAGATAAAACATGTTTGTTGTCGGAATGGCCATTTTAAACACAGACTCAAATACATGACAATAGTTGACTAGACTAGATGTCACTACAATAACTATATGACTTTTCTTCCACTCAGAATAACATACTTGTTTTTTTAAAGACATCATAATACTTCATCATAAATTAATTTGAGGTGTTGGGAAACATCGAACATCTACTTCCAAATTCTCAAAACAATTTATTTTACATAACTTATTCAAATCTTTGCATTCACCATGATGATATCTTATTCATATAGACAAGCAACTTGACTCAATCTTTGACTATCTTAGCAAGCAACAATACTTTGGTAGAGACTCTCACCACAACTTTATCTTGACTTGACTATGAATTTCACTTTAACTCACACGTGGAATTTTGTGACTCTCTCACCACTTACAAATTGGCTTTAGATTTTTTTTTGTTTGTTTTTGCATCAATAGACTCTCAACCTCAATTTGACTAAACCTGGACCATTACCTCTCTTTTATAATTGTCCGATTCTATTTTATAAATCCATATGACCATTCCAAACAAATTTAATTTATTCTCTATAATTAATAGACAATGACCCTTTCAATCAATACAAATATCAAGAACATGCATTTTCAAACTCCCGATGACATCTTGAATATTAAACCCTTACCTTCATTAAGTCAACAAACAACCTATTTTCTCTACCAAGGAATAGTTGCAACCAAGAGAGCCATATATATTATAATTATTACTATGATGATTAGCAATATGTGCTAAACAAAAATCTATATCTCTGGTTCGCCTTACCTAGCTAGAATTAGTATAACCCTTTCTTAGGTTTATGTTTTTCTTCAACCCCCTCCACCAAAACTCAAACCTTCCTCACTAATCACTCCTTCCACACCTAAGCTCCGAAATACCTCAAAACCACTCTTTCTTCCACCTAATATCTTTTTCTTCTTTTGGATCATCATCAATGAGTTCACAGATGATCTAGGTGGATATTGGTGGCCACCCACCTATTCCAACTCGCTTCTCTTGTTAGTTTCTAGTTCAACACATTCTTATGTACTTCTTTGTAATTGTGGGTTCTACACTTTCTGGGTTGTATGAATCCCTACACATCTTCCAGATGGATATTGGTGGCTTCCCACCTAACCCAACTATCTTATTTTGTATGTTATCATGTCAGTACATATTTTTGTACTTCCAGGGTCGTTTTGGGGCCCTAAACAATGTGTTTTTTGGCGTGCAACAATCAAATTGTAGACAGAGTAAGATTTTTATGGAATAATGTGTATTTCTCGAAAAATACCTTTCTAACAGGTTGTCACACGTCTAAAACGGAGATCTTATGAAAAAGTTACAACCTCGGGAAGTTAATGTACTAACTTACCCAAACGGGGCCCACACGAATTTTGGCATTTCATCTCCTAGGGTTAGGTTTTTGGATGTATAGGGTTTTGGCATTCATGTTTATCATAAAAAGGCCTTCAGAGACTCAGTGTAATCATCTTCTTGTGTATGGGCATAGTTTTCACATATCTTCTTAGAGATAAAGCTGACACCATTCTAGCGATTCTTGCACTCTGTATTTTTACAGTATATTTAGAATTCTTTCATTAATATAAATAAAATATTGTTGTATTTCTCTTTTTCTGGAAATTTTCATGAGTACTTCATTGTTATATCTCTGCTTTCATTTCATTTCCAAAATAATCTGGATCAGTGGTATCAGAGCATGCTTCTCTTGATCATTTTTTCATCACATGCCCCTAGCGAGGTCCAAGTATAGCCAATTGGGTCTCGAGATTGTCTCTCTTGAGGAAACTCACTCTCGCACACCCAAGAAACCCTCGATGGTGGTAGAGAAGAAAAATAGTGGAGTAGAAGATCCTATTAACCTGTTTCTTGAGAAATCTCTCGCATGATAGAGGGATGAAATGGTGGAGAATTTTTCACACATCCTTCAACGCTTGTTGATAGCAATAGGTGCATATTCATCAAGCGGCCATTTTGGAGGAACGTCTCCCTTCAAGGTACAAGTTAATTTTGATATTCCCATATTTGAAGTTTAGATAGATGCAACTACCCTAGAAAAATGGTTGAATCTATTAGAAGGTTATTTCTCTACTCAAAGAACAATATTATCTTGTTGACAACTATGAACACCAGTACATGAGATGGACCACATTGTAGAAAGCAAAGAGATAAATAGTGCCATAGTTCACAAATAATTTCCATACCTTGTGCACCAACATGGGTATCAAAGAATCCAAGCAAAATATGGTTCTGAAATACCGTGGGGCTCTGCATAGGTACATCCAAACTGAAATGGATTTCCTAAGCATCTCATCATTGGGAGCTACCTATTGATATGTTGTCAAAATTGAGCATAAATTTAGGCAGCAAAACAAATGAGAATTTGGGTCTGCAAATATGCCACAACAAAAGCATGGTAAATACGACCCTATCCAATAACCTCTAGACAACTAGTCCAAGAAACAGGACAATAAGGGTAGGGGAAAGATGAATAATGACACTGGGAAGTAGTGTGAGTTCCACAAAAGTCCCTGGAACAACACCGATGAATGTCACTTGAAACAGTCATTGGTGTTCGAGGTCAAAGACACGAAGCTAAACCCTAATTCAGAATATAGTCGAGAAAATATTGAAAAAACACTGATCACCGACGCATACCCCACTCCTACTGTCTCGACCACAAAAATTCAACCAAATGAACCAGTAGATCCTAAAGAGTGGCAACACCTCTTCCATTCACAGATGTGGGTGAAGGGGACCCCATTGCATTTAATTGTTGATAAAAACATATAGAAGAACCTTATCTCAGCTAAGGTAATCAAATAGTTGGGTTTGTCGACAATACCACACCCGCAATCATACAACATTGGGTGGCTTCACTAGGGATGAGATCTCCATGTCAGCTAGTGGTGTCGCTTGTTTTATGGAATCCAACCCTTCAAGGATGAGGTAGTGTGTGATGTTTCCCCTCTTTATGTTTTGATGTTGTTTTCGGAAAACCATATATCTGGAAACATCATATTTTCTATGATTCTATACCACGTAGTGTTATTATTAGTCTCGGAGGTCATCTCTATAGGGTACCAGAGGTAGTTCCGACGACTGCTCCACCAAAACAGTACCACATGGTAATATCTCATACTGCAAAATTCATCCTCTTCACATTTTGTTCAAAGGATGCACAAAAGACCGCTACAACCACTACAACCTCAACACCTTCTATCCAAAAAAAGCAGATTGTCAAAGAGAAAGAAGATATTATTTCTTCACCTATAATGATTCCTACACAATACCCCGTCAAACCTAGGGACAATAGGTTGGTGGAACATATTCAACCCTATGAGAAATAGGTTTGTGATAGTCTTCCATAGACCAATCAACACAACTTATCCAACAAGGTATGCAACTCACCAATATTCATATTTAGAAAATGCTTTCCCCTCTTCCCTACAAACTCAACACAATTGAGACCATTTCTTCCTAAGGCGGGAGGACTGATCCAGGTGGATATTGGTGGCCACCCACCTATTCCAACTAGCTCCTCTTGTTAGTTTTTAGTTCAGCACATTCTTTTGTACTTCTTTGTAATTGTGGGTTCTACACTTATGGGGTTGTCTGAAGCCCTACACATCTTCCAAGTAGATAGTGGTGGCCTCCCACATAATCCAACTAGATTATTTTTTATGTTTTCATGTCAGGGCATCTTTTTTTATTTCCAGGGCCATTTTAGGGCCCTAAATAATGTTTTTTGGTGTGCCACAGTCCAACTATAGATGGATTTAGAGTTTGAAGACATAATTTGTAGTTCCCGAAAAGACCTTTATAACTGCCTATCATGTGCCTAAAAAGGAGATTGTATGCAAAAATTATGACCCTGGGAAGTTAATGTACTAACTTACCCAAACTGGGCCCACATGACTTTTGGTGTTTCATCTCCTAGGGTTAGGTTTTTGTATGTCTAGAGTTTTGGAATTCATGTTTATCATAAAAAGTTCTTCAAAACCTCATTGTAATCATCTTCTTGTGAATGAGCGTAGCCATCACATCTCTTCTCAGAGATAAAGATGCCACCATTCTAGTGAGTCTTGCACTCTGTATTTTTAAAGTCTCTTTACAATTATTTCATTAATAGAAATCAAGTGTTGTTGTATTTCTCTCTTTCTGGCAATTTTCATGAGTACTGCATTGTAATATGTCTTCTTTCATTTCGTTCTGAAAATAATTAGGATCAACAGAGCATGTAGTAAAGAGTCACCTAGTTATTGGGAATTATGAATCTCTAGGAAAGAACATCTCTTACTCTTCCAATGATTCCAAAATTCCACCATTCAAATTCTTCTTCCCCTGGCTCTCGCAAGCGGTGCTCCTCCTACAAATTGAACCCACAGAGAAAATTTGGTGGCTCCACTAGCTTACCTAATGAGAAACACTTTACTTTTTCATTTTATATATGGTGATGATCTCCACATTCTCAATCCCAACACCGACCCTTCGGATGGCCTTGAGCCGGATGTGGGAGGACTCAAAGACCAGGCATTTCCATAGGTCCTGGGGAAATCGAAGTTTCCCACAAATGTTTCCACCAAATGGAACCTCAGCCCCACCTCCTATGACTTTAGGGTATTCTCACTAATTCCATTGGCAACAATCCTTCATCAATCTATTTGGATTGAAATCTTGGGTTTGGCTTCACTGTGAACTCTAGGCTTGCATCTCATCCTCGCATGATTTAAAGAAAGAGAAGCTTCATTTTATATCCACCATATATCCACTACACTACACTGTCCATGGATTATGATGTGCTAGATGTCGACGGATCCTTCAGTGAATCAACAATTCCTTTCATCCTCTACAAATGTCACTCACTGCCCACAAATTTGGTATCATGAATGACCCCACAATTCTCCTTAGCAAGTTTGTGGGAATTGAGATAAATACAAAGTTGAACATGAATTGACTACACCAGTCCGGCCTAAATGGGCTCTTGTTTCTCATGTGTTAGGGACCTAACCTCCCAAATCCCTCATGTATATAGAATAATATATTTTCTATGTAATAAAGGAAGGAATTAGTAAATAAGGTCTATTTAATAAATATGAACAAGTAAATGTAAAAAGACCTAATAAAATCATATGCTTCTAGAAATATCTTCATCTAGAATGTTCTTTATAAGATAGAATTAGTATAAATAAGAGTAGGAGGCATGAGAAATCTTTTTCTTGAAAATTATTGTAATAGAGCTCTGGTTTGATAGAGGTTTTGTCCTTGAAGAGGCAAGTGAACATTTCTTTCTTTGAATAAAGGTATTATTTCCGATATTTCTCTTCTCAATATTTTGTTGTTCCCTTTATATCGGCTGAATATTATTATTTCTTCATATTATATTACATTTGGTACCTTATCAAGTGGTATCATAGAAATTCCATTAGCAGGAATTGTGGGTAAATGTTTTCTAGGGAAGATGCATGTACTCTTGACGTCTTTAAAGCACAAAGATTTGTTGTTCAATGGGTAAAATTGTGGTGGGGAAAACTACTTGTAAGAGATACAGGAAAATCAACGGGGTTTCCTAGAAACCAAATTGTCTCCCTTGTTGGAAACCTCTATAACCCTTGTAGGTACCCTTTTAGTAGTATTGCATCAGAAAAAATATGTACACGACCATCACTCCCACATACCAGAAAGTATATTGAGAGTCCCCTAGGTCTCCTGAAACCATCACTAGATCAACTGATCTTCCATGTGATTTCTATAGTTCCACCAATAAAAACACTCGGGAAGATACTCTCTAGTACCTCAGTAATTGGGTAGTATAGATAAGAGTATGGTCAAGCCTCCTTAGTTGGCTCCCTAAGATATTGGGCCAAGTAATATTGTTTGACCCCGCATGTATATCAGAGAGCTATAAGATAGATAAAACCCTTTTCCATAGGCACCCTACAAACCCTAACCTGGGGGAACATACCAGATAAGGATCATAAAGGATATTTTGTTTGTGAAACCTTTCCTCTTGCATTCTATTTGCAAAATTACTACATATTTGTTTCTATTAATAATTTAGGCATTTCGACACTACAATATTATTCAGGTCAGAGTATAACTTTACAAGAGTAAAAAAACCAAAATATAAACAAATAAGAAAGGAGTATAATGGTCCCTCCAACACTCTTATCTGGGTGGTCCCACCCACCCTTCCCAACACCCTTACTTGACACCTATCCCATTTCATCTCTATTTTTAGCATGATCATTATCATATATATCATTTCTCCATATTTTTTTGTGGATCCACTTCCCCTCCCCAATACCCCTCATTCTCAAATGGCCACCAATCGCAACAAAGAAATCCTTCACCTGCAAGAAGGATCCAAATAACACGGGGAAAAAATCCAGAGAGTGACTTCGGAAATTGCTTGCACCAATTCTAAATTGGAAACTTTCAAGGCCAACGCTACACATAAATTTGCAACAGTTAACGGTGAATTACCCCCCCTCACCACTGCTCTCAGCCAATGGTTAAAATAGTCCCATGGCTCTCCCTCCTCTGAACAACCTTCACATTGTGAAGGTGAGGATTATTCCCATAATATGGCCTTTCATTCAAACCCCCTTCATCATGACCCCCAACTTCCTGGAGTTGAGGTGAACAAATTTGATGGCTCAGATCCCATAGGCTAGGTCACTCAAATGGAACATTATTTATCCTTGCATGGAATTAGTGATGAGCTATCCAAAAAAAATTATGGTGTCCTTTACCTGGATCCTAAATGTTGGAAATGGTGGCAATGGCATAGAAAGACATTCCAAGGGTATGGTTATTGGACATAGTTTGTTGCAGATCTTTATGAAATCTTTGAAACTAACACCCACTATCTATGCCATTTGACCAGGTTGAAACAATATGGCACAATTGGAGATTTTATATCTGCCTATGAACACTTGGATTTCCAAATAGAGGGTATGTCAGATTCTTTCTTCAGGGAATGATTTCTCAGTGGCCTCAATGATGAAATTTTGATCAAAGTCTTAATGGCTCACCCTCAAACTTGGCTGGAAGCTACTCAATGAGCCAAGGAATCCCAACAGATTGTCTCCTCCCAAAACCACAAACCCTCCTTTATTTTTCACACTCAAAATACCAATCATACCCCTCCTACCACTCATATCAAGATCAATAAATTAGCATGGGAAGAAATGGTTGAATGCCAAATGAAGGGTCTTTTCAATAGTTGTGATGAATTTTTTTTTTCGGGGCATAAGTATAAATAACATAAACTTTTTACGGCCATTCAGGAACATGTTTCTGATGAATATGTTGAGGTTTCACCTGAGGAAGCACTACCACAATAAGTTGATATTACCTCTCCCTCTTACCCTCCCGAAGTTGAACCACTAATTTCACTGAATCCTCTCACTGGTTTTTATACTCCCCAAACCCTTAAATTGATTGGTTATATTAAGCATAGGAAATTCATCATCTTAGTTAATAGTGGAAACACTCATAATTTCATTCATCATCGCCTTGCCCAAGGAATCAATTGTTATATTTGTGTTGTCAACATTTTTAAAATCATGAGTGCTAATGGTGGTTCCATGAAATATGGGGGGCGTTGTAACAATGTGCACCTACAAATTGATCAGTATAAATTGAAATCTCACATGATTTCTATTAACATGGGTGGTTGTGAAATTGTTCTTTGTGCTAAATGGATAGACACTCTAGGTCCCATAACCATGGATTTTAAGGATTTGACTATGCAATTCCAACATAAAGGACACAAGTATAAATTCCAAGGAATTATCACATTCTCTTCTGAGATCATCAGCTCCCACTGCAAGGAAAACTTACTCAAAAAATTTCATGCTGGAATCATTTCCCAACTCCATTCCATTCAAAAAGTTGAGACTCCCTTTGTGCACTCCAACCTTCAATATATCCTTTCCCAACATCACATTGTTTTTCAAACTCCCTAGGGCCTTTTCCCTTCATGCATCGACCATGACCATTCCATTCCTTTAATTTTGGGGATTCTTCTTCCCAATGGGAACCCTTATTGCCATCCATTTTCTCAAAAAAATGAAATTGATAAAAATTTCCAAGAATTTCTAGAAGTTGATGTTATCCATGTACCAACCCCTATTCTTCCCCTGTTGTCATGGTCCTCAAGAAGGAAGGAACTTGGTGCATGTGTCCTAATTTTCGTTCCCTCAAAAAACTTACCATCAAGAATAAATTTCTCATTCAAGTCATAGATGACCTTTTGGATGAACTTGGTGGGGCTCAATATTTTTCCAAACTTGACCTCCATTATGGCTAACACCAGATATGTATGAAAGAGGAATACATTCCCAAAACTACATTTCTCACTCATAAGGGCCACTATGAGTTCTTGGTCATTCCCTTTGGTCTCTATAATTCCCACTAATCTTTTCAAAGTATCATGAATCATGTCTTTTTTCCTTTCCTCTGTGACTTTGTGTTAGTATTATTTGATTATTTTATCATCTATACTAAAACTTGGCAAGCCCATCTCACCCATGTGGATCAAGTTCTCAATCTCCTCTCCAAGACAAAACCTTTTCTTAAATAATCTAAATGTCCTTTTGGCGTCTCTGAAGTTGAGTACCTAGTTCATATTGCTGGAAAGAATAGTATATGGATGGATCTTAAGAAAATTGAAGCTATGAAAAATTGGCCTCGCCCTAAAAATATTAAAAGTTTATGTGGTTTCTTGGGTTTAACAAGATTGATGCAACCCCCCTCCCCTTCGGGGTTCTGCGACCTCCCGGTCACTGGATCGTTCTCCCTCCTTGAGCTGGAACAACTCTTTGGTCCCTACTGGAACCTCTATTAAACAAATCCACAGGTACTTTTATGAAACTCCACCTGCGTGACTAAGCACCCAAGTGCGAGATTCTACTCCATGCGGTCACGAGCTGTGACCGCATGCCTATGCAAAAATCGTATCGCGAGTTCGTATATCAAGATTCCTTGGGATGAGCCTCCTCAATCCTCTCGATAGTTGATTATCAATGAGGGTTGAGCACTGATTAACTCCCCTCAAATATTATACCACTTGACCACCACTTGTGACCATTGGTTGAGCCAAAAAAGGCGCTCATCGCATTTTGCATGTCAATGATTTGAAGAAATCGACCCCTTGTTATTCAACCCCCTGAGTCCCGAACTTGCAACAGGGGATTAACTCATGTTATATCCCCCCTTTACTTCCACCATATAACCTATCGCTATGTTCTAGGGATAAACCTTCTGAGTTCTTCAGAACTTCGTGTTTTGCGAGGTTAATGCTCAACCCCAATGCTTACCTTTCGAATACCCGATCCTCGAATCTCCGATATTTTCTTCGACCAGATTAATGGTCATGGTTCTCTCATGTGATCTGATGGTTCAGGTCATGTCGCGAGTCTGGACCTCGCAAGTCCTCGACTTTTCTCCTTTGACTTTTTTTAGTAGTGAGTCAACGAAATGTTGAACATCTCGCCATGCGTCCCTCCAAAATGGATGGTCCTGATGACATTGGGAAAACTAATGGCTGTGATCCTTTCATGATTCCACACTTCATGAATTCTCTCGATTCAGTTCTTTTACTCCTTCCCCCTCCAAGTCAGTGAAATGGTGATTCATCGCCATGTGCGTTCCTAGACAACGGATGGTCCCGATGGTTTCAGAACGATCAATGGATATGATCCTTTCGGCATGATCAATAGTTGTGATCTTTTCAGAACGACCAACAACTGTGATATTTTCACGAGTTTTCTCTTCACAAAATATCACGAATGACTTTTTAAATCCTTCAAGCTGTGAGTCGGCGAAATACTGTGAATTCACCATGCGTCCTCTTTGATGGACGGTTTCAATGGTTTCAAAACTTCTTCCGTGAAACTTCCTCCAGATCCAATGACTGTTGGTTCATGCACTTAGATCTGATGGCCCAGATCTGTTTTCCTCCTGCACTTACTTCTCGCTGCCTGGACAGGGATTCGACGGTCTAGATATTCCCTGTGACTGATCTATGGTCACTGTACCTTCTCTTCTGAACTTTCGCCTAGAATATTTCTCAGGATTCAGAGACTCGATCTTCGCCCCTCTTGCGAATCCAAATATTGGATCTCGCTAACACTTGTAGAAAGTGATACCTCTTTTGAGCTTTGTCTCTCGAAGGATTTTTCAATCTCCCATGCACACCTTGCGTTCTGGGGATTTTGAATAACTCGGTTCGAAGGATTTTCTTGAAAAATAAAATGCTTCTCGCCCACCTGGCGTTCTTCTTCACTGGTTCTCTGAAGCTTGTTGGATCCTTGACACTGTTCACACCTTGCGCCTAGCCTAAGTTTCTCTAAATATCTCTTTAAACTTCTCTGGATCAATCCTAGACTCATTCAACGCACTCCTTGTGCTCGAGATGCACACCTTGCATACAAGTATCAGAAGATAAATGATTGAAACTCAACCAGCTTCATCACAAACTCATACATTCAATCTCTTGAACACTCATACATGAAATGAACAGTAACAAATCATACATACAGAATAACATTCATGCAATCACATATGAAATGAACACAGTCCAAGGATTTGGGACAATTTCTATCTGCCCTATTCATTCATGAAAACAAAATACATGGTGTTTTTGCTATTCTACTCTGCTCTACTCCTCTCTCTATTTTTCCCTCTTATATTCTCTATCTTACAATGCAATACTGAAAAACTATCTAAGGACTTCTCCATGAGCTCTCTCATCCTGTTCTAAAATCTATCATTTCAAATTTAAAACTATTACCTACTCTGTCCTATTACAATAACTACTAGTTATTGCCAGATAGAGTTGACACTCCATATCTTCATTTCCTTGCAGTCCTTCTAGACTTTACAAACACGCTACAATATAAAATTGTTGTTTACAAAATATCTCAAAAACCAATTAAATTCTGAGTTAAATGATTGATTTGAAATTATGTCATTGTTGAGATGTCATTCTTCTGCCTCCACGTGTGCATTGTTGGTTTTGAAGGCGATGCTCCTACATCATACTTCTCTGGTTAAAATTTCTCATGGACTCCTATCCATGAGCTCTTGCACTGTCTTTCCATGTTTCAAAATATCAGGTTTTGTGAACCAACTTGCATCTTCCATTGGATGATCTTTCCACTTCACTAAGTATTCAGGATATGTCTTCCACCTGGTTTTATTTCCATCCCTCTGTTCGATAATTTTCTCCATATGAGGTTTTTTTGTTGTCGGCAATTGCTCTTCCCACTGAATTTCTTTCTAATCATATGTTTCTCCTACTTCATATCTCCTATAAGGATACAAATCTACAACATTGAATATCAGTGATATTCCAACATTGTCTGGAAACTCAATCTCATAAGCATTGGTTGTGAATCTTCTGAGAATCCTACATGGTCCTATCTTTTTCATCTTTAACTTGTTGTGCGTTCCCCTTGGAAATATCTCTTTTCTCAAATGAGCTAAAACTTCATCTCCAACTTCGAATTGAACTTCTCTTCTCTTTTGATCAACTCTGCTCTTGTATTTCTGACTTCTGTCTTGTAGTTTCTCTTTAACTTTTTCATGGAGTTTCTACATTTTCGTTTCAAAATCCTCTACTCCAAAACTTATAAACTCATCTTGATTCAAATCTCTCAACTCTGTAATCCCTCTTGGATCTATACCATACACAATTTCAAATGGACTTTTTCATGTGCTCCTGTTCATTGAATTGTTGAATGAAAATCATGCCTATGTCAGAATTTGATCCCATTGTCGGTTTTGCTCAGTGACAAAACTTCTCAACAAGTTTCCCAGACCCTTGTTTACTACTTCAGTCTGTCCATCTGTCTGAGGGTGATATGATGAAATAAAGGATAAGTTTGTCCCTAGCGTCTTCCATAGAGTCTTCCAAAAGTGTCCTACAAATTTGGTGTCCCTGTCTGAAACTATGCTCCTCGGAAATCCAAGTAGTCTTACTACTTCCCTGAAAAACAAATTGGTGATGTGTGTGGCGTCGCTTGTCTTCTGGCATGGTATGAAATGTACCATTTTTGAGAATCTATCTACCACAAAAAATTGGAATCACTTTGTTTTTTAGTTTTAGGCAATCCCAAAACAAAATCCATATTGATTACATCCCACAGCCTCTTTGGAATTGGTATTGGCTGATACAAAACAATGTTTTATTGTTTTCCTTTTTCATATTGACAAATTATTCATTTGTTCACAAACTTTTTCACTTCTTCTCTCATGCTCGGCCAATAATACAAATTTCTCAGTTGTGCAAATGTCTTATCATGACCAAAGTGTCCAGCTAAACCTCCATTGTGTTTCTCCTTCAGTAGGTTGTCTCTCATTGAGCACTTTGGAATGAATAATTGGCCCCCCTTGAACAATAATCCATCATGAATCAAACATTCAGTCTATGGGCTTTTCCCTCCCAGCAAAGGATTCTTGCATGCCTCGTAAGCTTCTTTGAAATCTGCATCTTCTTTATACATCTCCTTGAGGTGTTCGAACCCCAAAGTCTCCACCTAGAATTCTTATGCAATCAAACTCCTTTTGTTCAAAGCATCTACAACTTTGTTAGCAATTCCAACAATGTGTTTAATAACAAAAGTAAAATTCTGCATAAATTCTACCCATTTTTCATGTTTCTGATTCAACTTTTCTTGCCTATTAATAAATTGCAAAGCTTGATTATCACTGTACAAGATAAATTATTTAGGAATTAGATAATGTCTCCATTTTTTCAATGCTTGAATCACTACATAAAATTCCTTGTCATATGTGGAATACTTTTGCTTGGCATCATTCAGTTTCTCACTGAAATAAGCAACTGGCCTATTGTCCTGACTCAAGACTTCTCCAATAGCTAATCCACTTGCATCACATCTCAACTAAAATGTTTTTCCAAAATCAGGTAAGACTAGAATTGGTTTCTCTTTGATCTTTTATTTCAACACTTTGAAACTTTTTTTAGCTTCCTCTGTCCAACTTAAGGACTTGTGATTCTTCTTCATAGTGTCTAACATGGGTGCACATATGCCACTGAAATTTCTGATGAATTTTCTATAAAATCTTGCTAATCCATGAAACATTCTTACCTCAAATATTCTACTCGACGATGGCCATTCTCTGATCGCTCTCACTTTTTCTGGGTCCATATTCAAGTCATTTGAAGAGACTACGAAACTCAAATATATGAGCTCCTTCTTCATAAAAGAACTCTTCTTCAGATTTATCAACAATTTCTGTTGTTGCAACCTTTCCATCACTGATGTCAGATGTCTTAAGTGTTCTTCCTTTGTCTTGCTGAAGATTAATATATCATCTAGATATACTATGACAAATTTTCCTATGAAGTCTTTCAACACTTCATTCATCAATCTCATAAATGTGCTTGGTTCATTTTTCAACTCAAATGGCATGACCAACCATTCAAACAATCCTTCATTCATCTTGAATGTTTTTTTCCATTCATCTACCTCTCTCATTCGGATTTTATGATATCTACTCTTCAAGTCTATCTTGGAAAAATAACTTTATCCACTTAAACATTCCATCAAATAATCCATCCTCGGTAAAGGGAATCTGTATCTAATGGTTATTTTGTTTATGGCTCGGGAATCTATACACATCCTCCATCCTCCATCTTTTTTTGGAATTAATATAGTCGGTACTGCACATGGGCTTAGGATTTCCTTGACTAACCCCTTATCCAACAACTCCTGGACTTTATTTTTGACCTCCTCATTCTCTCTAGGTGTCAACCTATAATATTCTTTGTTTGGTAAACTAGATTCTGGAATAAGGTCAATATGATGGCTTATGCTCCTAATGGGTGGAAATGAGTGTGGTAACTCATCCACGACTATATCAGCAAAGTTTTCCAATAGTTCCTGGATTTCTACAGGCAAGTCTTCTACAAAAGTATTTGTAAGGATAACTCTAGGCTTCCTCACAACAAAAAACTACATTTCTTCCTCCTTCTTGACTTCTTTCAAGATCTCCTTCCCACTCACGAGAAGTATGCTTGAACTAGCTTCTATCTTTTTCTCTTTGTATTTTATGGGTAACAACATATGTGCTCTACCATTCTTTTCTAGGGCATAGGTATTCTTTCTTCCATCATGAATAACCTTTCGATCATACTTCCATGGCCTCCCCAATAAAATATGACAAACATCCATAGGAATTACATCACATAATATTTCATCTTTGTAACCTCCTATTTTAAATTCAACTTGGCATTGTCGACTTACCATGACTTGATGCCCTTTCTGCAACCACGATACCTTGTCTGGACTTGGATGTGCATTTGTCTTCAATTCCAACTTCTCCACCATCTCTGTGGATACTAGATTGTCATTTCTCCCACTGTCTATGATAACCTTGAAAACTTTGTCCTTCAACTTGCAAGTAGTTCTGAACAGGCTTGTTCGTTGAACTGGTTCCACTGGTTCCTTTTCAGGTTTAAGAAGAATTTTCCTCATCATGAGTTTTCTTCCTCCTTCTGTTGCTTCTTCTTCCAC
Source organism: Picea engelmannii (assembly GCA_009831015.1). Lineage (NCBI taxonomy): Eukaryota > Viridiplantae > Streptophyta > Pinopsida > Pinales > Pinaceae > Picea > Picea engelmannii. Next base: position 1,029,689 of record ML783184.1, read on the forward strand.
ATTCTTCTACACTTCAACAATGTGTGTTTCTCCACCTTATCTTTTTCTATCAGGACATTCCCAAGATTTATGTCCTTCTTTTCCGCAGGTATAGAATTTAACTATGCCTCCTCTGGCTCTTCCTCTTCCTCTTCCTCTGGAAAAAAGAGCTTCTTCCTCCATGTTTTCCTTCTTTAGAACTTCAACCCTTTTCATGGTGACTATGTTTTTTGTTAGATTTAGGCTTTGGCTTCTGTAACTTCTCTATGGTGGTTCCCTTGCCTCTGCTTGAATTTCCGCCTCTGCTTCGTTAGTTTTTCTTCTTGGCCAATTTTTCTTCATCTTTCAAGGTTGCTTGATAGGCATACTCGACTTTACTGAAAGACATCATGTTGATCTCCTCTTGGATTTCATACCCCATCCCATTGATATATCATGATGTCTTTTCATCTTCATTCTCTTTCTATCCAGCCCTGATGTTTAGTCGGTAAAATTCTTCAGTGTACTCCTTCACTGATAAACCCCTCTGTTTCATGTTCTGCAATCTTCTGTAGAGATTGATCTGGTAATCCTTCGAGATAAATTTGGCTTCCAACTTATCTACCATCCTATCCCAATTTTAAATTTGTTTCTTACCATTTCTCTTGCGTTCGACTTGCAGTTCATCCCACCATAACGTTGCATGACCTTTCAGTCTTGTCACTACATGCTTCACCATCTTGTCTTCTTCAATATATTTGTAATTTAAGTATTTGTCCATAGCACGTACCCAAACTAACAATTATTCGACTTCCAAATTGCCTTCATACATAGGTACCTCTATTCTTGCTCTAGCTCCTATCTTTGAAACAAATTTTATTAAGTGATCTTGTGCAGCATCCTCTGCTACATTTGCTTCATCTTCTACTTCTTCTTCACTCTCAGTTTCACTGACATCACCAACGTCTGGTGATATTCTCTGTGATGTCTCCATGGTGTCCAACCTCATTCAGAGTCACCTCATTTATTCTTCCATTTTTTCATTCTCTATGCGCCTTCTTGGTGGGATGATTTCACTGCGTCACCTACCAATAGAAACCAAGTTTTTCTTGACACCACAAATGATACCAACTTTCCTCCTTTCTCCTTTTGTCTATTGTCCACAAACAAAATTAAAATCTAGCTCTGATACCACCTGATGCAGCCCCCCTCCCCTTTGGGGCTCTGCGACCTCTTGGTCACTAGATCGTTCTCCCTCCTTGAGCTAGAACAACTCTTTAGTCCCTACTGGAACCTCTACTAAAAAAATCTACATGTCCTTTTATGAAACTCCACCTGCATGACTAAGCACCCAAGCATAAGCTTCTACTCCACGCAGTCACAGGCTGTGACCGCATGCCTACGCAAAAATCGTATCCCGAGTTTGTGTATCGGGATTCCTTGGGATGAGCCTCCTCAATCCTCTTGATAGACGATTCCTGATGAGGGTTGAGCATTGATTAGATCCCCTCGATTATTTCACCATTTGACCACCACCTGTGACCATCGGTTGAGCCCAAAAAGGCACTCGTCACGTTTCATGTGTCATAGATTTGAATAAATCGACCCCTTGTTCTTCAACCCCCCGAGTCCTGAACTTGCAACAGGGGCTTAAATCATGTTATCTACCCCCTTTACTTCCACCATGTAACCTCTAGCTATGTTTTGGGGCTAAAACTTTCAAGCACATTGGAACTTCGCATTTCGCGAGGTTGAAGCTCAACCCCAATGCTTACCTTTTGAATAACGGATCCCTAAATCTTCGATATTTTCTTCGGCCAAATTAACAGTCACAGTTCTCTCATTTGATCTGACAGTTCAGGTCATGTCGCGATTCTGGACCTCATGAGTCCTCGACTCTGCTCCTTTGACTTTCTTCAGTAGTGATTCAGTGAAATATTGAACTTCTCACCACGCGTCAATCCAAAATGGATGGTCCTGATGACATTGGGACAACCAATGACTGTGACCCTTTCGTGAGTCCACACTTCGCGAATTCTCCCGATTCAGTTCTTTGACTCCTTCCCCCTTCGAGTCATTGAAATGATGATTCATATCCACGTTCCTTCCTAGACAATGGACAGTCCTGATGGTTTCAGAATGATCAATGACTATGATCCTTTCGACACGATCAATGGTTGTGATCTTCTCGAAACGATCAATTATTGTGATCTTTTCGCGAGTTTTCTCTTCGCGAAATCTCACGAATGACTCTTTGACTCCTTCAAGTTGTGATTCAATGAAATACTGAGCATTCGCCACACATCCTCCCCGATGGACGGTTCCGATGGTTTCAGAACTTCTTCCGTGCAACTTCCTCTGGATCCAATGACTATTGGTCCACGCACTTAGATCTGACGGCTCGGATCTATTTTCTTTCTGCGCTTACTTCTCACTACCTGGACATGGATTCGGTGGTCCAGATATATTTGCATGTTTTACAGGCAGTGTATTCTTGTCATTGATGGAAAGTACAAAAACGATAATGGCTTAAGTATAGGAAGAATGTGTCAGGCGAGCATCGGAAGTATTTTGGGAAGATGCAGTAGAGCAAGCTCGATAAGATCATAAGAGATAGTGCAGAGTATGTGTGTTTGTCATTGATGGAAAATATCATGACCAACAACACAGAGATAATGGCATGGCAATGGCAAGTTCAACAAGTGATCGTTGGATCCCATTCAGAAGCGTAAACTCCAGGAGTCAAGGAAGCAACTCACAGTAAAAAATTGCGAAATGTGAAACCACGAATTAATCTCCATTTCGGAGTTTCGAATACTGGGAGTTGGAGGTGTCAAGGAAACTCACGACAAGAATGATGAAATCATGAAATGTGAAACCATGATGTTTTAGAGTTTCAGATACCGGGATTTGGAGGAGTCAAGGAAGAAACTCATGGTAGGAACTCACGATATGCGAAATCACGAAAATATCTAGACCATCAAATCATCAAGATTGTGGACAGTTGATCTGAATCCATTTCAGAGTTTCGAATACTAGGAGTTGGAGGAGTCAAGAGTCGAGAATATTCATCACAGGAGTCCCAAATTTGCGAAATGCGAAATGCCGAAATCCTGAAACAGGCACATCAACAAAGACTCCATTTCGGATTTTCGCAGACCGAGAAATCAAATATCAAAGGAAATTTAACCTTTGAAGTAGCAAACCCCAAAATCATGAAACATGAACATCAACAAAGACTCCATTTAGGAGTTTCGCAGACCGGGAAATCAAAGATCAAAGGAACGGGGTTCCCTGACCTCTCGAACTCGCGATATGTGAAATCACGAAATAATCATAGTCATTGGATCAAGGAAAAATCTGGGCCGTCAGACCCAGGAGGTGAATGTGGCAGACCATGTCGGCAAGGACATGTGGCAGCCTATGTCAGAAAGGACACGTGGCGCAATCATATAAGGACAAGTGTCAAGTTGATTTATCATTTCAGGAACCTGGAAATCACAATTCTGAGTGACACGTGGAAGACACACAGATCACGACACATCATCGAGTGACGTCATTCCACGAATTTAGTTTCGGGAGTTTAGCATCAACTCTCCACCAAAGTCCCGAAAGATGAAGTTCTGGGGCAGAGGATAGTCCTCCGATCACCATGGATCGTGGACCATTGATCTGAAGAGAGAAGTGCTCAAATGATTAGCGAGTGGTCATAGGTTGTGGTCACATCATCGAGAGTTGGAGGAAGTCGCTAACAGCTAAACTCCATTTCGGAGATCACGACTTGGAGAGTCGAGATGCCTCGCAACAGGAATTCGCGACATGCAAAATCGTGAAATGCCGAAATGCGAAAAACACCTTTTGGTGTAGGTTGTGGTCACCGTCAGTGGTCATGTGAGGGGAAGACGCTAGTGGAGCTAAACTCCATTTCGTAGTTTCGGTGATCACAACATGAAGAGTCGAGACCCTTCATCATAGGAGTCCTGAAGTTGCGAATTGCGAAGTGCTTTGTCGATAAGCGTCGGGTCACCACTGATGGTCATGAGAAGGGAAGGAGCTAGTCTAGCTAAGATCCTTTTTCAGAGTTTTGGGGATCATGACATGGAGCGTCAATATATCTCATCACAAGAATTGTCGAAATGTCGAAATGGCGAAATGCGAAATGGTGAAATCGACGCGAGACCCTGTGCTTTTAATCCAACAGTGTTGGATACTTGGAAATCTGATCGAAAGGCTATTGTTTCTCTTCACAGTTAATCGATCAGTTACGATTCAGTTAGCAGAACTGAATCATGACTCTTAGACGGATAGCGATTCAGTTGCTGATGCGTTTTCTTGGAGGTTCACAGTGTAACTACTAGAAACGACTGATGGTTTTTGCCAGAGGACTCGAAGAGACTTCAGGGTGATTTCCAAAGACAATGAAGAGTCTCGAGGCATATTCCAGTGGCATGAAGACTGTTCATAGAGGCTATTGACCGATGTAAGACCGTTGGAGCCTGGAACTGCAATAGAGAGAATGAGCTTGACTGTGACAGAGAAGATGAAGAGTCTCGACTACTGGAGAGGCTAAGGAATCTCGACATAACACCCAGTGATGATGGACGCATGGGTTTAACCACCAGAGAAGATGAAGAGTTGCAATGATGATCAGGCAGAGCACTCGACATGGGGAGAGCATGCAAAAGCATTGTGAATAGAGGATGCAGAATATGCATAGTGAGAATAAAAACGTAGAACAAAGAAGAGATTGGTTGTTGTTGAGAGTGATTCAGGTGTGTAGAAGGAGGCAGAGTGCAGCAGTTGAAATGCACAGAAGAGGAATGGTGCATAGAAGGAACATGGTGCACAGAGAATAAAAGGAATAAGAACATAAAGCGTAAGGAAGGTGTGCAGGAAGACACTGATGCAGGTAGAGCAGAGCAGTGTAGCAGAACAGTGATGAGACCGGTAAGCCATTGATAAATATTGTATC
>ML783184.1:1065546-1091510 GCA_009831015.1 Picea engelmannii
GGTAATATGATGTATTATTTAAAGAAAGTGTAAAATATTGTGGTTGAAATTTATGTAAAAATGGGAAATATGGAGATTGCAGTAAGCTCAATAGTATTCTTACATTACAAGAGTTGTGCTATCAAAACTACAAGGGAACACAAAAAGTTTGGAAAACTAAAGGGAACATAAAAGGGGACATGTTAACCCTAGACATTCAAGGAATTCGCTAAAGATAGGGAAAGTCATGAAATGAAGACTCGTTTTAAGACATAATGCTTCCTAAAAAAAATTATTTGTATAATCTTTCTTAAGTTTTAGGAATATTATTTTATCAATTTTTTATATTTTTAGAAAATAAAATATATTTTTAATTTTCAAATATTTAAATAAAAAATTATATATTTTAAATTTTTTAAATTTTAAATTTTAAATTTTTAAGAGTGGATATATTAAATAAAATATATTCTATCCTTCTCATGTATTTGTTTAAAGCTCGCCAAATGCGTGATCTAGGCCTTTAAAATGGGTTAATTGCTTGCTCTTGGTGGTGGAGGACTTGCCCATGTGAATTTAGATAGCGTCGTCCCGACAAAAATTAATGGAGTTGGATTTTCTCGTGACTGTTTTGATAATTAAGCCTTAATATTTTAAATCACATTTAATATGTTGTGCGATTTTTACTGAGTACTTAATATATAAGAATAAGATAAATTAACGGAGTTGGATTTTTTCGTCACTATTCTGATAATTAATCTTTAATATTTTAAATAATATTTTGTGCGATTTTTATTGAGTAATTATTATATAAGAATAAGATAAATAAATTGGAAGGCAAGAGGTTATTTTTAAAATTGTGGTAACATGAAAAATTAGAGAATTCAAAAAAAAAAATTAAAAAGTTTTATTTTTAAAAATTTAGAAGTATTTCTTTATTTTGACTAGTGTAAAGAAGAAAATTAATAATTTTAAAATAAGAATAAATTCTCACTAGCTCGATAGTGAAGCATGATATAGGACAATTCTTAAAATGTTATGGGTTGAAAGCATGTGTCATCTTTGTGACACTAAAGGGGTTGAAAATGAAAAGCAATCTCTTAGAGTATTTTTAAATCACAATTTCAAATATTTGTTACACAACATCCTTCCTAACCTTTTAACCCATCAAAACTATAGTTAGTTTCCCTTATCTTTCTAAACAATTTTTTTTAAAGAAATCCATGTAATTCCTTACCTTACCTAAATCCATCTTTGTGACATTAAGATGAAAGATGAAAAACAATTTTTCTTAAAGTATCTTTAAATCACAATTTCAAAATATTTGTTAGAACACAAACCTTCCTAACCTTTTAACTCATCAAAACTATGGTGAGTTAAGAATGTTTTTTTTAAGTTTTTGGAAGACAAAAAAAAAAAACATGTAATTCTTTACTTTTCTTAAACTTTGATAAACCAAATTTCATCACAAGCAGATGTTAATCACCACCATCACGGCTATCAATCTTAACTACACTTGTAATAAAAAAGGTCTATCATAGACCACCACCACCAGCAGAAATTGCACTCATAATAAGAAGTATTAAAAAATCTCCATACCATTATGTTTTTTCAACCATCATATTTTGTGTTTATTTATAAATATAGTAAAGGATATGAAATTCCCATAATACAACATTTACGATATAGTCTAGGATATGAAATGCCCACAATACAATATTTAAGTATTTGTTTTTTGTTAGATTAGAGAGGTATTGGTTAGATTAGTTATTTAGAAATAGCCACCACATGTTGGTGACTCCATACCAGGTAGCTAAAGTAGCGACATGATTTAAGGAAAAAACAGAAAACAGACAGAGACCTCACACAAGATACAACACAAGAGAGGAAGAGATGAACACACAAAAAACAACCTAATCTATTGCATTAGGCATAGCTTCTATTTATACACATTTTGATTACTATCGATTGTTGATCATGCGCATAGATCGAGGGCTCAGATTCTTTCTTCTGGACACTTCTCATCACTCTAGTCAAGGTTATTTATTACATCTTATCTCTAACAACTACTTATATTGACTTATCTCTTTCTTACTCACATAGGTCATCAAGTCTGGTTTACCTGCTCAACAGATCATCATGCCACATGCATTAGTTATGTATTATAACACCCCCCCTTAATGAATACATGTCTTAATATTTATTTGATGAAGTCTTTATGAGAGTCATGTAATCATTTTTTGTCATCTTCATATCATTGGACTTATGTTAAGAACCAAAGACTGAATACAAAAGCACCACAACATATATACAAGAACAATATGCAAAATCTCTTTTATTACTATCAAACACTTGAGGTAGGGCAACACCATACAATGGATCCTATTATGGAAGGGATCCTCTCATGTTCACTTGCCTCTTCGAGGGGGCATCCTCTTATTGAGCTACCGCTCCAAATACAATATTTCTCTTCATATCCCATTACATTGCTTGAACCTCTTTATATAGTGCTACCATCACCTAAGAACATTCTAGAGGGGGAATCTTCTAGAATTAGAACCTTCTAAGAATTCATCTTATATTTATTATATCTAACTACTCATTTATTGTATCTAACTACCATAGTGGGCCTTATTTAATAATATAGTGGACCTAGTCCACCTTACATTGAATGGCTTCCACTATTATCACTATGGGCCCTCTGGGCCCCCACTACTACCTCTCTAGCTACCTAACATTTCATCTCCCTTATGAAAGCGTTGTCCTCAATGCTTGATGTACAACCATATACCAGGGTCCCATGGATAATTGTGGACCATAATGCTGAAGAAGGTTGGAAAACCAAGGTCCCATGTAGAAAGGAAAACCACCATGCTGAAGTAGTCCAACCACCGTTGTAAGCCCAGGTCCCATGTCCAAATGCTCATGTAAACTCCCCGTGGAAGATTTTGGAACCCAATAACCAACTCAAAATGATTCTCCAAAGACTGACACCTGTCATGTGGATCGAAATAAGAAGATCCATCCACATAGTGGAAAAGGGTCGTAGCAGAATCTAGAAGGAATAATACCACTGTAGAATATGTAGGATGGACACTGGTAATAATCATGGGCTCTCAATTTATCACATTGATGCTCTCTACAAAAGGTGGATTAGAGTTATCAAATAAAATATGAAAGTGGTTGTCATCCCAGAAATGACAACTATCCATATACCAATCATCACAATCAGCCTCAAAATCATACCAAGCATATATTTCTTGATTATATTCATCTTTGATGTCTGCCATAAGAAATCTCTCATGCATGTTATCCAATGAATCTTGAATACTATTAAAACTATCATTGAGGCCATCTGCAAGGTCATGCAATCTAGCATCCAATGTGTCATACAATTGGGATTTGAATGCTTCAATAATTTGTAGAATTTCTTTGAGGGTTTGACAGGAAATAGCCATATGAGCACCCTATGAACTCTTCGGTCCCACAATCTTCATAAAAAAACACAAAAAATAGAACAACAAGTTACGGCAGAAAATCGCGGTTTTTTCTGGAAAACCCTAAAAAACTGTTGAATTTAAAATGCTCATAACTTCACTTCCCGAACTCGGTTTCGGTTGATTTTTTTTTCGAAACTGGGTGAAATTGTGAGAGGAACTCAGATCTATAATTGTTTGGGAAAATTTGTCCTCCAGCTGCTATAGAAAAGAAAATAATAATAATAATAATAATAATAAATAAAAATGCGTCATTGTCCGTGGAAAAAACCCTGAAAAATTGTAGATTTTAAAACTTCAATATCTTGACTTCTCGGACTCCGTTTCAGACGATTTTTTTTCCAAATTGGGTGTTTTTATGAGAGGAACTCAAATATACAACCTGTTTCTACAATTATTTTTACAGAAATATACCGAAAATGTATGGAATGTCGCGCGGCCCTATTTTTTTTTTCTCTAAAAAAAAAAAACTGCAAAAATAAAAAATGTTTGCCCACAATGTCTGTCAAGGAAAGTGATCTGATACCACTTGTTAAGAACCTAATAAATGAATACAAAATATCACAATAGATCCAAAGAACAATATAGAAAACCACAACTTTATTATAGAAACCCTTGAGGTAGGGAAACACCGTACAATGGATCATATTATGGAAGGGATCCTCTCCTGTTCACTTGCCTCTTCAAGGGGGTATCCTCCTATTGAGATACCGCTCCAAATACAATATTTATCTTCATATCCCATTACATTTATTGAACCTCTTTATATAGTGCTACCATCACCTGAGAACATTCTAGAGGAGGAATCTTCTAGAAGTAGAACCTTCTAAGAAGTCCTCTTACATTTATTATATCTAACTACCCATTTATTGTATCTAATTACCATAATGTGCCTTATTTAATAATATAGTGGACCTAGTCCTCATTACATTGAATGGCCTCCACTATTATCACTATGGGCCCTCTGGGCCCCCACTACTACCTCTCTAGCTACCTAACAACTTTCTTTAGTGTGTTGCTTCATTTTATTGGCTTCCCCTCATCATAAATCTCCTTGGTATTTTGTGTCTTACTCCTAACCATAACAATGCTCAAGTGGTTTCAGATGATGACTAACCATCACACCAAGTGGTTTCTAGCTAACCATAAAATTTTCTTACAAGTGGTTTTGAATGACCAAGAACCACACACATAAATGAGTTCAGCTGACCACGAACCTTGCACATATATAGTTTCGGCTGAACAAAAACCATTATGATGGGGAAATTGATTTATAATGCACACTCTCTTGGGATTTCTCCGCTATGAGATTCATCATCAAACTTTTTGGTTCTTCTTTTGTACTTGCATAAAATTGATTATTGCTCAAACTATCTGCTTCTTCCTTTATACCTGCCAAAAAATGATCATTGATGTCCATATAAAACGAAATCCATCTACCGAGATACATGGGTGCCATCATTTCTATACTCACTAGTTATCTAAGAATGCTTTTAACCTAAATGCTTCATAAGTTAGACTTCCCCTTAATCATAACTTGGTCCCAACCAACTCACACTCTAAGATTAATCCATCTCACATTCTTCCCCTTAATCAAAGATGCAACTTCTTTGGCTCACCATCAAGCTTAGATACGAGTGCACCAGTCACCCTCTTACCTACCTAGTGGTTAATTCCACAACTTGATACCACATACACTCTATGCATAAGAGGGATACAGACTACATGATTTCATGTGCTACCACACTAATCCATGTAGGCATGACTCAACAAGGCTTACTAAAAACTTGGGGAATACAACTTGTCTATTTCAAAGCTTTACAACTTTGGACCAAAAGCCTTTGGGGTGTCGGGAACAACCAATCATGCACCTTGTACAACACTTATGCATCATTTCAACATTTCATCTCAGGTACAACAAATATTCTCCATGATTTACTAAATTCCCTACAAATTACAATCCCATTACATAAGCTCGTTTATAATTCTTCACCAAGCATACCTTATCTTTTACCTCTTCATCTCGAGTATTATTTTCCCTTACAAATTATTTTATCTCTTACAACAAGATTATTTTCTTCTTTCTATTTATCCATTCATCTTTTCCAAATTCTTCCTCTTACCATACTTAATCACAAGTTTGTCTTATGTTTCTTTTTTCTTCTTATTTCATCTTCTACTTTTGTTTCCTTGAATGATTTTATCTTCGTAATTTCTGGAATGGTCAGTTCCAACACAAACTCAAATACGTGACAACAGTTGACTAGACTAGATGTCACTATAATAACTATTTGACTTTTCTTACACCCATACTAACATACGTGTTTCTTTCAAGACATATTAATAATTCATCATAAATTGAATTGAGGTGTTGGGGAACATCGAACATGCACTTCCAAATTCTCAAGACAAAATATTTTACATAACTTATTCAAAACTTTGCATTCACCATGATGATCTCTTATTCATCTAGACAAGCAACTTGACTCAATATTTGACTATATTAGCAAGCAACATTAATTTGGTAGAGACTCTCACCATAACTTTATCTTGATTCTTTAAATAAAGAAATGTTTGACTTGACTCTGAATTTCACTTTAACTCACACATGGACTTTTGTGACTCTCTCACCACTTGCAGATTGGCTTTAGATTTTATTTTTTTGCATCAATAGACTCTCAACCTCAATTTGACTAAACTTGGATTGTTACCTCTCTTTTACAATTATCCCTTTCTATTTTATAAATCCATATAACCATTCCAAACAACTTCAAATTATTCTCTATAATCAATAGACAATGACCCTTTTAATCAATGAAAATATAAAAAATGTACATTTTCAAACTCCCTATGACATATTGAATATTAAACCCTTACCTTCATTAAGTCAAGGAAAACCTCTTTTCTTCGCCAAGGAATAGTTGCAACCAACAAATCCATATATATTATAATTATTACTATGATGATTAGCAAGATGCGCTAAACAAAAATCTATATCTCTCGCTCCCCTTCTCTAGCTAGAATTAGTAGAACCCTTTCTTGGGTTTATGTTCTTCTTAATCCCCCTCCACCACAAATCAAACCTTCCTCGTTAATTACTTCTTCCACAACTAGGATCCCAAAAACCTCAAAACCCCTCTTTCTGCCACCTAATATCCTTTTCTTCTTTTGGATCATCATCAATGAGACCACAAAGCATGTAGTAAAGACTCACCTAGTTATTAGGAAATATAAATCTCTGGGAAAGAACATCTCTTATTCTTCCAATGATGTCACAATGCCACAATTCAAATCCTTCTCCTCCTGGCTCTCGCAAGTGGTGCTCCTCCTCGAAATCATACCCACAGAGAAAATTTGGTGGCTCCACTGGCTTACCCAATGACAAACTCTTTCCTTTTTTAGTTTAGAGTTGGTGATGATATCCACATTGTCAATCCCAACAACGACCCTTCAAATGACCTTGAGTAGTACTTGGGAGGATTCAAAGACTAGACACTTCCATAGGCCCTCTGGAAATCGAAGTTTCCCTCAAATGTTTCCACCAAATGGAATCTCAGCCTCGCCTTCTCCATCTTTAAGGTATTCTCATTAATTCCATGAAAAACAATCCTTCATCAATCTATTTTGATTGAAATCTTGGATTTGGCTTCGCTTTCAACCCTAGGATTGCATCTCGTCCTCACATGATTTAAAGAAAAGGAGGCTTCATTTTATATCCACCAGATCTCCACTACACTACATTGTCCATGGATTATGGTGCACTAGATGTCGACAAATCCTTTAGTGAACCAATGCTTCCTTCCATGCTTTGAAAATGTCACCCACTGCCCAAACATTTGGTAGCGTGAATGACCCCACAATTATCCTCAACAAGTTTGTGGGAATTGAGCTAAATGCAAAGTTGAACATGAATTAACTCCACCACTCAACCCCAAAGGGGATCTTGTTTCTCCTGTGTTAGGGACCCAACCTCCATAATCCCTTATGTAGATATAATAATACATTTTCCATGTAATAAAGGCTAACATTAGTCAATAAGGTCTATTTAATAAATATGAACAAGTAAATGTAAGAAGACCTAATAGAAGCATTTGCTTTTAAGTTCTAGAAAGATATTTGTCTAGAATGTTCTTTAGAAGATAGAATTAGTATAAATAAGAGTAGGAGACATGGGAAATATGTGTATTGAGAATTATTGTAATAGATCTCTGCTTTGATGGAGGTTTCATCCTTGAAGAGGCAAATGAACATTTATTTATTTGAATAAAGGCATTATTTCTGGTATTTCTCTTCTCAATATTTTATTATTCCATTGATATTTGTTGAACATGCCTATTTATGCATATTATATTACATATGGTACCTTACAAGTGGTATCATATCACTTTCGTTGGTAGGAATTGTGGGTAAATATTTTCTAGGGTAGAGACATGTACTTTTGACGTCTTTAAAGCACCAATATCTGTTGTTCAATGGGTAAAATTGTGGTGGGGAAAACTACATATAGGAGATACAAACAAATTAATGGGGTTTCCTAGAAAACAAATTTTCTCCCTTGTTGGAAACCTCTATAACCCTTGTTGTTACCCCTCGAGTAGTACTACATCAGAAAAAATATGTACACGACCATCACTCCCACGTACCGGTAAGTATATTGAGAGTCCCCTAGGTCTCTTGAAACCATCACTAGATCAATTGATCTTCCATGTGATTTCTATAGTACCACCACCAACAACACTCGGGAAGATATTGTCTAGTACCTAGGTAATCAGGTAGTATGGATAAGAGTATGTTCAAGCCTCCTTAGTTGGTTCCCTAAGATATTGGGTTGAGTACTATTATTTGACCCCACACATATTCAGAGAGCTATAACACAGGGAAAAACCTTTTCCATAAGCACCCTGCAAACCCTAACCTGGGGGGAACATACCAGAAAAGGACTATAAAGGATATTTTGGTCACACAACCTTGCCTCTTGCATTCTAGTTCCAAAATTACTACACATTCTTTTCTATTAAGAATTTGGGCATTTTGACACTGCAATATTATACTGGTCAGAGTATAACTTTGCAGGAGTAAGACAAATAAAAAATAAAAAAATAAGAAAGGAGTATAGTGGTCCCTCGAGTACCCTTATTTGGGTGGTCCAAACCACCCTTCCCGACACCCTTATTTGAAACCTATCCCATTGCATTTCTATTTTCACCATGATCATGGTCATATATATCCTTTCTCCATATTTTTTTGTGGACCCTCTTCCCCTCCTTGACACCCCTCATTCTCAAATGGCCACAAATTGCAAGAAATAAATCCTTCACCTGGAAGAAGGATCCAAACAACATAGGAACAACATCCATAGAGTGACTTCATAAATTGCTTCCACCAATCCTAAATTGGAAACCTTCGAGGCCAACACTACATGTAAATTTACAACATTTAAGGGTGAATTGCCCCCCTCACCACTACTCTCAACCATGGTTAAAATATTCCCATGGATCTCCCTCCTCTAAACAACCTTCACATTATGAAGGTGAGGATTCTTCCCATAATATCACCTTTCATCATGAACCCCATCTTCCCAGATTTGAGGTGAACAAATTTGATGGCTCATATCGCACAGGCTAGGTCACTTAAATGGAACATTATTTCTCCTTGCATGGAATTAGTGATGAGCTAGAATTTTTTTTTTATGTTGTCTTCTACCTAGATCGTGAATGTTGGAAATGGTGGCAATGGCATTGAAAGACATGCCAAGGGTATGGTTCTTGGACATAGTTTGTTGCAGAGCTTTATGAATGCTTTGAAACTAACACCCATTATCTAGGCCATTTGTCCAAGTTGAAACAATCTGGCACAATGGAAGACTTGATATCTAGCTCTAAACACTTGGCTTTCCAAATAGAGGGTATGTCAGATGCTTTCTTTAGGGAATGATTTCTCCGTGGCCTCAATGATGAAATTTTTATCGAAGTATTAATGGATCACCCTAAAACTTGGATGGAATCTACTCAACGAGCCAAGGAATCCCAAAAAATGGTATCCTCCCAGAACCACAAACCCTCCTTTATTTTTCACACCCAAACTACCAATCCTACTATAATGTACCCCAAATTTCACAATTTTTTTTTTTAATGGGGAACACCATCGTCTGAACTATCACAACAAATTTAGTGACACAATGAATAATTAAATCCTAATCCACTTAATGTATATCTATATCTTTCAAGGTCATAACTCCTTCTAAATGGTATTCAAGGGATCTTAAAATCCATAGAATCTTTTCCACTATGCGTTGCTACTAACATTATCAATGTAATTTTTAATATAATAATAGCTAGGCTTGCCAAGGTCCATAGCCTAGGCATAACCAGTGAAACTCACTCATATAAGTCCTAGTTACATTATTAAACATAACACAAGGCACTTATAAAATACAAAAACTATACACCATACTCTAACTATACTTTATGTAGTTCATCCTTGAACACTAGCGTACAATGAGAATAGGCCTAGGTCCTAACCAACATGTAATAACTTCCACGCTAGGAGTTTGGTGAGGTTCCAAAGAGTTTTGACATGTTGAATTAAGCCTAGGATTAAAGGAATAATGTTGGAACCATGTTTAAGTATACCCCTGGTCTGCATCAACCATAACTTTTTTCATGTACATAATTCGATAAGAATTAACAAATAGGTCATTGGATAGTCTAGTCCTAAACTTGGGCATTAAGTTCCCCATAACCATTAATGGTGGTAGCTCACCTTGTATTCTAGGCCTGACATTTTTGTAGGGAAGATCCACTATGGGATTTCCACCTTGACTGACTTCACATGGCATCGAGAGGTTGGCATACACTCCATCCTTCTCAACTATCGGAAGGCATGCAGTGCCATTACCATCATATTCATTTCAATCAATTTTTGGTTTTCTCTGTGTTTTTCTCCACGATAGTAGGGTTTAGAGACTGTGGTAGTGTCACAGTGGTCATGGGGTGGCCACTACCTTTGATAATATTCTCGGCTCTCTCACTAGGACTGTTTTCAAGGCATTTATCCAATTTCCTTTGCGACATGGAGGTCACTATCTTTCAAATTTACCCTCGTCTTGTATATGGTAAGCTTCTTCCCTCTATATATCATATTCCATATTCATTGGTTCAATAGGGTTTTTCATTTGTGTCTGGGAGAATAGATTCTTCTGTTAATAAGATTTATGTAATGTATCCCAAATTTACCAAATAAAAAAAAAATTGTTAGGTGCATTAAAACTTCTTGACTTTGATATACTTGATCAAGATTAATTCTATTATCGTCTCTATCAGAAATACAACATGTACCTCCTCGTAATTACAAGCGACTAATAACAAGATAGGTATCTTCTCTAAGTGAAGTCGTGCCTATTAAAATAATTCAATACATGAGAAACTATTTAGTACATTCAACACTTTAACATAATAGGCTAGTGTTTAGTCTGCTCACAAAACTTGTATTATCAAAAAGATGTCTGTAAGTCTTATTGTGTCCATAAAGGAACTATAGTAACCATATCCTAACATGGTTACTACTCTTATCATATAGGATCTATATAAGTAGTTTTACCAAAGAATTTGGCACATATATGGGAGTCACAACATATTTAGATTTGTAGATATTAAGTGAAATCCTAACGTTTCTTATGTATAAAACCATACATGGAGTTCATAGCATACACCACTATGCATATGTATATATAGTTATTTGTTTAGCACGAAATTTAGCCCCTACTCATTATATATATATATATATATATATATAGAGAGAGAGAGAGAGAGAGAGAGAGAGAGAGAGAGATCGTAGGTTATGTGCAGTAATATATATCTATAATATTCCACCAATTGTATTTTGAAATCAAGCTTCCTTCCATGTACATTTCATGTCTAACACACTAACCAGATGATAGGCACACATAAATTAGAGTTAAAATGGAACGTTAAGGGTTGTTATGACTTCTCAGACAATGATGTGTCATGTGCCATATGCATCTAGTCTTGCAAAGGAGCCACGTATGAAATTATACCTAACCGTGCTAACCCTACTCAACTTGTATCACATCTCAGCATTGAATAGGTTTGTAAGCTGTGTTAATGGCGGTCATGTCTGTCCATAAATTTCATTTACCACTGGATATGTCATTTAAAATAGGTTTGTTTCATACTGGGTGCTTGGGCAGCCATGCCTAATGTGGGCTCGCCATATCCGTTCATTCACATGGATAACATACCATGGATTCTTTTCATGCCATTACTCCTCGTTTTGCAACAGGTGTGAGGCTATTTCGCTCATTGTTTCCTTGGTTTCACGAAAAACCATCCTCTTCTCTATGAGCATTTTCCCTCTGTGCAACCCCTGGTGGCTTCACTCTTTGTGTTTGGCAGCTTGGAGATAAGACCTTCAACCCTGGTAAATGATATTGGAAATGAAAACCATTTGGGTCCTCTCCACGCAAGGTAAATATCAAACCTTTCTTTATTATATTTTATGAACTCTCATGGGTAAAACTAGTTTGGAACGGTTGGTGTTTAGCTAAGCTTGATATCTCACCTTCATGGCATTCCTCTCAGTTTCTGCTCTATCTCGAAAGCTTCAATGTCCCTTTTGCATTTACTTGTCTTACTACGGAACATTGTTATCAATTACATTTCCTCATGTAATCATACTTCTTTTAACTGTGGGGAGTCTCGAAATATATACATTGTTTTTAGAGTGTTAACCCTGAAATTCTCTTATCTCAGTCTAGCAATGTTGTGATAATCTGGATGTGTCTTTATAGGGTTACCCTGTGGAAGCCCTAAAATGTAGTTTAAAGGGGTCACCTTCTATATTACCTCCCTGAAGATTTAGGGATTTTAACCCTACGTGAGTATATAAATATAGAAAAGAATAAACCGGATAGACCCTCTGGGTTTTTTTTTGTAACTCGGTCTATGTAATTTTTATTTACTATGTAGATTAACAACAAATCTCCCTGTATGTTTTATCTCTGAGCTCCATGTGGAGATAGCTGGAGGCACAAAAATTCCTCTCTCTGTAATCGAATTTGGTGTGGGTAAAAAAAAGAGTAACGTGCGGTTAACTCCTCAGTTATGGTTTACCTTCTGTATTATCATAGGCACATATCGATATACATAGACATGCCTTAATATCGATTCTTTATATTACAACTTTTCTTTGAAATGAATAGCTCGATTTCTCTCCTATAACTCAGTATCCCAACCTCTGTTCTTGGGTTTCACTCTGATTTTTTATATAGCAATTTGTAAGAATTATTGTTTATGGTAGAAATTTCTGCAAACTCTATTTGCATTCCCGAATTGGGAAAGAATGTGCCTCTGTGGAAAAAATGATTTTGTTGTGTGTAATTCAAATTTTAGTACTTTGGTTATGTAAAAGAAGTTACTTACCCATTATGGGGTTTCATCACTGAGTTTGAGTGATTTCCATTTTTTTTTTAATTTTCCTTGTGATTCCTTGTATTCATACAACATTGTATAAAACATAAAACCTACACTATGTCTATATATACAAGAGCACAATTTTACTCCTGGTAGTATGCGCATCTGTACTCTGTGTGAATTAATCCAACTTTGTGTAAATTGACAGCTAACCCTGGGTATGCCGAGCAATCGTTTACCTTCTATTGGTTTTTAAGTTTGTACTATGGGTGGTTACTAAATGGTTTAGTACGTTTTCAATTACTATTTAAATTCTGGTGCTTCAAGGTATTTTATTTCAGTTGCAAAACTAATGATGGGGCCCTGTCTTCTTTTATGAGGGTACCCATCAACCATTCCTGGGTCCACTCCTCCCCTTTGGACTGTGGACAGATTCGTCGCTCAAGTGTCGATGGAAATTGCTTCTATGACAACTTTAAGCTAAGTATTATTTCATTTGCTTAATATTTATTTTCATTTTATTACTTAACATGCAGTTTACTGAATCTATCGATTTTCCCTTTGCAGGATTAATCAATTTGAAGGAAACGAATCAAGAGGATCGCCTTTCTCAAAAAGGTATTCGAGTTATGATTCCTGGCGTTTACTTAAAATTTCTCAGGTTTTGTTTACTAGTGGTACAAGGTCGTTACCCTAGGGTACTCTACTATAATAAACTTGAACCAGGGTTTCCTAGCTGTACAAATCATTGGTGATTTAATTCTTAATGAACATATAGGTTATGGAAACCATTTGAATGAAGTTTTAAAGCATTGTAATAGTTGTTGTAGCTTGTATTTATAGACCACTAAAAATCTTTGTTTATAGGCTTGATGTAATATAAGAAGGACTGTTAATTTGATGCCTTTTGTATGATCTGATCAATGGTAAATACTTATATTCTCATGTAGTTCAAGGATCGATAGAATCTTTCTTTGTATGAAAAACAAAATATGTTTGTACATCTCCATGTAACTATACATGCATATATATATATGTATTTAGCTATAGAGACATATATAAGTCATAAAAAAAAAATATTCATTCTATCATTTCCTTTACATGAAACACATGAGCATATCTACATGTATATGTACAGTCAATCTTTAGGTATAAACCACATCATAGGAACTTATACTTATACTAACAATGGTAAACAGTAGATTTTTATACATCCAATCAATCATTTATTTTTGCACTAACATCACATAAACCCATCACACCTCTAATGATTTGTAATCAACATAATTCTAACCAAAAAATAAGTAAAGGTGCTTATCTAAATAAAACTGATTTCGTAACACAAATGGAATAGCCAAGTTCCACCCAATAATATAACAAAACAACCAAATTACTTGCTTCGTTCACCCCCTAGCCTGACCATGAGTCCATAAGGGTGAATTGAAATGATCCTCTTTTGCTACAGTCCTCCTTTTAGATCATAAAATTCCCTTGCCTCACACTAAACAATGTTCATAACATCAAGTAATATCCTTTCTCCAACATACTAAGCAGTGTCTTGCCTCGTCCATTTGTTGTATATCATGAGCATCTTGTGCCTAGCTCTTTTTCCCTCCTTGGGAATTTTCGTAGCTTTACAAATCCTTGATTTTCAGGGGCTGCTAGTGGTCAAATTCCTCATTTTCCACTTGTAAAAATCAGCCCTGTGGTAACTCAAGTATGTTCCCCACTCATGGAGTCATGGTCAGTTGTTTTGAACTTGGTTATTCCATTTGTCCTCCAACAATTAATTTATAAAAAGATTTGTCTTTTACATGTGTCACAATAAAAGACTTAGTTGGGAAAATCAAATATTTTTCCAACAGTCATAAATAATTAATTACAATAATCAAATTCCAAATTCAGATTTTCCATAAATGGCAAAAATTTTCCAAATACGAATTTGCCAAAAACGGAAATTTATTTCGAAGTGCACATGGACTTTAATAAATAATTATTTTGGGGGATATTACATCCTCTCCCATTTCAGTACAACACTATCCTCAGTGTTCATTCCTCTCTCGAAATAGGGTTGCATAAGATTTTTGAAAATCTTCCTCCAATTCCCAAGTGGCCTCCTCAGGACTAAAGTGCTTCCATTACACTTTTACCTGGGTGATGGCTCTGTTAATTAGTAATGTTTCTTTTTTGTCCAGAATGTGAAGAGGTTCCTCTTGGAACTCGCCTTCTGGTTCCACCTACACCATGTTCCAATCGATGATGTGAGTAGGATTATGAATATACTTTTTCAACAAAGAAACATGAAAAACATTATGAACTTTTAAATTTGCAGGGAGTGCAAGTTGATATGCCATGGGTCCAATTCGAGCTAAGATCTCGAAGGGGCCACAAAACCTAGGATCCAACTTTGCACAGTTTCCTAGCTTCAATGAACTTCTCTTGCTTTGACTTTCAAATACACGTGGTCTCCAACTTGGAATTCCTGGTGTCTCCTTTTCAAATCTACATAGCTTTTATGTCTGTCATTTGCCTGTTTTAAATTATGTTGTACCTTTATTACCGTTTTCTTCATTTCCTGGAGCATTTCTAGTCCCATCATGAGTCTATCAACTAGGTTATCCCAGCTAATCGGAGTTGTACATTTTCTGACGTACAAAACTTCGAAGGGACTCATCTTAGTTGATGTCTGATAGCTATTATTGTACGCAAATTCCACTAAGTGTAGGCATTCCTCCCACTTAATTGGTTTCATTCTTACATACATTCATAACATATCTTCCACAATCTGATTCGTTCATTCATTTTGTCCATCCATTT
This sequence comes from Picea engelmannii, assembly GCA_009831015.1. Classification (NCBI taxonomy): domain Eukaryota; kingdom Viridiplantae; phylum Streptophyta; class Pinopsida; order Pinales; family Pinaceae; genus Picea; species Picea engelmannii. The sequence goes on from ML783184.1 coordinate 1,081,268, forward strand.
GTGGATGGTAGCTTGTGTTGAAATATAGGTTAGTATCCAACCCTGCAAACAATTCTTGCGAAAACATTGATGTAAATTTGACATCTCTATCCAAAATCACCATTTTAGGAATACCATGCAATCTAAATATTTCCTTCCTAAATATTTCAGCAATGTTAATAGCTTTATAAGTAGATTTCACAGGTATAAAATGTGCATACTTGTTAATTTTATCAATCACTACCATAATCAAATCATTATGCTTTTCTGTTTTAGGAAAACCTGTGATGAAGTCCAGTGAGATAATCTCCCACTTCCATTCTAGTATAGGTAGAGGTTGTAGCAGGCCGGTTGGATGCTTATGTTTAGCCTTCCCCTATTGAAAATCTAGGGATTTAGATAAGTACTCAACTATCTCACCTTTCATGTTAGGCCAATAAAACAAATTCCTTAAGGTTGTTACCATTTTATGGTATCCCGGATGACCAAAATATGGTTTTTTGTGCACTTCATCCAAAATTGTTATCTTTAAATCAGCAGAATCTGGTATGTAAAACCTGTTTTTGAATCTTAGTAGTCCATTTTTATCCAAACTCAGATCTGTTCTGTCCAAATTTTTTGCATTTCCTTGTAAATCTGCTACTGTTTTGATGTATTTTTCGGCGTCACAACTTGCAGATTTTATTCTTTATTCAATGTCATTTTCTTCTCTGTTAATACTTATCTCAAAAAGTCCATTAGTTCTCCTAATTAAGGCATCTGCAACTTTGTTTTCTTTACCCTTGATGTGTCTTACTTCGAAATTGAATTCACTCAAGAAGGCCAACCACCTTGCTTGCCCTGATTTAAGATCTAGTTGACTAAATAAGAATTTCACACCGTTGTTATCGGTTAGCAACATAATTTTTTGCTCATTAAATAGTGTCACCACATTTTCAATGCATGAATTACGACTGCTAATTCCAAGTCATGTGTGATGTAGTTTCTCTCATGATCTTTTAGTTTTCGTGATTCGTAACAAATAACGTGCCCTTCTTGAGTTAGGACACCTCCCAAGCCCTCTTTGCTCACATCCACACAAAATGTAAAGTATTTATCAGGGTTTGCTACCCTTAAAATAGGTGTTGTAGTTAATAGTTCTTTTGGCTTATTAAAATTGTCTTAACATTTCTGTGACCAAGTAAACCTTATTCCCTTTTTTTGTAGAGATGTGATTGGGTATGCGATCTTTGAGAAACCTTAGATAAATCTGGGGTAGTAACCGGTAATTCCCATAAATGACCTTATGTCAACCACATCCTTAGGGGTAGGCCATTCCATGATGGATCTTATCTTCTCTAGGTAAAATGCAATACCTTCTTCAGATATTACATGTGCTAGGTACTGTATTCTCTTTTGGTAGAAGTCACATTTGTCAAATGTTTCATAGAACTTGTGTTTCCTTAAGGTATAAAATACTATTTTTAGATGTTCTTCATGTTATTCTTTTGTTTTTGAATAAACTAAAATGTCGTCGATGAATACCAAGACAAATTTATCCAACTATTGACTGAATATGCTATTCATCAAACACATAAATGTTGTTGGTGCGTTAATAAGACCAAACTAAATAACACCAAACACATAATGTCTGTATATTGTTCTAAAGGTTGTTTTATTTATATCTTCGTCCTTTATTCTGACTTGGTGATAACCCGACCTTAAATCTAACTTAGATAAAATCTTTTCTCCTCCCACTTGGTCAAATAGGTTGTTAATTTTGGGTAGAGGATACTTGTTCTTAATCGTCATCTTGTTCAACTGTCGATAATCGATACATAATCTTAAAGTCCCATCTTTCTTTTTAACGAAAAGGATTGGTGCTCCCCAAGGCGAGACACTTGGTCTGATGTATTCCTTGTCCAACAGTTCTTGTAGCTGAATTTTCATCTTTGTCAATTCGGGCAAACTCATCCTATAAGGTTCCTTATATATCAGGGTTGATCCAGGCAGTAGATCGATAGAGAAATCTATCTCTCTTCTTGGAGGTAGTTCTGGTATTTCGTCCACAAATAAATCTCTAAACTCATGTAATATGGTAAAGTCTTCTAGGCTGGGTTTATCTTCCTTTTCTAATGGATTAGTCACTTGAATAGCATAAATCTGGCAACCTTTATTCATGCGTTTCTTAAACTGCATGGCTGAAATTTGCCTAACTGAGACTGGTTTTATGATGCCTTGTACTGTCATAACTGTGTTGTTTTCGTCTCTCTAAGTAAGTGATTTTTCCTAGCAATACAAAATTACTTTATGTTTCTCTAACCACTCCATTCCAATTATTATATCGTAAGATCTCAAAGGTAAAATATTTAGATTTTACTTTGTATTTTGGCCATCTAAACTGAGTTCACAATCAGAAATGAAATCTGTTACTTTTCTCTTAGTCCCTGCTGCTAGATGCACTAACCAGGATTTAGCATTCTTTACTTTCTTAAGCTTGTTTGAATCAACTAAACCAGGAGTAACATAACTCAGACTATCTCCTGGGTCAATTAAAATAGAAATACAATTATTATTAACTTTACCTTCAACCTCCATTATAGTGGATTGATGATCAACTTGTTGGCCATCTACAACTGCATTAATTATGTGCATGCTTCTGTCCACATCCCCTACTATAGAGGCTTCTTGCATGTTATGGATTGTGGTCCTTTCTACAGAAGGTAAATGTGCACAGTTCCTCCTCAAGTGCAGTTCTCCGCACTCCCAACATTTTAATGGTTCCCTGGGGTTGTCCCCAATTTTCTTGGCTCCCAGATTAACTGGTCTACCTCCCCCTTGGTTATTCTGGTTATTGGAATGAAAATATTTCCTTTGGAAGTTCTTTGCCATATTCCAGAAAGGGGCTAGTTGGAATCCTTTCTTCCACTGATTCATTCTGTCCTGTTTCTTATCCTTCCAAGATTTGGGAATTTCATACCTCTGTTTGTATTGATCATAACACATCTGGGCCTTTCTAAGAACTTCACTTAAAGTTTTGGGATTGTTGAATTCGATTCTATCCTTATAGGACTGTGGTAGGCAACCTAGGAATCGTTGTATTTTTACTTTGTTTTCCTTGATGTATGGCACAAATATTAATAATTCAAGAAATTTGTTTATCAGGTCATCCATGGTCATTTGTTTGAGTCCTAACTCATAGAATTCTTTCGTCTTTCTTTCATAATATATTTCTGATAAATATTGTTTCTTGAATTATTTCTTGAAATCTGACCATTCCATCTATTACTCTTTTAAGCCCTTGGCCAATTTTAGGTCTTGCCACTAGATACTCACTTTTCCCTTCAGGTTATAAATGGCCATTTTGACTTTCATGTTACTAGAATAATTATAAATCTGTAAGTACTTCTTTATATCTAGTAACCATGCTTCAACCTCTTCCCCTATCTTGGACTCTCTATCAAAGGTGGATGGTTTGATCCTTTTGGATTTTCCTTCCAAGTGGTCTACCTGTTTTCTTTTCCTTCCTGTGGTTGTTTTATTCTCTGTTGTTGGTGTGCCTTCAGAAGAACTGTTCACGTATTCAACTTCCGGACCAAAATTTTTGGAGGATCTTTTGCTGACTTCTTCTTCCTTGTCATTGTATTTTTGGCTCTTCTTTGTTACAATGCTATGCAACAACACTTCATTTATTTCTTGTTGGTCTTCGTGTGAATTTTTCAGTTTCTCATTATCTACCTTGAACGCTTGCAGTTCCACGATAAGGTTGCTCATTGTTTCCAGAACCTGGGTGGATGAAATTCCTTCATTATTATGTCTATGTTCTTTAGGAGGTCCTTGATCAAGATTATCTTCAATTCCGATCTCTTGTTCGTTTTGTGTTTCCATTATCACAATAGAACAAAAATTGTATGTTTGTAACAGTAAGCATTTTTGTTATTTTTTTTTTTAACAGAAATAAAATGTATTAAACTAAATTTGGCCTTTCCCTAAGGTCCAAGTGTTGTAACCTCCTTCTGATACCATATGTAATGTACCCCAAATTTACCAAATAAATAAAAAAATTGTTAGGTGCATTAAAACTTCTTGACTCTGATATACTTGATCAAGCTAAATTCTATTATCGTCACTATCGGAAATACAACATGTACCTCCTCGTAATTACAAGTGATTACTAACAAGATAGTTATCTTCTATAAGTGAAGTTGTGCCTATTAAAATAATTAAGTGCATGTGAAACTGTTCGGTACATTCAACACTTTAACATAATAGGCTAGTGTTTAGTCTGCTCATGAAATTTGTACTATAAAAAAGATGTTTGTAAGTCTTATTGTGTCCATAAAGGGACTTAGTAACCATATCCTAACATGGGTAGTACTCTTATCATATAGGATCTATATAAGTTGTTTTACCAAAGGATTCAACACATATATGGGAGTCACAACATATTTAGATTTGTAGATATTAAGTGAGATCCTAACGTTTCTTATATATAAAACCATACATGGAGTTCATAGCATACACCACATTGCATATGTATATATAGTTATTTGTTTAGCACAAAAGTCATCCCCTACTTGTTATATATATATATATATATATATATATATATATATATATATATATATACCATGTTCATATATATATTTATCGTAGGTTATGTGAAGTAATACATATCTGTAACATTCCACCAATTGTATTTTGAAATCAGGCTTCCTTCCACGTACAGTTCATGCCTAACACACTAACTAGATGATAGGAACACATAAATTAGAGTTACAATGGAATGCTAAGGGTTGTTATGACTTCTCAGACAACGATGTGTCATGTGCCATACACATCTAGTCTTGCAAAGGAGCCACGTCTGAACTTATACCTAACCGTGCTAACCCTACTCAGCTCGTATCACATATCAACATTGAATAGGTTTGTAAGTTGTGTTAATGGCGGTCATGTATGTCCGTAAATTGCATTTACCACTAGATATGTCATTTAAACTAGGTATGTTTCGTATTGGGTTCTTGGGTAGCTGCGCCCAATGTCGGCTCGCCATATCTGTTCATTCACATGGATAACGTACCATGGATTCTTATCACACCGTTACTCCTCATTTTGCAATAGGTGCGAGGCTATTCCGCTCATTGTTTCCTTGGTTTTGCAAAAAACCCTCCTCTGCTCTATGAGCATTTTCCATCTGCACAACCCCCGGTGGCTTCACTCTTTGTGTCTGGAAGCTTGGAGATAAGACCTTCGGCCCTGGTAAATGATCTTGAAAATGAAAACCAGTGGGGTCCTCTTTGTGCAAGGTAATTCTCGAACCTTTATTTATTATATTTTCTGAACTCTCATGGGTAAAACTAGTTTGAAACGGTTGGTGTTTAGCTAAGATTAATATCTCGCCTTCGTGGAATTCCTCCCAGTTCTTGCTCTAGCCAGAAATATTCAATGTCCCTTTTACATTTACTTGTCTTATTGTGGAACATTGTTATCAATTACATTTCCTCATGTAATCATATTTATTTTAACTGTGGGGAGTCTCTAAATATATATGTTGCATTTAGAGTGTTAATCCTGAAATTCTCTTATCTCAGTATAGCAATGTTGTAATAATCTGGATGTTTCTTTACATGGTTACCTTGTGGAAGCCCTAAAACATATTTTAAAGAGGTTACCTTTTGTATTACCTCCTTGAATATTTAGGAACTTTAACCCTACGCGAGTATATAAATATTGAAAATAATAAACCAGATAGACCCTCTGGGTTTTTTTTTTTGTAACTCGGTCTATGTAATTTGTATTTACTGTGTAGATTAACAACAGATCTCCCTGTATGTTTTATCTCTGAGCTCCATGCGGCGATAGAAGGAGGCATGAAAATTCCTCTCTTTGTAATCGAATTTGGTGTGGTTAAAAAAAAAAGTAGTAGGCGGTTTAACTTCTGAGTTCATGGTTTACCTTTTGTATTATCATAGGCAAATATTGATATACGTAGACATGTCTTAATATCGATTCTTTATATTACAATTTTTCTTTGAAATAAATAGCTCGATTTCTCGCCTATAACTCAGTATCCCGACCTCTGTTCTTGGGTATGTTGAGCAATCATTTACCTTCTATTGATTTTTATGTTTGTACTCTGGGTGGTTACTAAATGGTTTAGCATGTTTTTAATTACTATTTAAATTATGGTGCTTCAAGGTATTTTCCTTCAGTTACAAAACTAATGATGGGGCCCTTTCTTCTTTTCTGAGGGTACCCATTAGCCATTCCTGGGTCCACTCCTCCCCTTTGGATTGTGGATAGATTTTTCGCTCAAACGCTGGTGGAAATTGCTTCTATGCCAGATTTAAGCTAAGTATTATTTCATTTTCTTAATATTTATTTTCATTTGATTACTTAACACACATTTTACTGAATCTATCGATTTTCCCTTTTCAAGATTAATCAATTCGAAGGAAACGAATCAACGGGATTGCCTTGCTCGAAAAGGTATTTGAGTTACGATTCTTGGCATTTACTTAAAATTTCTCAGGTTTTGTTTACTAGTGGTATAGGGTCCTTACCCTAGGTTACTCTACTGTAATAAACTTGAACAAGGGTTTCCTGGCTGTACATATCATTGGTGATTTAATTCATAATGAAGATGCATGTTATGGAAACCATTTGAACGAGTTTTTCAAGCATTGTAATAACTGTTGTAACTTGTATTTATAGACCACTCAAAATCTCTGTTTATAGGCCTGGTGTAATATAAGAAGGACTATTAATTTTATGCCTTTCGTATGATCTGATCAATGGTAAATACTTATATTCTCATGTAGTTCAAGGATCGATAGAATCTTTCTTTGTATGAAAAACAACATATGTTTGTATGTCTCCATGTAACTATACATGCATCTATATATATGTATTTACCTATAGAGACATATATAAGTCATAAAAAAAAACAATTATTCAATCTATCATTTCCTTTACATGAAACACATGAGCATATCTACATGTATATATACAGTCAAGATTTAGGTATAAACCACATCACGAGAACTTATCCTTCTACTAATAATGGTAAATAGTATATTTTTATACATCCAATCAATCATTTATTTTTGCACTAAAATCACATAAACCCATCACACCTCTAACGATTTGTAATCAACATAGTTTTAACAAGAAACTAAGTAAATGTGCTTATTTGAATAAAACCGATGCCAGAACACAAATGGAACAATGAAGTTCCACCCAACCGTAGAACAAAAGAACAAAATTGCTTGCTCTATTCACCCCCTAGCCTGACCATGAATCCATAAGGGCGAATTGAAATGATCCTCTTTTTCTACAGTCCTCCTTTTAGATCAGAAAATTCCCTTTCCTCACACTAAACATTGTTCATAACAACAAGTAATATCCTTTCTCCAACATACTAAGCAATGTCCTGCCTCCTCTCTGTTATGTCAATATCGCGTTGAAGGGATCACTAAGTAAGTTTCCAAGTCCCATATCTCATTCTGTTATAATGTTACTATGTTTTTCCAGGGTCCTTTACATAGTCCAACACATGCTCAGGTTTTGTTATTCTTTTACAAAACTCCCAGACTTCGAGACCATAAACCTTTGGGTTACTCTCATTTCGCTCATGGTTGTAAAAACCCTAAACCCTTGTAAGTTTTGGTTTGGTTTTGGGTTTGTACAACGATGTAGCCCCACGTTACTTTAAGTATGACTTAATGTATAAACGTTGTTGCCTGGAAGCTCACTGTATAAGTGATAAATTCACTATGTAATGGGCATTGTTTAATTCAAACTCAACGATTATTCCCATGCCAATCCTTTTGTTCAATCATGTTTAACGTGCATTCTATACTAACATCTATGTAAAAACACTCTCAATTGTTGAAAGGTAAGTATGTTCTTCAAAATGAGATTAAGTTCGCCGAATTTAAAACACAAAGGGTATCTATGTGAGGAGGACATAGTTGTTCGGTTAATCACTAAACCATTGTGACCAATCGACAGAGACCCATCATAGAACCTTCTTTGATTTTAACAATAAGATTCTCGAAATCAATAATAAAGGGGTCTCTTAATTGCATGCAAAGGATACCTTGTCACTATGAGGTCGAGCCCCAGGGTTTTAAACCATTCTGTGTGCAAAAAAGAACAGAATCACACAGAGTCATATCCCACTTTAACTTCCTATTAAATTTATGTGTAATATGTGATCGTTTACCTCTGTTAGAGCTCACCGTGTATTGAATATTTTTTCTCTGTTTGATTAATTCGTTACAGTATGGGTTTTCTCTTGTACACTCTCTTTGGAATAATACTTGTAGATTTTTGTTAAGATTCTTTGGCCAGCCTATGTAATAAAGGGACTCTGTTTAATATGATTATCTCATAGTATTTTTGGCCATCTGTACGATATTTAATGCCTCCTTCCAAGTACTATTCTCTGATTATAAAAAAAATTGCTTTTGTGGGTATCCATTTTACTTTATTTTAATTCCTGCAGGTTATCATGATTTATGTTCTTAACTAAAAGATTTTGATTATGCCTCAGCTTTTGCAATATGTTAAAGTTTCACAAGTATAAACACAGATGATGGGTCCCTTTTGTCTTGCGAGGGGACCAATCAGGTGAACAATGCACTCACTTACCTCCTCTGTCTTGGATTGTTGGCTTCGCAAGATGGCGAGGATGCATCTTTCAACATCGAAACCCAAGTTAAGTAATTTAAATTCTTTACTTTGTTGCAATTTTAGCACTTTCGTACTTTAATAATTTACTAAATATCATTTATCTATTTTTTACAGGTTTGGGCGGTGCCCCATACACTTGGTGAGGCACTTTGCCTATCCGTAAAAGGTATTTGGGTTCCATCTTCTTCCACCAGTACTTGCGAGAATTTGTGGACAGTTTCATGTAGTTCGTTTTACATTTAAGTTTACTTAGCTAGAGAGTTATGTTTTTATAAACACAAAGGTTATGGAACTCTTGGGTCCTATGGTACCCCAACTGTAATGTTTGGATAAATACCTATTGACTGTAATAATTACTTTTTGTAGGACAGTATGAAGTCTATTGTATCCACAATCTTTTTGAGTAATAGATGTAAATAAAGAAGGTACTTGGACTTTTATTCTTTCCACCTATTCTCACCATGATAGTAGTATATTAACAATACAGTCTGATTTCTTTGATTTTTGTAGTATTCAATTATGTGTACAGATTCAAACAGAAATCAAAATATAGATTCTTAATGGCCAATAGGAATATACACATAGTTTGTTATTTATTTATATATGCATACCTATATATATATAGCCAAATGTATATATATCACAATCATATTTCAGATAGACAATATTACCAATATTACTATACTGTAGCAAGCCATAAAATATAACATCAATAATGAAATTCATCGTTGAGATACATATCTAAATAAGCTAATGCTAGAAGAAAAAGGAGCATCCACGTTCCACCCAACCATAGAAAAGAAAATCCACAGTTACTTATCCTAATCATCCCCTATCCTGACCATGAGTCCATAAGGGAGAATCTAAATTATCCTCCTCAGCTATAGTCACCATCAACAGATCAGAATATGCCTTGCCTCACACTACAAGTCCTCATAACAGAAACCAATTCTCAATCCTTTTGCAACATACTAACCAACGTCCTGCCTCCCACATATGTTGTATATAATCTTGTGCCTAGGAATTTCATTTCTTTCCCTCCTTGGGGAAATTCACAACTTTACAAATCCCTAATTTTTAGTGGCTGCTAGTTGTCAAATTAAACTTCTGTCACTTGTAAAAATCATCCATGAGGTAACTCATACTTATTCCCCACTCATGGAGTCATGGTCACCTATCTTTAACGTGGTTGCTCCATTTGTCTTCCAACATTAATTTTATTAAAAGTTTGTCTCATACATGTGTCCAATAAAATAGGACAATTGGGCAAGTCAAATATTTTCCCAACAATCATCAAATAATTAATTACAAAATAAAAAAATTCAAATTTGGATTTTCCATAAATGCAAAATAATTTCCAAATCCAAAAATGGAAATTTATTTCAAAATTCAACATAGAAATAATTTTTCTAATTTTTTAGGATGTTACATCATCTCCCCCTGTTAATCCCTAATATTGGCTCATTACCCCTTAATTGGGGCATATTATATTAGTAATGTTATTTTATTTATGTCGGCTTTAGGCCATTAGTTGTAATTATACCTCCTAGTCAACTATATATACCAAGGAGACATTTTCATTTTGAAT